>JAFMSR010000017.1:30961581-31404081 GCA_022818135.1 Saxidomus purpurata
ACAATTTTGTTGACTTACAAATTAAATGTAAATGATATTATGAAGCAGAGCTAGTTAAAAAAGACAGGTTCTATTGGATTCTAGCTAGAATACAGTCGGGTTATGTGCCGTCACATTTGTTCGAAGCATTGATCGTGTTCACCTTGACAAAAAGAGGAAATCATATTAATTCTGAAGTCAGTAATGCAGGTATTACCTTCTGTTGACCAGTTATTCAATAAAAAAGCAGTTAGCACTGCAATACTCAACAAAATATCATTAAAATAGAATTACAAAATTAGTTTCCAAAACTTTATAGGAATGGATGTAACTGCACTACATTAACAGAATGTGGTGCAGTGTTAACTGTAGGACGTTTATTGTAGTCATGTCCATTTGGTGCAATCATCAATTCACTCGCATTTCTAACACTTTAGTTTGCATATCTGTACAAAACTCATTCATAAAATTTCTTGTACCATAAATTAATTGTAATTTTAAACATATCGTAGTATAGGTAAAACACAATCCATTTGTTTTACATGTATACATTCCATTGTTTTATATTTTAAAATGTAAAATATTCTATATTTACAATGATAGGTAAGTATTTTCTTGAGAAATAAAGAAATACTCCATGCATGCTTTGTCCATTCCTTTCACAAACCCAAACTACGATTTGTCAGTTCGCCAAACTTTTTGTTCTTGTCATCAGGTACCGTATGTAATATACGGACCCTGTGGTCATCGAATAATGGAGCAATCGGAAGTTAAGTAAAATCAGATTGTTTTGTGCGACAAGCACATATGTTCCGAATGAACAGAGACATAGTCACACAGTCTTAGATGTGTTTTATGCGTCTGTTGTTTAAGTCCTTGAGCTGGTGCCGAAAGTGACACAGTCACTGGAACAGTTACTAGAACTTTCAAACGGTAGCATATCGCAGACACGATTACGGGTATTGATGGGGAAGTGGCTTGATCGAATAGTACGTCAGGTCTTACCAATTTGTATTTATTTCTAGATTGTGTAACTGTTACTGTTATAATCCGCTGTGTCAAAGTTGGATGGGGATATAGGAATTGACTTTGACCGTCCGACCGCCCGTCCGTAACAATTTGTATTCGCTCCATACATATATCTCCTTAACACCTTCACTGTCAATCGATTCCCTGTATCATTTATGACTGATGATTTTGATATTGGTACTATTATTGCGCTGTTTATGTTCGAGGCACCCCTATGACAACCCCTAAACAAATGCCCTAAAACCAGATGTATCACAGCAAATGGTATTTGCGTACATTAACAACCCTTCAAATGAAATTTATGTTTTAATAGAAACCAGTTGGTTCACAGCCAATGGTTTTGCGTACATTAACAACCCTTTAAAGGTCGATTACTAACACCAATTCGAATTTTCTTTTAACTCTTGAATTGTAACGGGGTCTTCCAAAAAGGTAAGAATGACCATATTGTGTTGAAAATTTGAGTTTAAGAACCGATAAATTATATTTTGCCTTTTCCAAAACGAAAGTAGGTTTTCCAGTTTTAAAATATTTTTTCTAATTTTCCAGAAGTCTCCCTGAAAACAGCTGTATATAGCTTGTACATGAATAAGCATGCCTACTTTGAATTATAGTTGAAAGAACTTTACTTCCAATGATGTGCAGCGCATATCTCTGACTATTTACAACATACAATAAAGCGAAAGTAGGACGAAAAAGACAAACGAAATAAAAAAAATCACTCGTTTTTCTACAGCAGTATTCCAAACAGGGACATAATCCACGGCTATAGTAAAAATTTAGAAGCCAGTTTCAAACTCTGCTTCAATTCCAGACTTAAAACAAAATTCGATTTGGTCTTAGTAATGAACCTTTAAAAGAAATTAATGTACAATTGGAGCCACTTCTAACTCAACACATATAATTCGATATAATTTTATTATTGATTATTTGTTAGCAGATTTCGTTAATATGATTAATTGAACACGTAAAATGTACTTATTAAAAATTTCATTTCAGTTGATCAAGAAATATATATAAAACGAATAAAAAGCATCACTGTAAAACCAGAATTCACAAAATGGCATATTACACGAAATCCCAACAATGGGAAAAGTCACCGAATCATGACTAAAATACCTGTAAAGAAACAAAATATAATGTAAATTGCTTTTTCTGAGATAAATTACGCTTTGTTACGATTTATACTGTACAGTGAACAGGTTGATACTGCATATTTTTGCAATTGAAATTACTGCTACTGTATGAATTAGATACATTTACATTCGTGATTGATGGCCCGTATCATGTCACTCTTGATTTTCATTTGAACCATAGCTGGTTTAATTATACGATTTCAATTGCGTTCTAGAATGATAAAATGAAAATGAAAAAGTCGATATTCTTTGCTCATCTGCATTTCGTCGTCGTGGAAACTTTGTTTGTAAAACCAGTTCCAATACAACGTAAATTAAATGTGTAACAATGTCTTGACAAGTGAGAAAATCAATTTAAAAAAGCGTTGTTAAGTGGCACAAGTGTATCTAAAGTGTTTCGCCCAACGATGTTGCTGAAAAATAAAATGTCTTCAAAATCGTCTGATTCAACTAAATGTCTATAAATTAAATTTCTTCAAAATCGTTTTTTAATGTCTATAAATTAAGTTCCGGTATAAACATACATTGTATAGCCTAGCTGTGATGTCAAACCAAGCTTACAAACATTATCAACATGATTTCTCAAATTGCTATGTAGAGTTTTACTTTTGTTGATTCTAACCACATATGTTTTTACATTTTTATGTGCATGACGGCTTGAATGCCAAACATGTTAGGGTTCTTTAGTGAGGTTATAGGGGCAGCATGATTATGCATTCTATCCATGCGGTACTATTTTAATCAGTTAATTTGTTATTGCTAAGATTTAAAACTATATAAAGTATATAATCTTTGGGAGATATAGTGAAGCACTTAGAGGAGAGAAATTGATGATTGACTAAGTAAGTAAGTAAGTAAGTAAGTAAATTATTTATTATAGTGACATTTGTAAACATTGTTACAAAGCAAGATAACACAAATACATACAAAATACACCCGGCCCAATGGACCAATAAGTCACTTTGAATTAGCATATACTACATAAATATGTACATAAAGTCACAAGTTATACATATAAATTGTGCAGTGTGAATTAAGCTCTATCTCTCCCAGCTAAGATTTCAATAAAGAGAGATATAATGCAGACAATATCATAAATTTAGTAATACATGAATGAATTCAAATGTTTTCAAATAAATTATCTATACATTTTTTCTGTTCTATGTAAGTAAGCCTTGACTATTTGGCAAGTGTCCGAGGTTTATTTTAGTCAGATATATCAGTTCCTCAGTATCGGATTTACTGTCAAATTCATCAGTACCATAAACATCTGCAAAACAATAAAATCGAATAGGTCAATAAAATGAACAGCCTATCACAAAATGAGTCTGTGCAGCCACTATACCGGGTAATGCCCTCAGGGACATAGCCCAAAACTAGTTTCTATTAATAAAAAAAATAAAACAAAATACGTATCAATTCATTTGAGCGAAAAAAACATCGCGAATTCTTTTCAATGATACTATAATGACTACAAAAATCAAGTTTAGTTAAGGAGTAATTATGGTGGCTCATTAGACTATAGCTAGGACTGGTGTAGGTTACATTTTGACACGTGTATGCATATCGAATGGCATACCTGATCGTTCATGTTTGGGTGTAATTACATTTTGTAGCGTATAGTTAAATGTGGTAATTATCTGTTATATTTGAAAACTATAAATATCAACAACGACACAAGTTTAAACATTTTCATACAATTATAAAATTCTTGTTGTGCATAGGTTGAGATGACTGCTGTTGCTAATGATGCTTTTCATATTTGTTACAACAATTTGAATCCATACTTTCATCTAATTCTAATAAACGTATCAAAATCTTATCTACATATATATACATTGCCTTTCAACGAAGACAGGTTACTTAAAGAAATTTATCGAGTTTAAAGTATAATATACTTGTGCTTTTGAAACTAAATGTACATTTTGTAGTCTAATACACAACGTAGTTTGAGGTTCAAATTACTGATTGATTCCAACAAGAATTTATTTTTAAGGTTCTCATGAAAATTGTTGATTGATTAAGACACTGTCAATATTTTTTACATGAGTTATTATATATTGTATATGTAAATTTGCTATGTGCTGTTTTATGCCAATGTGTTCTAGTTACATTTTATTATTGATTAGTAGCAGCTGTAACGCGTGGTTTTTCTTTCAATACTTGTATAAAGTATGTTTTGCAGTGAAATATATAGCTATGTATGATGCAGAAAACGTATTTAATTACTGAGCCTTAAGGAAGGAAGAATATTTATAACTGATATTTGACGCAAATGTGGTTAGCTCTTGGTCGATTTGTTTTTAAACTAGTATCTAAACGTATTCAAGCAGATCCCATTATAAATACAACCATACAGTGCAATCAGTGGTGTGAATCTATACCTTACACCGACACATGCAATCAAAGGAGTCATGCTAAATAAACTACATACGGACTATGGAGAAGTTGTCAGTTTGAAAATAACTCTTTATGACTGTACGATGGCACTGATCAATAAAGTAAAAAAAGTGTATTGTGTTTTCATTTTATTAACGTTAACTGTGGTTATATCCATGAATTATGGAATTGCTCCAGTCCAGGAAGAACCCAGGAACATGCCATCTGATGCCAGTAAATACCGGACAAATCACCACTCATTGTGGAAAACTAACCTTACGTTAAAACCAGTGCCAAAGAAGGCAGGAAATTTAACAGCGAACGTCAGATCCCGATGGATTGTGATTTCTATAGCGGCGACGTCTAAAATGTCGATAGGATATGTGTTCTGTGTTCCAATCGTTATAGCCGCTTGGAAACGGATCGGATGGCATTCCATCATTATTGTGGCTGGAGATATAGAACATTGGAATAACTCCCCTTTACTTAAGTTAGTAAAACAGGCGACATTGGATATTGATGAAACAGCAAGGTTTGTTACCATACCAGTAAACCATAACCCTGTATCGTATGCTCAGGTGTCAAGGTCGTTCTCTACTTTACGTGCAGACTGGATTCTTCCCGACGATATAGTTATGACTTCCGATGTTGACATATTGCCGTTAAAGAGAGAATTTTACGACATTGTAACCGGAAGTGAGATTTATGTTTTAAATGCAGATTGCTGTTTTAAATTTAGTTGGAGAGACCAGCAAATTGGAATGCAGCCGATGACATCGATAGGAATGACTGTAAAGAACTGGAATCATGTAATGGATTTAAAACCTTTAGACAAAAATGAAACATTTACTCACTATGTCAATTCGTGGCTTGCCAAACACTATGGCAAAACAATTCCCGACAAGGACGTTGTGAAAGGAGAAAATGAGTACTGGTATCTTGACCAAAGAGTTGTTTCCATTCAACTTCACAACACCGACATAAAAATAAACAAAATTCGCCGAAACACCCGTAGTGACAGAGTTGATAGAGCGTTCGCTGGCACCTGGCGCGACTTCAGACGTCATGTGGACGCACATATGTTTCTAGATTCTTTCCAGGATGTACAATGGGCGAAAACTCTTGAACTTATCAAAGACATATTTACAGAAGATGTAGTAAATAAATTGAAACAGTTTAAAGACTCATTTGTGAACGTAAATACGAACAGGTCTTAGCTAAGTTGAAAAGTGATATTTTGCATAGAGAATAAACACAGTTTTTGTTATATCTAGGAGTCAGCCTGTGTGTCGGTCAGATGTATTGTTTAATTTCCTATCTGCCCCACGTTGAAGGATATTCATGATTTGATAAAATGTCCGGCACTGTGCATGCCGTGCACAGCTAATGTTGTGACAAGGCGGTTTGTGGCATGTGAGGGGTAGTTGGGAGTGGGCATTTCAGTCACCTTTAGCGATTATTTCATATAAAAAGTTGGTTTTGTGAAGATGAAAGAGACATGGTAAACAATAAGTAACACACTATGTCCTTTAAATAAGACATCGCATTCTTATTGTGAGTTTTCGTGCTCACATTTCATAATATTTAAAGGTCCATTACTAACACCAAATCGAATTTTCTTTTAAATCCTGAATTGTAACAGGGAAATGCATTTGAAACTGGCTCCTTAAACTTAACAATAGCCGTGGAGTATTTCCCTGTTTGCAATTCTGCTGCAGAGAAAGAAGTAAATGTTTTTGTATTTCCTTAGATTGACCTGGGTGGTCTTTTTGTCCTACTTTCGCTTTAATGCATGTTGCAAACAGCTAATGATATACTTTACACTTCATTGGAAGTAAAGCTCTTCAACTAAATTTCAAAATTGGCATTCTTATTCATGTACAACAAATTTACAGCCTCTCTCTGGGAGAATTCTGGAAAATAACAAAGATATTTGAAAACTTGAAAACCTACTTTCGTTTTCGGAAAAATATAATTTATTAATTCTTTTGCTAAAATCAAATTTTCAACACAATATGGTCACATTCGATGCAGTATGGCATAGTCTTCCTTCTGAGAAGACGCTCGTTACAATTCAAGATTTAAAAGAATATCGATTTGGTATTAGTAATGGACCTTTAAGTTGTATTATATAAGTACATTACACTTGTATTGTCAAATGAGACCTGTTTCAATTCTTATATAGCATTTCGCACCTCGATTCCAATGACGCTCTTCCTATAGAAACATCGTTTTGTTTTATTTCTGAAACAGGCAGACCGATTAATATTTTCTTGAACCAGTCTTAAAGGGAAACAAAAGATCCAGATATTTATCGAGAACAACATACTCGGATTGTTGAGTCTTATGCTATATGTATTTGATGTATTTATAGATGATGTCATGCTTTTTAAATATGATTAGAATCTATAAGAATACAATAAATATGATACATGTAACTGAAAAATGAGAAACATTAAATGGATTACTTAAACCTTTGGATTAGCTTATATAGTATAGTGTCATTTACAGGGTGATCATTAATGAAATCCCAATAAGATTGTCAGATTTTGTACTCATTTTGGTATTGATTTGAAGATAATGGAATGAATATTTTATTGTAAATTGAAAATTTGTCAAACGAGGCCATGGTAACGTTGACGATGTCATCAGTGATCGACGTCATACTTTCCTTGGAATTCCAAAATGGCAGACAAGTCGTAAATAATCAAACTTTACTATGAATTGAAGAAAACTTTGGTAAGAAAGAAAATTACTGACACTATTGAACCACATAAACAGCAAGTAGAAGATCAGTTTTGAAGTTTGAAAGGGAAGACTCTATTTTGGAATTGAGACAAAACAACCACGTTCGACTACAAAGTGTCCATACCGAGCAGAGTGGTGAACAGTTGCGTCAAATTTATGAAGTGCTCCCTGAAAAATGTGTCATGAATGATATTTCAAGAAGCACTGCAGCCACTTGTAATGAAACTGTACAGAGAATTCTGAAAGATGTATTAAAATGTAAACACCAAAAAAAATCAGTCATGCAACATCTCTAAGAGACAAACACCACAGAGAGATAAACCTTTATGAAGTGGATGAATCAAAGTGGCACCATTATTGATCATATCTGATTTTTAGATGATGCACAATATTATGCAAATATGGTCATTTAATATATTCAAGTACTGAAAAGACTAAATTCCACGATGAGAATGCATTACGCAGTGAAAAGGTGACAGTTTTGGTGGCGCTTAGCGCTCACGGGACAACATGGCCACATTTTTATGGTTGGTTTTGTAGAACAAGGCTGAACATGTTAACACCTGCTGTACACAATGCAGATGTGTTTTCATAGAACTTTACATATAGAACAAAATTTATGTATATGTGCTTAAATATTACAAATTGCCCAATTGAAAACAGATAAAGATGTAATTAACTTTTGTTATCCTATCATATATTAATGATCACCCTGTTTATGTTGTATGTGTAACACATCAAGAGCTATTTTTCGAAACAAATACTTGTGTATACGCATTTGCTTCCTGCCGACCAATCTTTTGCAAGTATATGTAATGAAGATACAAATTCAGATACAAGAAAATCCAGGTGCGAGATCCTAGCTCTCTTCGAAATGATCACTCGGTTCTTACCGTGCTTTGTGTACGTCGGGCATTTTCTGGTGAAAACCATTACATAATTAACCTTTAATTTGGTAGCAGACACTGGAGAGCATCTCAGAAATGTTTTCATTTCTTTTTTGCACACGGCACGACAAGTTCCGTTGCGAATTTGTGTACCAAAAAGTGTAGGTTAGCTTTAACCTTGCTTCCTTACTTTTAAAAATTACAACCGGTATAAATAACTACATGTATAACAACAATGTACAAAAAAACAACGTCATAAAAGATATTGTAATCGAAAAGTGGCTCAGAGATTTACAACATAATGACACAATCAATCACGCTGACTGCAGTCATATTGAAGAATAAATGTATTTTATATCCACTTAAAAGATACTGTTGTACTCAAAACTGGTACATAAAATGCGAAATTGCATTTTAATGAATTTCGTGAGTTACAAGTTATAACCCCAATTGCCTTTCCCTCTCTTTCTCTTCCTCTTCAAGATTTATTTCATCTGGATTGAGTCTCGGGAGCGAATTATACCGGTTCTTGTTTCGCAATCGAGAATAAATAAATTAGTATAAAATAAAAAAGAGTTTAACGCCCATACAATTTGCATTTCAGGCTTGTTTACAGTCAAACAGTTTACCTAAGGCAAAAAAAAAAAAATGTTTGTTTCATGTGAATGCCCGAGAAACAGTACTAGAACCCGATCCTCCGTAGAAACTGACCAAATTCCACATAAAGAATATATAAGCAAAAAGTTCAAACGGGGGGGGGGGGGGGGGGGGGGGGGGGGGGGGGGGGGGGGGGGGGGGGGGGTGGTGGGGGGGGGGGGGGGGGGGGGCCCCCTCCTTGGGGGGGTTTCCACATAAAGGGGACACGGGCAGTAGCAGTGCTCGAACCTATGACCCTCAGTCCATGAGAGTTTAAAGTGATGTTAAGCCTGTAACCACTCTACCAGGGAGGCGGACTTCGTAGTTTAACAGCCAGTTAAGAAAGGAAGCCAGTTTGAGATATGGAAGGTTTTTCCGATACTTGCATATATAAGATCTGTAACGAAAACGCTGTGTGTATCGGATGTTTGTTTTGTATTCGGAAATTACTGAAAAAATAGTGTGATTGCCGGTTAATTACCGGCTAATTACCGTTGCTTTTTCATGAACTATTACAATATGTATACTTCTCTGATCAGAAGAATGGCCACATTACCACAGTGTAAATTATAAAGCCATTCTAGTAGCTCCCCTCCGTAACATCTGACCACATTTGACTTATTTTATATCGCACAGTTATTTTTAATCAGCTTAGTACAAATCATTCACACGCAAAGAAAGCTTTGTTTCTTTCTGTTTCGAAATTATACTTTGAGAGTTTAACTTAACATAAATGCACTTCAAGTTGTTTCTTCAAGAAAGAGTTGTCAGAAAGCCTTTCTTATCATTGAAAATATACTCCGCAAAGTTTCTTATATGTACAATGTACTTATCCATTTAAAAAGTAAAGTTTGGAATGCTTTTGGTACAGATAAAGGCCATTTCTGTCAGTAAGACACCTTTCTTCATAAAATGAGAGCTATTTGTAAATGTGATCCTGGGACTTTAAAAAGTACTGCCGAAATTAGCTGAACCACAGGTGGAAGGAATATACCTTTGACATTTTTTTGACATGTCTTTTTCTATACATCAGAATAAATAAATAAAAATGTTTTTTTCTTCATAGCTCTTTACTATAGTCGTGTCTACTGTGTTTTAACGGACGGGCTATAGCCCAGATAATTTGTATTTAAGACACAGGCTAATATCCAGACTCTTAGATGAAAACTTTAATAAACGAGCAAGATATTTTCTTCTAATAAACAACAAACTCGATGTTAGGCGTTCAGTCCACAGGTGGAAGGAACATACCTTTGACAATTTTTTTTCTTAAGCTAATGTATATTTCTATGCATTTTGAAATTGATTTCATAATCAATAATAAAAGAAAAATTATAAAGAAAATAATTCTTCATATATAGCTATTAACTACACTCGATTGTGCACTGGAATAAAAGAACTTGCAGCATATTCGGTTTGTGTATATATGAATGTTTTTTTAAATAGCAAATTTGTTTGTTTCGCATGTGTTTGGGACAAAGATACGACCTAACAGAGTTAAATTTCACCTGTACGACCAAAACGTCTCGAGTCCGGTCGAACCATGTTTTGGTTCTATCTGTTATTTCTTCTGGTTACAATTACCTTGATATTAAAAACGCATACTTTCAATATTAGATTTCAATTGGGAAATAATGTGATTTAAACACCCATCAGAGCTTTCATATGAAAAATCGATATCGGATTTTGCACGGATGCATTCGGAAATGAAAGGAAAGCCTCGGATTATCCCGCAGGTGTCAAGGATGACAGGTTCACATCATTCACCCTTATTTTTATTATAATTTCCCTTTAAATGTTGAAAGATTGACGGAGGCTCGATCAGTGCATGCTGTCTCTTCAAATCAATAGAGGCTATAGATGTTTTTATAACGGTTTCAGTCCGTTTAAGCTGACCTCCTGTATCCACACATAAACTTAAATTCTAATTATAGAAAATGTAATGGTCTCTCAACTAGTCTATAAACATACCATACGCAAAATAAACAATTTGGAATAATTTTGATTTTTCTAAAACCTCTACCATTTCGATCATACTTTTTAAAAGCTTATAAATAGGATGAAAGCGGTGTATCTTATTTACACGGATGCTTGGATAGTTTTTACTATGCAATGTCAGTGATATATCACGGCGGATCATATTTCAAACAAATATACACATTATAAACATTTTATGCATTAAATGTACACCGTTCAGTGTTTACTTGTAAATATGATCTTTTAAATCATGTGACGTAAATCAAAAGTGTACGTAGAAGTTTGAAAACAGTTTAAAAGGTATAAAAATCTTTAATTTCTGGGACATAATATTTATTTTAATGAACTACGTTTCAAAACAAAGATTTACATGTCTAGTCGCAGTATTTATCTACAACTATATAATTTACAGTTCGGTGAACAACCTTTTTAAACATTATTTCTATGTACCCACAGCTACTGTTTTAAATTAAATACTTCCGACTTAACTGTTGTATCGTCGAATACACATAATATTCAGAACAATATTTAATTCTGATAACTTTCATGACATTGCATCAACTATTCGTCACAGTTAAAAGAACAAAATTCACTTGTTTACTGAAAGCATTATAAAAACAAATAATGTTTTACTTGTTCTTCTTGTGCTATAGGTCTCGTCTTCTATTTATTAAATAATTTTATGTTCTATTATCTTGGTTTATGTGGATAATATTTCAAGATTATCATTTAAAGTTAAACAAAACTGGGATTCGAACATTGCATTCAGTTTCGGTAAAAGTTTCATGACCATCTATTTTGTTCTATAACATTAACATTTTGTTCATAAGGGGATATTTTTCAACAGCTCAGAAGTCTAGCGTGATATACCGTCTACGATAACTTATGTAAAGCTAACTATTTCTTAAAATAAACAACACTGTATAAGCAGTTCCAAAAAAATAAAAAATTATAAGTTCTAACACAAATATTCAACTCCGGTCTTTTTATCAATAGTTGTATTATGTTACTCATTAAAGGGAAGTAACCAATGAAGGGATATCTAGTTTGGTGTAGTTAGTACCTGTGATATTGTCTTCCCTTGTTTATTACATAAAGGAAATACTTTTCAAAGGACATAGCGATAAAAGAAGGGTATAAGGCAACCAGAAAATGCACAGGAAGGTAATAAAATCATATTTTACTTTCGGAATAAGATCTAGATTCGCTTTATCTAATAAGGAGAATAGTGCCAGAGCTATTCAATCTACAAAGTGAGTGGGGTTTATAGCCTCTATAATTTCTACTCTCGTTTTTGAAATATTTTACAATTAAATAATTAATTGTCGTTACATGGTGGTTACATTACTTAAAAAAGGGGGGGGGGGGGGGGGGGGGTGTAGGGGGGGGGGGGGGGGGGGGGGGGGTTGTTTCTGATTAAAATAGATTTCTAGTTAAAGATAAAACATTTATTTTGCAAGTTAAACGGGGGGGGGGGTTGGTGTTTGGTTTTTTTTTTTTTTACTTTGTCAAAACATTTTAGCAGGATTTACTAAAAATATAGTGTACTTTAATGTGGGCAATGCCCTCTCAATCGATAACTACATTGTCCTTTAAAAAAACATAAAAGCCTTGGGTTAAAAGAGGGTATTAAATCACTCCACCTTTTATGTTTATTTTTTTCCGTCATATTTCGTTGGAAAGTATCGCTGACTCTTCTGACATGAGACGGAGCCAGAGTTTACAGGCCACGTAGGACAGACCTCAAGAAATCTTGGTGGTGCTATGACTTGTTAAATCCAAGAAAGTGTCAGAAAAAAATAAAATAAAACAATTTTTGATATACCTAACAATGTCATAGCACGGATTAACACTTGGATTCTTTGGCCGGGCCCCTTGCACCGGCATTTATCATCAGAGTATATCTAGGACCATAAACATGTCGTACAAAATGTGTATTCATTATTCAAGCAGGCTGTTATTTTCACCATTTTCATCATCAGCATAGGTGAAGTGTAGTGGCAATGTGTGGTTCCCGGATTTAGTTGGTCCAAACTCCACTAGGGGTCACAATAATATATGTTTATATACATGTTTATTGATTAAATTTTGTTTATTTGTAAAATATAAATGTGTAGCATTTATTAGCATATGCCATTTTCTTCATATTTACTCTCGCTGTTATTAGCGCATGTTGTATAGTCTATTGTAGACGAGGAACTGCATAATTATGTTCAAGTCTTATGTAAATAACATTCTGTTCTGTTCTGGGCACAATAATACCAGTAGAGCAGCGGTATAATTGCATCATTTTGCATCAATTATATGTAACACTGTGACATTCGATATATTCTGTGATAATCCTTATCGAAACACAATAATTAGCTACTCACATAATATAGAAATAGCTGTTTATTTCAGCCACCGTGAGCGAGGAGTTTAGACATATGTTCTATATTGAGGTTTTACACGTGTCCTCTGTGATAAAGGAATAGCTTACACTACTGTTTTCCGTACATGTGGTTTTACAATGATAAATTTAAATGCCAGCAGGTCTTTCGACGAAGTCGTATACTTTTGATTTGAACTTCCGTTGGTATGGACGCGTTGCTAACCAACTTCGTTATAATGTGACCAATCAGAATCATTCTGCAAATTATTGGCTAGCGTGGGGGGGGGGGGGGGCGGGGGCCGGGCAGGGCCCCGGGGGGAGAGGGGAGGGGGAGCGCCGGGGTTGGGGGGGGTTTGGGACCCGGGGGGCCGAAGAGCTTCGGTACCGAGAATAAGGACGGTCAGCGTACTACCACGATACTAGCCTTCTGAAACACAAAATGTGTATATTTTTTTATATTATAGTTATTTATAATAAAACATGTTGCAAAAACAAGGAAAAACAGAACGGACGTTATCTGTCGAAGGTTTCCTGGACACGTACGAAGATCAACTTTTGTATTCAACGAGGTGTTGTCCGGGGCCGGACATCTAGCGTCATTGATCTATTGGCTAGCGTTTCGGTACCGGAATTAAGCAGTGTACTGCCCGGGAGCCTTCTGAAGTACACAAAATGTGTTTATTACGTCACCTACGTCGACCATCTTTTTTTTTAAAGATATTACTTGTTATGACTGTAAACAGTCCATTTATTTAATGAAACGGTTGTATATTGTGTAATACGCAATTGTTCCATGTCCAAACAATAAAGGCTGGAGCGGATTGACTTTTAGCGTGGCATGGGCGTCTTCTTTATAATTATATGAAAAGAAAACTTTATAAGACGTCTCGGAAATCAGAGTCGATAACTGTACTTTATCTTTCTTAGTGTTTTGGGCAATAGAAAAAAACTGTTGCATCTCAGAAACTGGAGATTTTGTTTCAAACGTAATTCACAATAGCTGTTATTTGGTTACCTAAAGTATCCTGCATAATACATATACATGTATGTTTTGTCCAATTCTGATTGGAAATCCAGTAGTATATAATTGTGTGTTCCTATTTAAAACGATTTGTATACTCTTAGCATTATGAATTTACTGAAAAAACTCAGTCCGTTGATGAAAAACCTAGTTTCTTCATAGTTGCAATATCAAATATTCTTTAAAGGCAACATCTATATGCATTTATTGTATGACTTGCTATATTCGTACCTTCTAGTTAAAGCTGCTCGCTCGCAGATATTGGTAAAAAAATAAAGTTCTTTAAACTGTGTGAAAATAACGTATGTTAGAAAATATAGTCCTATAAAAAGGTTCCAATATAAATTCCTATCACGTATATCTGTAGATTTGTAATAATATGCTACCAAATAATAATTTAGCGTTGCAAACGCTTTTGAAATTCCAATATAAACATATAGAGAAGCGGTGCCGTAAAACCAGCATTTTCAATCGATTATTGCAATTTCCTATCTAGATTTTCACTTAAAATGTTGTTTCTAGCCTTTGGTTTTATATTTATGTCTAAGTAACAATGTCATTTTTGAAAATTTTATTTTTTTCAACATCAACTGAGAGCGAGCAGCTTTAAGGCTGTGACTACAAGAATTACGTTGCTACTGTCGGTGTCAAAAGAATTCGGTTTGTTTATATTCACCTCTTTGAATAAAACCGTCAAATGTAAAATGTATGCTTTTATTGCCAAAAAAACCCAACAACAATGCTGTGTATTTTTACTGTTAATAAAATACCTAAAATTCAGGTTCATATTTATCTTGCTTAATAATGATGTTTTCCGAGGCCATATAATATAACGCATACTGACTGATGATTTCGGTGAATATCAAAATCTATGGACCTGATGTACACATGATACTCACTTCGCCCTTCGGCCTCGGTAAACATCAGATACCTCGGGTCAATATATTTGGATGTTCATCCCATCATGAGTAAATATTTGTGTAATAGTTTTGCCGACAAACACAATGAACCAGTGATTATAATCATTATAAGACAACATAGCCAAGACGCGTGCTTTGTTTTCAGGCAAAACTGCGCTGAAAGAAGATGGAAGTATCTAGAAAGAAAGGAAAACAAACGTTTGCAGCTTCATTTACAAAATCATCAGCTGAATGTTTTGACTTCTACTGTGAACCATGTGACCGTGATGGAAAGCATGTAGGGGCTCAGGTGTACTGTAAAAATTGTTAAAAATCTCTTTGTTCAGCATGTCTCGAGTCCCATCGCGGAGTTCGGTTGAGAAAGAATCATGTTATACTTGATAGAAACAAAATGCCGAAAGTCCAGAAACCAAAAGGACGTGACACCGACTGCACAGAGAAATGCACACAACACCCAAAAGAGGTTATATTCTATTACTGTATAGGTCATGATGAAATCGGATGTCATGAATGTATGTCCGCCAACCACAGCGCATGTGTTAATGAACATATTCCTGAAATAGCTAGCGGAGTGAAATATTCTTCTGAGTAGAAGAATATGCTGAAAGAAATTGATGATTTGGAAAACGAAGCGCGTAAGATTGAAAAGAATGCGAAGAAAAGAAAAGAGATGTCCAACCATTGTTACACTTCGGTCATTCAAGATATGGAGAAATGTAGGCTAGACACCAATAATCAGCTTGACAAGACAGTTGATGTTCTGACTAATTGCGCACACGAAGAGAAGGAAAAGATTAATTCGGCAATGAATGATGCTTTGACTGAAAGCAACGTAGTAGTGACCATAGCGAATAAAACCAGAAATGAAGTGAAAAGGTCTGGCGCCAGCGAGTACGATGTATTTGTACTGATTAAGATGAAAAAACAGCAACTTGAGAAATGTCGGAAGACGATATGTAAACTATGTAAACGACTAGTGATGCACATGAAGAGAAGGAACAGATCAACGCGACAATGGATGATGCTTTGACTGAAAGTAACGCGGTATCGACTTTCGCTAATAAAACTAGAACAAAAATGAAAAGGTCTAGCGCCAGCGATTCTGGTCTGTTTGTGCTGATGAAGATAAAGAAGCAACAACTTGAGAAGTATAGGAAGATATGTACATCGGTCAAGACACTATCGACATCTAAATTTAAACCAAAAGGTGACATAATGGACAGTCCGAAATCTCCTAAAACCTTTGGAGAACTAACATTTTCATCGGTAGTGGATGATGAAACAGAGAACAAGCTGCAAACACAAATGGTTCCATGGTTCAATGAACAATGCATAAATAAAAAACCGACACAAAGGATTGTGATATTGTTGATATTGATATGATATCACCACATGAGTTGGTACTAGCAGATTTCAACAACCTGTCTGTCAAATTGTTTAACATAAATGACCAAACTGTGACTGATGAAGTCAAGTTTTCTACACAGCCGTTTGGTGTGACAGTGCTTAACAAAGACAAAATCGCAGCGACCACAGGTTATGAAATTTTTATAATTAGTAAATCTGAGAAATGGGAACTCGTTAATAAAACAAGAGTTGATAGCCAGTGCAATGGAAGGGAATTTTTTTTTATTTTTTTTTTTTTTTTTTTTTTTTTTTTTTTTTTTTTTGTTTTTTTTTTTTTGGGGGGGATATTTTTTTAAAAATTATTGGGGGATGTTGATAAAAAAATATTTTGGTGCCCACATTATATAGCGCTAAGCGCTGATGGAAAATTTATTGGTACATAAGCGACAACAAAATTGTACGACTTTCAATGACAGCGGAAGTAATAAATGTTTATCAGGACAAAGATAAAAAAGATATCATTAAACAGCCACGAGGAATCGCTGTTGCTGATGAGGGTAGTGTGTTTGTTTGCAATTTCTTTGGAAACAAAATACACATGTTTTCAGCCGATCTTGCAAGTCACGAAACGATTTTAAATGAAAGTGATGGTATAAAGAGACCTGAGTCCATCTACCTCTGGCATTCCGTTTGATATTTTTTTTTTTTTTTTTTTTCCTTCTACCTCTCAAATAGGGAGAACAGATTATTCATTAGCAGTAGTGACAACAATGAAATGCTGGCTTTTCATATGAGCTTTAGGTAAACCTGTAATGCAATTCGTAATTATAAACATTAATTAGAGAATTTAACATTAAAGGGGCACTCCCTATATCTAGAGCAGATTATATTCCCGAAACATAGATTATGTGTTCAATGAACGTAAAATGATAAATAAATACAATTTCAAAGAATAACCTATGGCGAAAAATGCCTCATTTTACTATAATTAATCAATATAAGGCCTTCTGTAATGAAGTTATAGTACTTCCAAAGATTCTATTATTTATTTTTAGGACGTTATTTAGTTTGACATCTGATTCAGTTATAGGGTATGTCCCTTTAAAGAGACACTCTCTACATCTAGTAGATTATATTCTCAAAACATAGATTATGTGTTCAATGAACGTAAAATGACAAATAAATACAATTTCAAAGATGAACCTATGGCGAAAAATAACTCATTTTACCACAATTAATCAATATTATAGAGGTTTTCTGTATTATATCGCATCCACCCATTAATTGCCCAACAACAACTCTACGTAGAGTATTGAATGGTTTACGGTACTGCTGTATATTTTAATCCAGTGATTTTTTCGATAATGACTGGGAATGCATAGCTGAAACTTTTAGGTTAAGTCAAAAGATTCTATTATTAATAATTTATGATTTGGAGGTTATTAAGTTTGGCATCAGTTTTAGAGTATGTCCCTTTAAACTAGATTTATAATTTTCATGCAGAATACTCTAAGCAATGGCTAAACTACAAAATGTGAATGGTATTCGAATTATGTTACGCTTCTATTCCCATTTCGTTTATAGCGAAAACTAACGTATCAACCTTTCTGTAGGGCACATAACTTGGACCCTAGAGTCTATGTATGCGTGATGACAATATTTGAAATTTCAGTCAACCGTCGAAACAAAGTTGCCCAGTTTAAGTATGTGTTCATCATATTTGTGAGCTTTAGCTCAGAAGTTTACTTCTTGCTTTTGTATTTGAGCTAACCGATTTGGACACAGACAAAACAGCTCCGGATATTTCTTTTCCAAATATTTTGAATACGTGTAGATTATTATGTCACATACGTGGCTACAAGGTTGTTACCGCACACAATTATACACATAATACAGAAAAGGTGAGAGAGATAAATCATTTAGGGTTTTGCGAGAGGTAAAGTAATTATTATTAAAGGCCGCACGCATGCAGCATTTACAATGGGATAGACAGTGTTATTACAGGACTAGCTATTCACGTTCATTTTTGTGTCGCCCTTTCGGAGAAAAGGCGATACATAGGGATCGCTTTGTCCGTCTGTCCGTCCGTGCGTCGGTCCGTCACACAAACTTAACGTTGGCTATAACTTTGCCATTTCTTAAGATTTCTTCATCAAACTTTACAATTGTATTGCTTATGACAAAAGGGTCATGATGCCGCCAAATTTTGTATGTCAAGGTCATATTTGACAGAGTTATGCCCCTTTTTGTACTTAGATTTTGTCACGAAAACTTAACGTTGGCTATAACTTTGCCATTTCTTAAGATTTCTTCATCTAACTTTCAAATTGCATTGCTTACGACATTAGGGTCGTGATGCCGCAAAATTTTGTAGGTAAAGGTCATATTTGACAGAGTTATGCCCCTTTTTATACTTTAAATTACAGTATTTAATATGTTTTGTTTGTCATTTGCCTTATAAGTTCTATTGACAATTCTTACATGAGTGACAGCGTTTACTTTATAAACATGTAAGGAAAAGGCTGTGAGGGCGAGTGCGTTAAATGGCATGACATATGTACACAAGCGCGTCTGTTTCATGTTTTAAAGAAGTTTCAATGATATACTGCTACATGTATGCGTTAAAATGTTCGTGGAAGTTTTCAAAATAAATGACGCGTAACATAATCGAAATAATAATTATTTTAGACATTTGTGATTTAATTTCTACGCATTCGAACTCCTGGCTGTATTTTATTCAACGATATAATACAGGGACACGTTCTTACAAATCGAGTCACGCCGACTATATCATAAACAGATTAAGCATTCAATAATCTTAACACAGTCAGATACTCGTTAAACGTAGTCATTGCTAAAATTCTTCGTCCGTAAAACATAAGAATGTTTTAGAAGAGATTTGAAAGCTACGTTATAGAAAAAGGATCAGTCATCTAATGTTATATATTTAGTATTATTTTGATGCTTGCGCTTTATCATTTGTAAATTACAATTATAAATATGATGATAATGATGTATTGTTACATTGATTCCCCTATAATGTTTTATATCTGTATTGTATAGAAGGTCTACATCTGAGTAATCTGAATAAAAGAACAATCCAACAAATTTCTCTAAGCGCTGATGGAACGGTTATCTACATAAGCAGCTACTACGGCAAAAACAAGATCACACGACTCCCAATGACAGGGGAAGTAATAAGTGTTTATCAGAATAAAGATATCATAGAACAACCGAGAGGAAAGGCTGTTTCTGGTAAAAGAAACGTGTTTGTTTCTGATTTCTTTGGAGATTAGATACGCATGTTTCCAGCTGATCTTTCGAGTCGCACAACGATTTTAACAGAAAGTGATGGTATTAAGAGACCTCAATCCATTTGTATTTGTAAAAGTGACAAAAGATTAGGCTGTGGCAAAAACAATGAAATATTGGTGTTTGATTAGAGTTTTATATAAATGTTTAAGCGCATATATTGTAAACAACTAAATTCACACGAAAAAAACGCCAACCAAAGAGCTATAATGTTTATTAAATACAAAGGAAGCAACGTCATAAACACATGATACATGCATATTTCATAAAGATGCAGAGTTCTCATTCGGTATATATTAAGTCGCCACGGTGAGCAAGTTCCGTCAATAGAATCAAAATGACCTAGCCAAATTATTTTGGAAAAGGAGACCAGAAAACACATATTGTTTGGCCTTATAGAGGACTACTACTTGCGTAATGATCTGTATGCACGAAGGCTTTTCTACACTGTGCCATTTTGCAATAAAATTGACAACATTTACAATTTTCAAACTTGCCGTTTCGTGTGCAGATATAAATTTATCTGAATTCATAATTTATATGTTTCTGTTTATTAACTTTTAAATAGCCAAAGATAATGGCATCACATATGCGGCTATTGATAAAAGAGTTTCAACACCAGAGCTACATTCCCTATCCAGAGTTGTCGTTGCCGCCACGCTTTCACTTATAGCTGGTATGTTGACACGGACAATATACCCAATAAGTAAAAAAGGCAAGTAGCAGGAGGAGAAAATGATCTTTATTGGTCCGCGTGGATCAGTAACGTAAATAGCTGTTGTGTCATAAAAGAACAGGGAAGTAATACATGGCTAGTTTCCAGTGATGGTGATTTTCATATACCTGGCCTTAAGCGAAGTGTTTCGGAGCTCTTACATCTAATGTTTGTTTTGGGAAAAAGTAAAAATGATAAACAGGAGCGCAGATCAAATCTGACAGTAAGTGTATTTGCAAAACTTCAAAAAAGGAATTGCATGTTCGAGCAGGACTTACAGCTCTCACAAACACATCGATATCATAGTCTTAATTGACTCATAATTTGGAACTATGTGTTAGTAGAAAAGTTACTCAGAATAAAATATTTCTTACATGTTTTGAAAGCATTCAATGTGCTTTACAGATTTTACTTGAACATATTACAATATTGCCATTTTGAAAAGTTCTATGTTCAAGGTTTTTAGCTTACCTGGCACAAAGTGCCAGAGTGAGATATTAGGATCGCATTCCGTCCTGCGTCCGTTGTACGGCGTACGTGGTACGTCCGTTAACATTTTCCTCCAAAAGACGTCTCCTCGGACACCAATAAGCCAATGATAATATTACATGTACTTCCCAGGGATGTTCTTGCATAAAGGCCTTTCAGGATTGTTTAAATAATTCCATTCCATGCAGAACTTTGGTTGCTATGACAACAGAAAGGAAAAACTTTATAAATCTTCTTCTCAAGATCAGGAAGGCCTAGAGCTCAGATATTTGGCATGCGGCATTACCTAGTGGACCTCTACCAAGATCGTTAAAATTGTGACCCCCGGGTTAAAATTCACTCTGCCCGGAGTAACTTGTTTTTCCATTGGCTTATATAGGAAAAACTTTAAGAATCTTCTTTTCTGAAACCACAAGGCCTAGAGCTTAGATATTTGGCATATGGCATAACCTAATAGACATCTACCAAGATTGTTTAAATTATGAGCCCAGGGTCAAAATTGACCCCGCACGGGGGTCACTTGTTGTTACATAGGCTTAATGTAGGAAACACTTTTATTTTTTTTCTCTGAAAGTACAAGGCATAGAGCTTAGTTATTTAGCATGTTGCATAACCAAGTGGACCTCTACCAATATTGTTTAAATTTTGATCCCCGGGTTAAAACTGACCAAACCCGGGTGTCACTTGTTTTTATATAAGCTTATACAGGAAATAATTTAAAGATCTTCTTCTCTGAAACCACATAGCCTAACGCTTAGATGTTTAGCATGTGGCATAACCTTATAAACCTCTTCAAAGACTGTTCAAATTATGACCCCTTGGTCAAAACTGACCCCGCGCGGGGGTCACTTGATTTTACATACTTATATAGAGGAAAATCACGAGCCCAAGGTCAAAATTGACCCTTTCTGCTAATGTTGATCTTCTGTTATAGCCAATAGTAGCCAGGTGAGCGATATATGACCAGCTTGGCCCTCTTGTTTCAATAAAATCGAGAATGTGCTTCAAACGGTTTAAACATTTCTTTACGGTTACTTTTAAGAGAGACACTCCCTGCAACTTGACAAATTTAATAGCTTCAAGCAGTGTTTGAAACTATGTTGCAGGATCGTACACCGTTCAATAGTCTATGTAAAGTTGTTGTTGTACAATTAATGGGTTGATTGCGATTTATTACAGAAGGCTTCTATGTTGATTATTTGTGGGAAAATGAGGCTCTTTCCGGTATTTGTTGTTCATAAAATTGTACTAATTTGTCGTTTTACGTTCAGTAAACACATTTTTTATGTTTCGAGAGAATAATCTGTTATATGTAAGAAGCGCCCCTTTAAAAAATATGCAAATTGTCACTTCTGTTTTCAGACGCATAACCAGAAGTAAGTAACGGTTTCGTTCTTCTGACATCATATTACAGTAAAATTGTTGGTGCCTGCATATAACAGTTTGTATATACTTTACAAATATAAAAATGATGCCTATGAGAATGTTCTATTGTTACATTGACTCCTCTATTATTCTTAGCTCACCTGGCACACAGTGCCAGAGTGAGCTATTAGGATCACTCTCCGTCCGGGGTCCGTCGTACGTCCGTCCGTTCGTCCGCACGCATGATGGGTACCTTGGGTGGTAGGAGGTGTGGCCTAAGACAATAGAAATCTATTGTCTTCATTCTGTCTTTTGTCCCTTAAGTGGTCATTCTTTTGTTACTTAAGTGGTCACTCTATTGTTCGAGAACAATGGAAATACCACCTTATAACACCTTCGTATGGGTGTGCGTCCGTCCGTCCACCATTTCCTTCAAACGACATCTCCTCTAAAACCACTTCGCCAATGTTGATGAAACTTTGCAGGGATGTTCCTTGCATGAAGCTCTGTCAAAGTTGTTCAACAAATCCCATTCAATGCAGAACTCTTGTTGCTATGGCAACGAATAGGAAAAACTTAAACAATCTTCTTCTCTGAAACCACAAGGCATAGAGCTTAGATGTTTAGCATGTGGCATTGTCTAGTAAACCTCTGCCAAGAGTGTTCAAATTATGAGCCCAGAGTCAAAATTGACCCTGTCCGGGGGTCACATGGTTTTACATAGGCTTATGTAGAAAAAACTTTAAAAATCTTCTTCTCTGAAACCACACGGCCAAGAGCTTTCATATTTAGCATGTGGCATTGTCTAGTGGACCTCTACCAAGATTGTTCAAATTATGAGCCCTGGGTCAAAATTGATCCCGCCCGGGGGTCACTTGGTTTTACAAAGACTTATATAGGAAAAACATTTAAAATCCTCTTCTCTGAAACCACAAGGCCCAGAGCTTAGATATTTAGCATGTAGCATTGTCTAGTGGACCTTTACCAAGATTGTTCAAATCATGACCTCTAGTCAAAATAACCCCTTCCCGGGAGTGGGGGAAGTCACTTGATTTCACATAGGCTTATATAGGGAAAACTTTAAAAAAACACAAGGCCGACAGGCAGATAATAGATATTTGAAATGTTACTTAGCATAATGTGTAGTGGACCTCTACGAATTATGTTAGAATCATGACCCCTTTCATTATAGCAAGTGGTAGTTAGGTGAGCGATATAGGGCCATCATGGCCCTCTTGTTTTATATTCGTATGGTATAATACATTGCATCATTAGCTTTCTCGGAATAAACAGTAAGACAATCTATAACCGTATTTTTGCAGTCTTTTGAACGTAAAACCAAAAGGAATACATGTATGTACATGTATAGTTTAACTTTCAATAGTACCCTTTGAAGTATAGGTACTTTTAACTGTACTTTAAGCTTATTTTCATATAGAGCTGTAAAGGTTTTAGGTATGTCCTTGTCACACTATTATAGATCATACATTAGTTCGTTGCTGTTGCTTACTAGAAATAAAGCGCAACTTTTAGAAGAGAACGCATTTAATTACTGTAATACGCTTAATTTTCAGTGTGATTTGCATTCATAACATACAAAGAATTTGTGCGCGCGTACTTTCTTTGTTTTATTTTATACCCTGTATTACAAGAGAAACTAATGCGTACAGTATAATAACAGATTTCACTTACTGAATTGAATAGTTACCCTTGATATGCAACGGATTAATTTATGTCTCAAGTATAGTACTTATGGTACTTTTGGAAGGTTTTCTTTTTATAACACTTACATTTACATGTAGCCACTTGAAAGATAGACATTCATGATAACTACTAACTTAAGTGATTTTATATAGAAAACAGCAGAAACTGCATTTATAGGTTTCGAACCTATAACACTATCACTGTTAAAGTTGTATTGATGTGAAAGGTCAAGGCAACAGTTTAACTCCTTCAAAGAACAAAAAGAAGTGGTTCTCATATACGTATGTACAGCTGTTAACTCCATTTGAGTTAGAATCAGTTGGCGAAATGCCCACCAATTGGCTTCATATAAAATTTAAATAATTTTACAAAGCTTCATATGCGGTTTGTTTCAAATTTCAGAGTTAATTCTCGTTAGAACATTGATCTTATCTAAATGACCATAATGACATAATG
This sequence comes from Saxidomus purpurata, assembly GCA_022818135.1. NCBI lineage: Eukaryota > Metazoa > Mollusca > Bivalvia > Venerida > Veneridae > Saxidomus > Saxidomus purpurata. The sequence goes on from JAFMSR010000017.1 coordinate 30,986,053, forward strand.
TAAGTCTAGTCGTTTGCATAGAAAAAAGGATAACTCAAATTAAAATACATAATAGAGCCTTCTGTAAATTTATATTATATAACAATGTCGTTAGAAATTAAATTGAAAGTTGGCTTACTTCATTTTGTTACTCTGATATGGAAACGGACTTGAAAACAACCAGTGGGTAACAAATAACCATTTTCATATTATTGGCGATAAGACCCCAGTTGAATTGTAACACTAAGTTTAATATGATCCTTTTTATAAGGTGAACAATACAATCCCTTTTCCTAGAAATACTTTGGTACTTGTTCAGCAATCGTTATTTATATATTTTCTTGACACACAAGAAGATCTTTGTTTCTTGGAATTTGTTTAAAAACACTCAAACATTAACAATGAATTACATTGTATACCAAAATACATTAAATTTCCGCAAATGTCGTACAACACTTAAATATCGTTTATTGGTAAGTTAAACAGGAAGATCCTCTCTTCTTCTCTTTTCGCCATCGTTATACATATACAAGGCTTAGTAGCCCCTTTATAACCAGATCTAGATATATTAGTTGCACTAAATAATTAATTATGAAAGTTGCTTCATTGTGTTGAAGGGTACGTGCAATCATCGGAGTCAAGAAGATTTATCGAGCAATTAAGGAATACAAAACTTTAACAGTGTCGTTGGTATACGTAAGTACATGTATTTGTTAAACAAGAATGATTGAGAGGGCGGTGGAATCGAGGTTAAGGTGTCTGTCGCTCATCAAGGAGGTTGCGGGTTCAAGCCCTACCACGGTCACGACCGTTCCTCTTCATATGACACAAGTACTGTTTTTTTTCAGGAAGCGGACATGAATAAATAGGCAAGAGTTGAGATATTATTTGATGCAGAAAGTGCAGAACTAACGCGTTTAGAAAACCCGATACAAGTGGCACATTCAATTTGACAAATACATGTTTAAGAAGTGAAGTTTTCTATCAGTGTGTATATATGAGCAAATGAAGTAAATAAATAGATTATTTTTACAGGTTAGCTACATGCAATAGCAAAAGCAATCTGGATTTTAGAAAGTAAAAAATTGGACGAAATATATGAATATCCATAATTTCTTATTCGGGCATTTATATATATTCAATTTGGTAACTTCATAAAAAAACCCGTAGAAATTGTGAGTGAGTATTACTTTTTTCCTTCGTAACTTGGGTTATTTGATTTGTCTTAACTCGATCTTCCGTCATTCCTGTTACATACCCACCTCAAAGAACATCCAGTACGCTGTAAAATCTGCTGATCCAAACTTTTGACGAAATTCGACATTTGTTCAGATGCATGAATTGAACGCGCGGGTAGAAGGCTTTATGGGGAAAGTATGGGGAAAGGGAAATGGCTGTGTCTATAAAATAAATATACTGCATTCTAAAGCTTTACGATTATTATGTTAACAATTACCAATCAATACCACAGGTTGTTTTGCGTACATACATTTCCTCATAAGAACTTGATGTCCGAAGACGTACTAGAAATCTTACAAGCATAAAATGTAACCCGACTAAATTCAGCCTCAATGGTTGTTATTTTCTGATAAATATACTAATCATATGACTATATTAGTGTATAAAGCTGAACATCACATTGACCCTGATTATATATTAAATTTGATAACCTTTTAAAACAAAACAACATATAACCAACGCCCCAGTGCTGACAAAAATAATAGTTTTACTGAAATAACGCACGAATTATCTAAAAGCTAGCTTTTCTTTTTCCAGTGTACATAATGAAATAACATTCAAACGAATATTCGATCTCTACAATCACTACGTTTATCACAGAAAAATTACAAAAAGATATTTTTTGCAAAAACACAATTAAGACGTGCATAGAAATGGTCATTTTGATGTATTTAGTAAAACATATTACATTTATGACATTTAACACAGTAAATATAGATGTCTACCTAAACGAATGAAGAAAAGAAATGTTTTGTTCATATTTCTGTTTATGTGTTAATATTTTATTATTGGGGTAATGGATATTTTTGTATGAACTGTGTAAATGGTATAAATATTTCAATATTAATCTATTTCATCATTGTAGTAGGCCACATTGAAATATATGATACACTGTATATGTTGTTGATGATATATGTGTCTAATTTTGCATCCTTTATTAAACAAAGACGTTGAAATTAGTGAAAAATAGCAATACATATCACTCAATATAACCATATTTTCTACAGGATTCATGTGACGCAACAATTGCTCGAAACCTTATTTTGGTAGTAAACTATGACTTATATCAAGTTGTAGTGTACTTACTCTTTATGCATGCTACATTAGAAAAGCCCCTGTCCGTGTTTCCGTCAACTTAAAAAAGGCTGAGTTGCGTACATACTTTACTGCATAAGAACTAGTCGTCGGAAGACCTACTGGAAATGTTACGTGCATAAAATGTAACCCTACCACAATACTCAAATATTGTCAACTATACAAACGGACGGAAAAACTCAATCATGTTTTCATCAAAAGACATAACCGCGTACTTGGTGTTCATTTAGATGTGTATGCTATAGGATTGACGAATGGTCGAGATTTAACAAATCAAATAACCAAGTTGCAAAGCAATTTTTAAGTTTCATCGAGGTTTTCTCGAATGATCTAAGAAAGCGCAAAACTATAAAAATCGAATTCATTGACATCAAAGGGATAAATAGAATATTATTCCGATGATAAAGTCCTCACTGTAACAATCGCCTCTCCTAATCAATTAGTTTTAGATTTGCTGAAATAATTCTACTATAAAAGAAGATACAATTTTCGTGTAACTTCAGTCGTTTCTTTTTGGAATAGGTACATCATAGAAACAATAAAGGCAATGTATGAAATACTTCGGTTCGTAGAAACAGCAATTTGGCCCACAAGTGTTTCGGTACTACATTTTAGCAAGACACCACATTGTATTTCTAAGAAACTAGAAATTGTTCACAAGTACTTTCACAAAGAAGCCTATTGTTTCACAATATAAACATGCTACATGTAGCGCTATAAACAATTCCCTCTCAACAATACAGCACTGACATGACCTCTGGGGGAGAAGATGAAGAATTTTTGTACATCTTCATTATCTTACACAAAAGGGGTATCAGACACTCCTATGTTAAATACAGTTTTATTGTATTTTCGATATTTTTTTATGTCATTCAGATGTTGAACGACGCAATGATGAACGAAAGTGTAATTGTTGCAAATATTTCTGGAACGGAATCGCCGGATTTAGACAAGCAGTTGGAGATAGCTATCGAAAGGAGGACAGAGGGATACATCCATCTCATAGTATTTTTCAGTATAGCAGCCTCTTTTGGTGTGATTGGAAATAGTATGATCATTCGGTTTTATGGATTTAAGGCGAAAAGGAACACAACGTTTGTTCTTATTGCACTACTAGGTGCTTTCGATATTGTTGTATGCGTTCTTTGTTTTGTACAAATCGCAGCAATGTGTGTGTACCTCATTGTCACTTATAAGATTATTTGCCAAGCAGGGTACTTTTTGTTTAACTGGTTTATAAGGTCTTCTATTATGACATTGTGTGTAATATCCATAGATAGGTTTAGACACATGTGTAAAGTCGGTCAAAAGCAGTTGACTGTGAAAGTGGCTCTTAAAACTGTTATATGTCTGTCAGCGGTGTTAATGATATATTCAGCACACGCATTTCTGACGTACGATTCTTTGAAAGTAAATATAGAGACTTCAGATAAAAATATTCCATATGTCAGTCTACATTATTGTAAAAACACTAAAGAACCAGCTTTGCAGCCTTACTTAAAAGTTGTCCATATACTTGATATCTTGTTTTTTACTGCCGCAAGTGCTACACTTGTTTATACCTACGGAAGGATTTGGTGGACATATCATACACATAAAAAAAACACAGCTTATCTATACAGCAAGCCAACCGTATCTTTCAGCCAACAGTCAGCCTGTTCTATAGAAGTGGACCAAAATGATGCAGATAAACACAAAGAAAACGTAGAACAACTGAGAAGCGACGCCATGGTTAATATAGATTTAGACAAAGGAAGTACCGAAACGTTAACGACCTTCGTAACAGCAAGGTGTTCCGCTGGCGCTGAGTCTCAAACAGCTGCTGCTACAAATTATTCTGCAAAAGATCAAACGTCGATTAAGGCATCAATGCCAAGTCAAATAGAACGCAACCTCACGAAATTGATGTTTGCCGTTATTGTTGGGTTTTTCCTTTGCTTTGTTCCTTTTATTCTTGTACAAGTTAGTATAGCAGTGGTCAAGAATTCCGAGCGGAACGCAGGCACTCAGTTTGTATTTCGGCTTCCCTTCTTGAACAGCATGATAAATCCTATCATATGTTTTCTTTTTCATAAAGAATTTAGACTTAATGTGAAAGGCATTTTGGCAAAATGTAAACCATAACAGTACGAATGCACATCAGATTAAATGTGATGATAAAGGATACATGTTATTCATATTTTGTCTTCTCTCAACTTGATATTTTGCAATAACTTTATCTGCCTTAACACGTATTAAAAGTATTATGAGTCGGAAATTATTTTGAAAATCAGTCTATCTTGTAGCTGATTTATCGCATGACTCTGAATTGTTTTAAAGTTAGAATGAAATAAACAAAACTCTTTTAAATACCAAATTACATTTGTATTCCCAAATTGAGGCCCAAAATATAGATCAGTTCCTCAGCACCAATCAAAATCAAACCACTGTGACTTCAAGCAATGAAAAGATGTACCTAATACTGCATTTAGAGCACAGTAAAGTGTGCTGATATCAGGGGTTTAGAGAAACCACAAGGAAATTTACTCCTAGTCGTGCGATAAACTAAACTTACGTTTCGGTATAAGAGTCGTGTGTGTGTTAGTTTATGGTTTTTACAACCAGACCTAGTATCATAATACAAAGGTTATACTTTGTAGCGTCACATACATTATTTCATGTGTAGGGACGTACTATGTAATTCTTATTTTATGCATTTGCGAATTCATGTGTGAAGTGTGTTTTGTTGTTTTGTTTGATTTTGTTCTACTCTTGCTTTTTACATAAGATCTTGGTCTAGATTAACAAATTATTTTGACAATTGTACATTGAACATAGCGTTACGTAATGTAATTGTAGCATCTACTATTTTATGATAATGTTCCTTTGTTTTGTCTTTATGAGTCTCCTTAAATCTGAATGTGGCGGTGGTTTTCCTTGCCACCTTATATATGTTTTAAGCAATGCTATTTTGAACACTTTTGCACTTCTATTCATCTGTTGAAAAATTGGATTGATTAAAAGAATGAAGTCTTATCCGTGCGTATTTTATACCGAATTTCAAACTAGGCATCATTTTATACAAGATGAACGTCTGATATGACACACGTGCAGTCCAATTTCAAATTAGTTATAATTTACAGGCCTTTTATCTGGTAACCGTCCAACAAATGACTTTCAGGTCTAAGAAGTCTGACCACCGTGATGCGTCATTTAAAATAGTTAAAACAAAGGCCTTCTTTTACTTATTGTATATACAATGTATTTGATCCATGAACGGTTTTATTTTTCCTTAAATGAAGTTCCAGTTGCGTTAGAATGTCTAAATATATTGTACTTAGTAGCATGTTGAAATACCAGGATATGTGACGGAAAACAATTGCCACAAACCCTTACAAGCCCACTCTGCCTAAAGAATTATCAGATTTATATTGTTGTATATCTTCTTTATTAGACAATATAACCAGTCTTTGAGTATATCTTCCGCATGTAGGAGGCCATGCATATATTTTAAAACTCTAAGCTACCTTGCCGCCATACAAAAACATCTGAACTTCAGGAGCGTTGAGCATCAGCGTCTTCTCTAAAATTAAGGAGATTAGGGATATATCTGCTAAACCGTTTGCGTGTTTATTTTTACAGGTTATATTTGAAACAAAAGGGCCAAGATGGCCCAGTATCGCTCACCAGTCTTTTAACTTTGATATTATATTAGGAGCGGTTGGCAAAAACGCCATTTTTTATTAATTTTTTTCTCAAATCGTTTCTACTTAAAAATGTAACAACTGTCCGAAGTTCATTTCCAAAAACGATTGTCACATTACTGTAATTGTTCATGTTAAATTATGCTGTAATCTGCTTAATTCTGTATATTTGTTTTTTAATTTTTAAAAATTTCATCCGATTCTGTTTCTTAGAGATAACGAAATATGTACCTGTTTTAAAGTATATATTTTAAGGTTTTCATGCAAATAAGCGTCAAGGTGTGTTGTTTTAAAAGTAACACTGCTATAATTTCTTTTGATCTTAAGGTTTTAATAATCTTAGGATATAAATATTATTAAAGTTATAACTAAAATAGATTATATTGTACATTAGTATTACAGTTTTGCATGGCTTTCGCATCTGTAATAATAGTGAAACTCTTTGTTTTTGTATAATTATTCTAGTAAAAAAACTTACCTATTTTGTACGCTTCATTTCCATTTGTATGTGATAAGTTAAGAGAAATGAGTCAATCTCAATTATGTCTTACATGTAACTGTGTTCAAAGTATAAATTATCTTTTACGCATGTTACTTAAACATAATGCAATATGGCCATTAGGGAGGGTAATATAACTTTTACAAAACTAGTATCATAATGTTTAAGGCTTGTTCTTATTTTAAAGTGCCAAAATTATTTGTTGACATACATGCACTTACTGACACATTTCATGGATTAAATTCTTATTGATAATTCCATGTTCATGTAATACATTGTTAAGCATTTGTTTTACAAAAATACGATTCACAGGAAATGATACTTAAGTGTCCTTGACTAGCTTTAAATTTTTATTTTTTACAGTCGTGGCTAATTCCCTTAATGTTTTAAGCTACTTTTAAGTTGTCGTTCTTGAAATTTTGTAACGAGATTATTTAAAGTAGAAAGAGATACATACATGAAAAAGCTCCATTTGAACCATCGTTGAAATTTCAAAAACAAAATCTTATTGTAAGTAATATGCTGATAGTGTTTAAACAAAAACATGTAAATTATGTTTGATATTTAACTTTTTAATTAGAACAAAAACATGTAAATTATGTTTGACATTTAACTAACAAAGAATGTGTATTAGATAAAAACTACACCATTTTTAAATATTTAATCCCGATTGCTTTTAAATATAAGTTGCAAACTGTATATTTCTTCGTTACGAAGTATTTCTAGGCATAAATTAAGTTATCATTCCTCTAATACATGTATCATATTACATTAATTTCATATTGTTGTTGTTTGCATGTAACAATTTGTACTTTACAAATATATGTATGATACCTATGATATGTTTTATTGTAACGTTGATGCTTCTTTCATGTTTTATATTTGTATTGTATAATATGCTTACATTGTATCATAAGCTTTCATTGAATAAATAGTCTGACATTCTACAAACGTATTTTTCAGTCTTTAACCTTTAACCCACTGAAATACATGTATGTACATGTATAATGAAACTTTCAAAAGTCTCCCTGGAAGTAGTTATAGTAGTAACTATAAATGTTGTAGGAACCAATACATGTCCTTTTCCCAATAGTCTAGAGATAGATGACGAATACTACTGAATCGCTAGCAGCATTACCATGCGATGTGACGAAAGCTTAGACAAAAGAGGAAAATTAATGCCCTCGGAATTTGGAGACGAGTGAACAAACTGCTGTATTTGTACATGTAACAGCACTGCCATGTGCAGTGACTAAAGATTAGACAAAAGAAGACAGTAGTATTATCTCTTAGTTAGAGACACTGATGTGCTTCTAGCAGCACTGCCACGTGAAGTGACTAAAGTTTAGACAACAGTAGGAATTATGATGCTGTCGCAACGTGAGGTAAGTACAGAGAACAGTTGTATGACTAGCAGCACTTTTAAGTTAAGTGTCGAAAGCGCAGACATTAGCAGATATATTGATACCCTCTTTGTTTGGAGACAAGTGAAAAAACTACAGTTACTGTAATTCTAGGATTACTGCCACGTGAAGTTCAGACACTTTAGGAAATATGAATGCCATCTCAGTCTCTAGACAAGTGAAGAAAAACACGCTATTAAAATCTCCCATTAACAGTCGGGAAATAAGAAAAACACTGAAAAAAATGAAAATAATAGTCAGGAAATGAAAAAGAATCAACAGTCTGAAATAAGTAAAACCAGGGATAAACAAAGGCGAAATATTAAATACGCAACAGCGACAGCTAAAGAATAAAATCAGCTATAGTTTGGAGATATAGAACAACGAAAATTTGGAAGAAACGGAATCAATAGACACAATGAGAAACAATAATTAATAGTAAGGAAAATAATATTACGAAAATAATTTGAAGAAAAATAGGTTAAAGGGCTAGATTCACTATCAAAATTGGCCTAATGTCAGAATAAGCTGAAATTTTCAGTAAATTACCATAAATGCATTGCATTTTGAAATCTGGCATGATAAACCAAACACATTTTTTTTAAATCTTAAAAATACATTGTTGCATGGCTTGGAGTAAACAATAACTCATTGTAAAATGGGGGGTATAGGAAATGAAATCCATCTTCTTTTTATTTTTGTTAATATTAAACAATGTAAGTGACATGTTTCTTTCAACATATATTGAAACTTTCAAACAAATCATAAATCAAATGTTATCATTGCAGTTTATAAGAAAGAAGCAAGGGAGATAACTCTATTATTCCTGAAAATCAAAAAATGACAAGAAAGTTTGATTTTTTGTTTTCCCACTTATAACTGCTGAATCTAAGAAATGAAGAAACAACATCGTAAAATAAAATATGAAAAATATATTTGTTACCATGGCAACACTTGAATAGCCATTTAATTCTTATCTTTTGTTTTAAGAACTATTGCATTATTCAGGTTGAAATAGTTTTCGTAGAAAAGAATTGTTTATGCAAGAAATATTTACTTTAATAGATTTCTATCAAATATTACACGAATGATTACCATACAGTTACCATAGCAACAACAAAAATCACATTTTATAGGATTCCTTTTTTGGGTTTGTTTTACTGTAATTTTGTCAAGTAAATGAACTAAACTGGTAATTTTATTTAATAACTTAGTTCTTTGTATTTAGTAATACATAATGATTACAGTATATGTTCGAGTTACTCTTCAATACAACTTGCATCACTTTCCGTTTCTGAACTATCTACTGGATCTGGCAACTTACTGGCATCAGACAAATGCAATCCCCAGTCACACACCCCGTACTGATTGTAAATAAACCTAGCATAACTCAGATACCAGACAATAGCAGCCACATGGGCACAAACCCCAACAACACGTGCCCCTGCGCGACATTTACAGTACCAGGCAGTTACCTCTGACGCGTTAAATTGCAACCACAACAAGTACCTCCTTGGTCATATATGACGACTCTGAATCACGGATTAGATTACCATTTTCGTTGTGTACATGCATGTCAGAGTCTCCATCAATATATTCTTGGATGTAACTAGGGCTGAGCCGTAACTGATACACTCCACAGGTAAAGGTTTGGAGTTGTTCCTCTGTCAGTTTTGGGAAATGTTCCAAGTTACCATCATTTACAGCAGACCATTGAGCATTTCCGCGCTCTAACTTATTTTCTTTAACATAGGTTTTCAGGCTTTTCATTTGAAAACTCAAATGGCGCATGTGTGCTGCTAACTGTTGATCACTTTTTTCCTGATTTGCTGAACTTAGAGGACGCAAATATTGTTACTTATTGCACATACTATGCGCACAAAATCTCCAATATATGGTATCTGACGGTAGGCAGCACATGGTCCAGGTATTTCCAGGCTTTAATTCTAGCATTTGCTGATTCGACAACCCATCTAATCTGAAATAAAATGAACAGATGCTTGTTGTGTTTTGTACGTAAGTTTTTATGGTCAAATATGCATAACTTTTAAATATCCAGGTTATATTCCAACTGTATTTGCTAAAATTATAAAACGTTTTGTTAAAAGAGGTTACGACCCAACTGTTTTGAGACACACCGCATGTTTGGTGTTCAACCCGTTTACAGTTGGACGCTATGCTTCCTCTTTATTGTGTCTGACGGAAGAGGGGAGGACTCTGTGATGGGCAGTTTTAAATCCCACTGGGACGAAACTGTTTTGATTTCGTCCTCTGGCCTGTTTCGTCGGGCCCTTGAGGGTGTTTCTCTTGGTGCTCTGCCTTCTGCAAAGGCATTGAGTACATACGTTTTTTGGTTCTCAAGGTTTGCTTTTTTTTATATTTATACACGAGCATTTTTGTGTTTTACATACCATGCCTTTTGTTTCCATTGCGTGTGTTAGAGATTCACCTAGCAGGGATTACTTTTATTTACACTGTCCTGTGACTTTGGAACATGGTGGGGAAGCGTGAGGTTGGGTGCGCACCATAAACCGGTTTAAGCTCCCCAGTGGTGTTTTGCCACTGACCGTTCCAAGGCGGTGCCCCACTGTGTTCCTTTAATTGCTCGTTTTGTCCTCGTGTGTTTGCTTTGTGTGCTGGTGTGTGTTGGTGGTGTATATGTGTGTGTGTACATGATTGTGTGTGTGTGTTGTGTGCGTGTGTGTGTGTGTTGGTGGTGTGCACTTCTGGGTGCTGTGGGGTTCGTTTTGGGGAGGCTGCGTTTTTGGTACGTGGCATTCCCTGTTTGATATTATTTTTGTTTTTATTTCATTTGTCAGCGATATAAGCTAATTCTACCCTATTAGTTCAGTTGGTAGAGCACCCGGCTGTTATCTAGAGGTCGTGGGATCGAAACCAGGACAAGGCGTAGGTTGTTCTTAATTTGACCGAAGATATTACATCGTAAGTTGTTTGTCCACCACCTCTGAATTAAGTGGAGAAGTTGTCAGGTGCTTGTGGAGGAACATGTAAATACTGATAGGTAGCTCACGAGCACTGGTTACCTAAACTGACTGTTGTATATAACTGAAATAGTCTTGAGAAATGAGCCACCTCATGCGAAACCAACATAGTACTTTTGTAACCAGTATGGATCTAGTTCAAGATCCAAACTGATACCTCAAGTAAGGTATATGCTGACTAAAAACGAACAGCATGGAGCCTGATCAGACTGCACGAATGTTCAGGCTGATCTGGATCCATGCTGGTCACAAAAGCACTATGTTGGTTTTCTCATGAAGCGGCTCAAATAACGTAAAATCTGGAATAATCAAACAAATAAAACAGAGTTAATTAAACCAACCATTTAATAAATCAAAAATACCTTTGTCACCATACGACTTGAATTAGCATCATCAGTTGGCATTTGCTTCGCACCTTTAGTCATGAACGCTGGCATCTCAGCTCTTAATCCAAGATCTTCCAACAACGAAATAGAATCACTGAATCCTCGATCTACAACAAAGATATCCCTCTCCTTCACAAAATTCCGTATGTCCTCAGTATTTGAACGAAGCATATGGTTCAATATAGCTGCGTCATTATTTTTGCTCTCAGCTAAGAACGGTCCTACAATTGTAACAAAATGCCCAGTCGTTGACACCACTACCATCGGTTTAACCAATGGTCTTCCTTTGTGCATGCTGTACGATCTTCTTTGGAACTTAAAATTACCACTTTTGTGGATATAGATGTAAGTACCGTCCAATACTAGAATCATTTCATCTTCTTCAGCACCGAATAAATGTTTCGCAAGTGGTCTAGTATGTTGTGAGATAATAGTATCTCTAGTAATGCTTTCAAGTCCAAGATACAGAGGGACAAAACTCTTCATCAATGCTTGCCTAACAGTCACAAACGCTCGTCGTACACTTGATTTGCTGACCTTGAACAGTGTTGATAATAATTTATTCGTCATTCCGGAACGTAATTTCAGTAAAAACAGTCCAACTGATGTCCGACTTGTCCGACTTGTCCGGGCTGGTGTAGCTTTCACTTTGTCCTTATATGGAAAAACAAATCGTCAAACTGTTCAAGATTAAGTCCAGTAAGATTTCTCATTTCTTCATCATTGATGTTGTCAAAGTCCATAATGTTTTGTTTCTTACAACATAGTTCTCTCATTTGCTTTAGTAAATTCAAAACAGCAGTTCTATTCATAAAAGATTGCTCTGTAACTGGAATATTATGTAAACATTCTGTTTTAATCATACTTGTTTTTTCATCAATATGACTTGGGCAGCATCTTGCTCCAGCAGGTATTATAACATTATGATGAAGAAAGGCAGAACATTTTGGAATAAGAAAACACCAAAGATAAGAAATACGGGAGAAACAATCCTTTAGAAATAGAAACAAGTTGGAAGCGATGCACGTTCATATTTTTGTAACCTTTCATCTGGGTCACGATTTATCTTCGTAGCAAGGATAACGCGTAGCGAATTAACCCATTGTATTTCAAATGTGGTTGTATATTTTGAACACTTCGTTTATCTAAACGTATATTTGAATGTTTGAACTAACATTTAATTAATATGTGAAACCACGAATCTCTAGAAACAGATACGTGCACTGACAGTGGATACCGTCTTTCAAGTTAATTGGCGAAGGTATGAACCATTTTTAAATTTCTGGATATTTCAACATGTTTTATTTTTATACAGTTTGATTGGCCTGTTATTTTGTTTGATTAAGTAAATTTTTAATAGTATACATGTATTACAAAAACATATTTACATAAGTAAATTATTAATAGTATACATGTATTACAAAGGGGGGGGGGGGGAGAAATTTTTTTTTTTTTTTTTTTGGGGGGGGAAAAAAAAAAAAAAAATTTTTGGGGGGGGGGGGAAAAGGGGGGGGGGGGAAAAAAAAAAAATTTTTTTTTTTTGGGGTTTTAAAAATACCCCTCCCCAAGGTCTTTTTTTTTTTTTTCGAAAAAAAAAAAAAGGGAAGTACACATATTTACATAAGTAAATTATTAATAGTATACATGTATTACAAAACATATTTACATAAGTAAATTATTAATAGTATACATGTATTACAAAAATATTTACATTCTGTCTCACATGATTAGCAATATACATTGACGTTATTTCAGAATCAGCTATCAATTGATTTATGTCACATTTTGCAACTGATGACTTTTAATACATCCATGCTTTGAAAACTTGCATAACACGCTGGATAGAGCTGGAAATAGTCATATGATTTAAGTTTTAAATCTGCCGAAGACAGGATTTTGGTCTGTTCAAGCAAACGCGTAATATATACACATGGGAAAAAGTTAGACATATTCAAATTTAACTGAGTCTAGTTCTTTTAATTATAATTGCCGAACAGTATTGTTAGAGATTATTACACAATGGTCTATTATCAATATATACTCAATGCGTGTGTTCGACTAGGAAATGATAGCTATTATTTCAATGAGGCACTCCCCACCTAATCATATTTCAATTGATGTTTTATGTTTGTCTGAGGGAAGATAACGAACGCAACGATGAATCTGCGTTGAGAAACTACTGAACGAAATTTATATATTAAGTAAGGATTATCATTCGTATAGTGTATATGTAAGAAAAACGCCGACCAATGCTTATCGTCTCACTCATTATCCATTGATGCGTGCACCAGGAATACATCAATCAAGTATTCTGTCATTGACAACATCGTGTGTAACCAGGACAGTTGTAACACTGATATACTGGTGTGCGTCTGTACAATAACCTGACAACTAGAACCTTACATTCATGTTGCTAAATGTCTGATTATTGGTATGCATGAAGCTTGAATGAGTAAAGTCGCTCACATAATAAACGTTTTCTGGCAGTTGTAAGTAGGCTTTTTAGCAAGCATAGAGTGACTGACAATGTGAGTAGTAGTAAATGGAGGGAGGGGGGGGGGTCGAGACTCCCGATATTTAGCCCTTTTGCCGTCAGTGGTATATGGGAAGTAAATCATGCAAACGGTTGACTTGAAAACATGATGGAGTGATGCCCCGTATCCGATATTTAGCCCCTTTGCCGTCAGTGGTACATGTATAAGGGAAGTAAATCTTGCAAACGGTTGACTTGAAAGCATGATGGAGTGATGCCCGGGGGGGGGGGGGGGGGGGGGGGGGGGGGGGGGGGGGGGGGGTTTTTTTTTTTTTTTTTTTTTTTTTTGGGGGTGTTTTTTTTTTTTTTTTTTTTTTTTTTTTTTTTTTTTTTTTTTTTTTTTTTTTTTTTTTTTTTTTTTTTTTTTTTTTTTTTTTTTTTTTTTTTTTTTTTTTTTTTTTTTTTTTTTTTTTTTTTTTTTTTTTTTTTTTTTTTTTTTTTTTTTTTTTTTTTTTTTTTTTTTTTTTTTTTTTTTTTTTTTTTTTTTTTTTTTTTTTTTTTTTTTTTTTTTTTTTTTTTTTTTTTTTTTTTTTTTTTTTTTTTTTTTTTTTTTTTTTTTTTTTTTTTTTTTTTTTTTTGTGGTTTTTGGGGGGGTTTTTTTTTTTTTTTTTTTTTTTTTTTTTGATTTTTTTTTTTTTTTTTTTTTTTTTTTTTTTTTTTTATTTTTTTTTTTTTTTTAAGAGTTATTTTTTTGAGAGAAAGAAAAAAAAAAAGGGAAAATAAAATTTTTAAAAAAAAAAAAATTAAAAAAAAAAAAAAAAAAAAAAAAAAAAAAAAAAAAAATTTTTAAAAAAAAAACGTTGAATTTGGAAGATATGGATTGATATATTTTTTCAATGCACAAGTATGCTCGGAGACAGTTTGTTTTATTTATACTGTAAACAGGCCCCCTTCACATATTATCCGCCATTGAAGAAAATAGTCAGGGCAAACAATTCCCGATCGGAGGATCTCGGCTACCAGATTCCGTTAACCCAGGCCGGGATTTCCGCCATATTGGATACTTGTAACGAGAACAAATTGAGTGACCTTAGACTATTATCGTCGTTCCAGCTGATTATTACAAACCAGGGTAAATGTTAGAATATCAGTTAAGAAAAGCGAACGGCAAAAATCGGTCAAGAATTCCCGAATCAACGTATGCAAATGGCGTTAGCGTATATTGCCGCAGAAAGTTCAAGCTTGGGTGATTCAGTAAACTCTATATAATTAGAATGTATCTAAACTCTTTTCAAAGGAGAATTTCTCTCTTACCGGAAGCAACTATTTATAAATTCACTACTGTACATATAAAATTGGGTATGTTATACCTCAGACACACAATGTACGTATTAATATCATGTTATGTTCTTTGTGGTATATCTTTTTATCATAATCATCTTTGATGCTTCCGGATCAACTCGTACAAAGTCAACTAGTACCTTAGTCATCTCGTACCCGAATTGGTCAACTCGTACGGTTCAGAAAAGTCAACTCGTACCCTTTGTAGTCAATCGTACCTTTTGTTTCAAAACTTACGTTTCATTTACCTTTTGTTTCAAAGCTTATATTTTCAACCTAGTCAAAATATTTAAGTGACGTCTTGAGCAAATTCTGAGATTCGTTTTGGATCAGAATCTCGCAGAGGAGAGATATTGCCCATACAAAAAAATAACACAATATCTCGACGCCCGTACAATTAGTTGGACTAATTTTCAACCAGGAACAAAAGGTACTGATATGTAATCAAAGGTTGGAATTTATCATTATTTTATTGAGATCTGTGTTATAGTTATACCGTCTCCCCTGGTCTAGTTGTTTAGGCATCCGCCTTGGGAGCGGGAGGTCGAAGGTTCGAATCCCAGCAGGGGTCCATTCTGATATGGCCGGTTGGTGAGCCGCCAGCTAGTTAAATAATGGTTACCATATGCCTACCTGCCTGGTGCCTGGCATTAAAAGGATAGGATTCGGGAGGTAAATGTGCACAAAAAGAAGGTGTCTCATAAGTCAGAAATGGCTGGCCCTTTAAATAGGGGTGACACTATAATAAACAAACACTTTACTTTACCTTTATAGTGCTCAATAGTCAATATTGTATAATTTTCAGATGTTAAACAGTTGAAATTAACTAAATTGTTGTCTGAGACGTAACTTATGTAGTCTCCTCAAAATTCAGTTAATTGTTACTGTCACTTGATCAGAAATTCCATTGCCTTGATAAATAAATTCACACAGCATTTTTTTGTACATAAATCGGTACACACATAAAACAGGAAGTAAATTAACTAATATTATGAGCGTGTCAACAAGCCTAAATTCGATGTTCGAGGGCCTATTTTGTCTTAAAGTACCTTAAGTTGAACTGAAATAAATATATTTTTGTCATTTACATGATGAAAATAAAACAATTTTCGATCGTCCCGTTATTCATTATGTTAGTAACACTTCAAATGAATGATTACGTAGGGTACGAGTTGACTTTCAAAATATTCTCTTCATTTCTACCACAAAATAAGAGCAAAATAACGTATTTCAATGAAAAAATTTAATGATGATTGATAAAAAATATTATCTCAAAGATACTGAATAAAAAATGTTAAGGTACGAGTTGACTTTCTCGAAAACAAAATCAGGTACGAGTTGACCAATTCGGGTACAAGATGACTAAGGTACGAATTGACTTAGGTACGAGTTGACTGGTTACCTCTTTGATGATGGCTAACCGTCATAACTGATTATTATGGCCATCAGGGTGTCCGATAGGCTTTGAAACTCAAGGGACATTGTCACTTCAGCGTAAAATTTTCAAGAGTCAATGTGAGATTTTTAAACGTCGACCCATTGGTCATAGAGTTTCGAGCTTTGTTCTCTATGTTTGCACATCATATTTTTATTTGTGTTAAAATGAAGCTTTACTGTGGCTTTTTTCGAAAAATTCTTAAAACAGCAAGGTCCGTTTTGAAGTAGCAGCTGATCTCTTTCCCAGGCTTAAATGTACTGTGTTTCCTGTTTGTCACATATCTTCCTGACCTCGCATGTCTGTGATTTTCTGAAAGCCAGTATATTAAAATACAAGCTCCCCCTCTGTTTCTCACTTTCTGTTGCGTCAATGGTTGATGCGGCCTGAGTGTTTGGAATTAACAAGTTGATTGACATGTACGCTAAGTAATAAACGCATGAATGAAAATTCCTACGGGTCAAATATGACTCGTCGGGCTTTTTTATTGCGGGTCAAATACAGGAATTTCAACATTTTCATGGGTCCAAACCCAGGAGCTTGGGTCTACTAAACTCGCTCGCCATGCTGGTATACATTATAAAGTTAACTGCTTCTTTGCTTATCATTTTTCTTAATTATGTAAAACATAACTTGTAAAGACTCTTACATTCTTTCTTTCAGGGAAAAAGGCATACTTGTATGATAGACTGAATCCAGCCTGGGTCCTCTCAGTAAGCTTTTAAGCTGTACTTGTCCGCCAATGCTTACAGAAGAGGAAATGCCATTGGTACTCATCTTGGACTCTAAAGAAACTGGCGCGACTTTGCAGATGGATATTGATGGTGATTTAATGGATGATATGAATGCAATTTTACAGAAACTAAGGACCGAAACGTCTGAGCTGAAAACTGAAGATGAGATTCGATACTGACTATTGCAGGGACAATATTGACAAATTGAAGCACCTTACTGAGTCTCCAAGCATTTTCAATTTTGATGTTGCTTTATCAGTTTCTTGAACCATATTATGATTTTACCAAACAGACTAGCTATTAACAATTTCAAACTTATGACCTTGACTCTAATGAAACTAAGACTTAACCTGTCTTATATGTTCTTCAGCAGATTAATTTGATACAACACAGCCAACTTTATCAAGACTGTTTACTGCAACTATTGCAGATATATAAGAGAATGCGGAACCTCATTAGATGGCCAGAGCATGAAACAATCCGAAAAACTATGCCAATGGAATTTCACAAATACTTTGGCAACAAATTTGCAATGATTTTCGACTGTTTCGAGATGTTTATTGAAAAGCCATCTGGACTTGATGTCTTAAACCACGCTTTGACAAAATAATTTATATTTATATGTTGTGTTTACCTTTTGAGGTAGAATTAATAACAGCCAATTTACTACGTTACTGTGTCATTGTCGCCACGGTAAAAAAACTTAGCTCATTCTTATTCAGCGAATAAACATGGTAAATGACAGGGAAATTGCAGTTTTATATTTACATTATACCATGGTACAGAGTGAAACTATATCGGTATAATCCGGTGGATTCACGTCACTACCTTAATAACCTATTAAATCGTTATAAAAGTTTTCAATTAGTAGTCTAGTAGATATGAATAGGGTTTTCACATGCTTTAGGAATAGCTTATGCCTTTGGTTTTGTTGAGGAGGGAAGTTTATTTATTTGACTTATTTATTTAATCATAATTATTTATTCATTATACAGGTATAGGGATTTAATGCCTCGTTTACTTCAGATTCATTCATTGATTTTAATATTATGAATATGAAATCTATTTTACGTAACAAAATTGTACAGTATTGTTGTCGAACCTCTTGCAACTCAATATAGCTGCCAAAATGGCCGTTCAGTGTATGCATGTGTGTCCGTACATCTGAGTTTAGCTTGTCCGAGCTGTTACTATCAATGTATCGAGGTATTCTTAAATAACTTGGCAGAATTGTTCACCACCATGAGACAGAGTGTCATGCGACCGGTCCCTAGTTCTAAGGTCATTGTCATTCTTAGAGGTTGAAGGTCAAATTCAAGAATGACTGTTAGGAGCATACATTGTATCTCTTTCATGCATAAGGGATTTTTATGTAACTTGGTACAAATGTTCACCATCATAAGATAGAGTGACATGCCTTCCAAGGTCAAGGTCACACAGGTCAAAGGTCAGATACAAGAATAATTCAAGAATGACTTTGTCCGGAGCAATTCTTCTTTATGCCTGAAGGTATTTTGATGTTACTTAGCACAAATGTTCACCACCATGAAACGGAGGATCATGTGCAAGAACAAGGTCTAGGGTCAAGGTTACACTTAGAGGTTAAAGGTTAAATCCAATATCTTTTTCCGGAGAATTTCTTCTTCATGCATGGAGGGATTTGATTTAACTTGGCACAAATGTTCACCACCATGAGCTACCCTTGTTTTTACAATTACTTCCCTTTGTTTTTACTGTAAATAGCTTACATTTTAACTTTTTTATTTCTGGCTGTTAAGAAAAATCAAGACAACTTTTCTGTGGTACAAAATGCATGTTACATCTAATATTTAGGTATTTTTACCTATCTACTTGATAAGGAGTTGGCCTTTTTACGGCTGGCGGCTCAACATGTTGTAAGTGAGCATCCAGTTTTTGAATGTATACAATTGTGTGCCAGTCCTATGCAGACTCTAATATATCATAAGAAACTTAAGTACAAAAAATGTACGATTCAAGTTTGGAGGAAATATTAAAGATAGATACATAAAATATGTACAATGTACAATATTATGTAAGAGCCACTCAGCTAGGGCAGGATTGATAAATTTAGGGAGAAATGGTGTTGCATTAAAGACAGTTTGATTTACAGACCACTATGGCCGTCGTGATTTGATACTTTATGCAATGATTGAAGAAATTTAGGATATGGAGAACTGTAACTTTAGATAACTTACTCCCTTTCTGTTAAAACCTTGTCAGAAAAAGTTGGATATTATTGAACACCGGGAATGAATAAATACTTGAATCACATCATCAGTGAGTGCAGTGACCAAGAACCATAACTCTAGCTAATCCCATAATTGATGTATCTATTACCCTTCCATGAAATTGCCAGCCGTTTGATTGTTCAATGACACGGAAATTCATACTGATATGAATGGGCAAGCTGGTAATATACACTTGCCATATCATGTCATTGTACCCCACACTTAACACGAGTGTTCGCATTAAGTACATCAATGGAGCAATCATATTCAAAATAGAATGCAGCTCTGCAGTACTGAATCATCACTGTCCTCTTGTTACAATGCAACAATACCATTTAAGATCTGTATGCTTTGGGAAGTGGTCACCATTATCGTATAAAGGACACCTCCAGTGCCTCCAGCGCTTTGATTTAGTCTAGTTGTCGATAATTTGAGTAGTGGTAAACGGGGAGAAGAAAACATCACCTTGGGAGATTACTTTGATATGTTTTATTGTAACGTTGAATCCTCTATCATGTTTTATATTTGTATGGTATAATATGCTTATATTGCATCATAAGCTTTCATTAAATAAAAAGTCAGACATTCTACAAACGTATTTTTCAGTCTTTAACATTTAACCCACTGAAATACATGTATGTACATGTATAATGTAACTTTCAATAGTCTCGTCGGAAGAAGTTTAAAATGTATGTGTTTTTCATTCAGAGCTATAAAAGTTTAAGGTACAAATGTATGTGTTTTTCACAATAGTCTAGATCCGACCATAGCTGTTGCGGTTGAAACCACTACGTTTTAAATGTATGGGGTTAAACAAAAGTCACAGGGGGCTGGTGTATATTTTGAATTATCTCTCTCCACATTAGTATCGCAAAATTGAGCGCGGATGAAACGATCAATTTAATCCCCGATCATAGCAAGAGGACAATGGACATACTTTGCATCACGAAATTTGCAGAAGTCAAGAAACCTTTGACTTAAACACCCTTTCCAAACGTTTATCAGATAGTTTTGAAGGATAATTGAAACCAATAAATGACAGCCAAAAGTTGAATTAAATTAATGCAGTGAGCAAAAAATCAAAATTTCAGAAAATTTGGTATGGTATTTGAAAAAATTAACGTCGACGAGATATTACTATAAAAAGCCAAAAGTGATGCAATGGCTCTATTACGGTATTTGCGAATATTTTGCGACACAGTGGAAATGTTTACAGCAGAATTATCAGAGAGTAGGACATTTTTGAGTAAATTAGACGGTCTTAAGAAACCAGAGGCTCTTTACTTTTGTAACAGGGAGAACAAACTAAACATAAATAACACAGGCTCTAAGGATTTGCTTATCTTTTGTACGAGTCCTAGTTAAGATGTTTAAACTAAAATAAACTAAATAACTAGAATTTTATTCTAAGGTACGTGTTGTTAGTAAGAATTCAGTGTTTTGAAACTCCGAATATCATATATAATACTTTAACAACTGATGACAATAATTCAAACAATAACCCCTTTGTTCGTTTTTCATACCTCATGCAGTATATTTGTTTCGTTTTACTTTTATAAATTCTTAAGATATTTGATTAAACCCACAGCATTGCTACTTTCGATCTTCATTTTATGGAAAATTGAAATATTTAACCGGCGTATTTTCAAGCTGACGAAAAATTCACGTGGTCACATGAAGGTTTATGAAAATCTAAATATGAAAACTGATGTTACATGTATTATGACGAAAGCACGGGCATCGTCCCGCGTAATTTTAAGCATCACGCGCTTGTTAGATTGTCTCAAATCTACGCTTCGAACATAGTATTCAATTTCGTTAAAGTTTCATGACCATATATTTTTCTATTACATCAAAATTTTGAACACATAGACAACAATGTATACGTGTATAAGCGTGTCAAATGTTGTTAGATATTAGGGGATAATTTTTCATAAAATAAACTATATAAGTATTTCCAAAAAATAGATTATGCATGTATTCAAACCGGATTTTTTAAAGGATTTTAACAAGATCTGTAATGGGGAGTAACCACGGGAAGTTAGATATGACCATTCAGTTATTAATCAGATACAGTATATGTACATCCGTCCCGATATTACACTCACATGACGAAAGGTCGCGATAAACGAGGAGTATACATGCAATAACAATCTGAAAATGGACAGGAAGGTAATGAATCGGAATTAGATCTATGCTATCTAGATTTACTTCGTTTAATAAAGACAAGTGTCAATGAAGATTAAATCTCCAAAGTGGATGGGGTTTTGAGCATATATGATTTCTACTTTTATTTTTGAAATATGTTGTTATTGAATAATTAATCGTTATAAATGTAATACTTGAACTGTTTCTGATTAAAAAAGATTACTACTTAAAGTCAAAGCATTTTTGTGAAGAAACACCTTCGTAAATTTCAAGCATAGATCATGCGAATTTGGAGTGGTTCAATGTCCTTGAGTTATCCAAAACATATATTTCGGTATGCTTGTTGGTTTCGATGTAATATCACGTTATAGTTTCACCGATTTGGTACCAACATGGATAATAACTTCTTTTGGTATTCACTAGTAAAATTATAACGCGACATTACATCAGTTCCAGCAATATTTCTGTTTATTTAGTGTCTCGAACTCTCTTCTGTTGAGCTTGTTTCAATAAAATGTGGAATATCTCGGGAAAAGTCACGAGAAATCATACCAAACGCGACGTCATTTCAACGACATCATCGATGTATGTTACGCTCGGTATACAGTTTGACGTAAATCTGAATACAAAATGTTGAACAGTGAGTTTATCGGGATATAAACTATCGTTACTCGTATTTCGATAAACCCACGAAAAACATATAGCCACTTCCAATATTACGGATAGAACAAGGTCATAGCCCTACGCCGATTGGATTTCTTGCCGGGGCCCCAACACCATCATTTATCAACAGAGTATATCTAGGACCATAAACAAGTCGTACAAAATGTGTATTCATTATCCTAGCAGGCTGTGAAATTCATTATTTTCATCATCAGCAGAAGTTTCCGCAAACGTGATACAACACTAAAAAATCGTTTATTACTAAGTTCAATAGGAAGATCCTCTATTGTTCTCTTTCCGCAATAGTCATACATATACATATACAAGGATACATTTGTAAGTAGTCCCTTTATAACAAAAATCTAGTTTAATACTAAGTTCAACAGGAAGATCCTCTATTATTCTCTTTCCGCCGTAGGCTAAGTAGTCCCTTTATAACCAGATCTAGATTTATTAGTTGCATTACATAAATAATTAATTATGAAAGTTGCTTCATTGTGTTGAAGGGTACGTGCAATCATCTAAGTCAAGAAGATTTAACGAGAAATTAAGGAATAAAAAATATTAACAACGTCATTGGTATATGTAAGTACATGTACATGTATGTGTTAAACACGAATAAATAGGCAAGAGTAGATATTATTTGATGCAGAAAGTGCAGAACTATTTAGAAGTAAGCTGAAGTGTCAAAACTATATGAGTTTAGAAAAACCCACACAAGTGGCACACATACAAATACATGTTTAAGAAGTGAAGTTTTCTATCATTTTGCAAATATGAACAAATAAAGTAAATAAATAAACTATTATTACATGTTTAACTACATGCATTTGCAACAGCAATCCGTATTTTGGAAAGCTAAATATTGTGCGAAATATATGCATGTCCATAATTTCTTATTCGGGCAATTATACATATATTGGTACGTAGAAAGTGTGAGTAAGTGTTACTTTTCTCTTTGTAACTTGGTTATTTGATTTGTCTAAACTCGATCTTTCGTCATTCCTGTAGCATACCCACCTAAAAGAACATCAAGTACGCTGTAAAGACTTCTAATCCAAAATATGTGACGAAAAACGACATTTGTTCGGATGCACGAATTGAACGCGCAAGTAGAAGGCTTTATGAGGAAAGTATGGGGAAGGGAAATGGCTGTGTCTATAAAATGAATACATTGCACTTTAAAGCTTAAGGCCAGGTTATATGTTAACAATTACCAATCAATATCACAGGTTGCGTTGCGTACATACTTCTCTGCATAAGAACTTGTTGTCCGAAGATATGCTGGTAATGTTACGTGCATAAAATGTAACCCGACCACATTCATCTACAATGGTTTTCATTTTCTGATAAATATACTAATCATATGGCTATATTAGTATTGTCCGAAAAATTAAGCTGATCCTGGCCTTTATGCATGAAATTATTATTCAATGATTGCACTGAGTAAATCAATTTTCGTGAGCAAATCGTGGATTACTTTTCGTTACAATTACGGAATTTACAATTTGCTTTGTTCTGTTAAAAAACGACTAGAGATGTATTGTCCGCTGTACGTAGCGGTTAGAGTGCAGAATCGATAATGGACCGAATCACGTAAACTGATTGTTTTTAATACACGGAATACAGTCGAACAAGGAATGCACGACCACCGTGGTTTTGTTTAGTTTTTGAACAAATATGAGATATAAAAAATAAGATGAAATAATGTTATCATGCTTGAATAAAATGATTTATCACAGGCGTTGACATGACTCGAACACACGAGGAACATATTAGTAATACCATAAAAACTGAGCTATCGACCCAATCGATATCATCATTCGGTCTATACGATATTTAACAATTATTATATATAGCTGGCCACGTGCATATTCGTAAAATGATAGCCGAAGATAAATATAGAAAATATATTGACCGTAAAATTATGCTAATAGAGGCCAAGAGGTTAAGGTGAATTTTTCCGAGTAATATATAAAGCTGAACATCACCTTGCCCCTGATTATATACTAAATTTGATAGCCTTTTCCAGCAAAGCCACATATAAGCAACGCTTCAGTTCTGACAAAAATAACGGTTTTACCGAAAGAACGCACAAATTCTCTAAAAGCTAGCTTCGCAGAATAACATTCCTGACCTACGAATGTTCGATCTCTTCCATCACTAGTTTGATAAAAGAGAAATTACAAAGAAATATTTGTTACAAAAACACAATTAAGGCGTACATAGACATGATCATTTTGATGTATTTAGTAAAACATATTACTATAGTTAGTACATTTTTAAATTATTACATTTAAGACATTTAATACAGTAAATATACATGGCCACCTAAACTAATTTTTAAATACCTGGATGAATAAAAGATATGTTCTGTTATTTCTGAAAAAAGAAGTTTATGTATGCAAATGCAAGAGTAAAAGATCAAGAAGTTTTATGTGAAATTATAATAGAAAATTATCACACAGTGTATCTATGTAAATATTTAATTATGATGATAAAATTGATGGATGTTTTTTTTGATGAACTGTGTAAATGGAATTTAATTTAATAATTAAATATTAACTTGTTTTATTATTATAGAAGGCCACATAGAAATATTAGATATATGTTGTTTATATGTATCTAAATGTCAATCGTTCATTTAATAAAGATGTTAAAATTGGTAAAAGTAGCAATACATCTCACCAAATATACCAATATTTTCTACAGCATTTATGTGACGCAGGAACTGCTCCAAACTTGGCTTATTTTGTGTGTAAATTGTGACTAAAATCAAGTTGTAGTGCGAAAACTTGGTGTAAGATTTGGCCCTACTTTTTATGCGTCCTACATTAGAAATACCCTTGTCGTGTTTCTGTCGATCTTGAAAACGTTGCGTTGCGTACACACTTCTATACATAAGAACTTGTCGTCAGAAGACCTACTGGTAATATTACATGCATAAAATGGAATCCGACCACATTAATCTACAATGGTTGGCATTTTCTGATAAATATGCTCATCATATGGCTATTATATAAGTATTGTCCGGAAAAGTTAACCTGATCCTGGCCTTTATGCCTGAATATATTATTCATATATATTATACTATCAACTATAAAAACAGACGGACAAACTAAATCGTGCCCACAAATACAGGTAAATCAAATGTCTGAGCTTTGACTCTTAGGCAAGTACAACTACTGGTTTCTATTACAGTTTATTTGCTAGTGCAATGAAATAAATGAACAATTCAATTTAAGGTTTTTAGGGTGGTGTGGTGGCCGAGTGGTTAACGCTCTGGACTACCAATCCGGAGGTCCCCGGTTCGATTCTCGGCCGGGGCACTGGATATTTCAGAAACGCTTTTCAGTGTTTCCCACCTATCTGAGATGAACTGGTTAGAAACCCAGAGATAGTCTCGCGTGTATCGGTGCTATACACCGGGCACGTAGAAAAGAACCAAGGGATCTATTCGTAAATAAATAAAGGACCACAATGGAAATAAGAGCTTGCTCTTTATTGTGTTATCCTTGGTACTTGGTACTGAAAAAAAAAAAAAAAAAAAAAAAGGTTATTTCTAATATGCCTATGGTATATTTCAACAGTCAATTCGAGTGCATTAAAATGATTAAAACACTCGGAAAAGAAGGCGGAGTTTCGGACATGGAAGTAGCTTCTTCCGATTTTTCTAATTTACTCCCGCGCAAAAAATAAAATATAGAAATAGAAATAATATTTGTATAGATACAATCAGTCGCATGAAATAGTTGTGTTTAAGAACCTAAATATTATTTTTGATTGCGTCAAGTAAGCCTTAGAATACCTTCACCTTGTTTTCCTTTAAAAGCCCAAGAAAGTTCAGAATTAACTTCATACAATGTTTTGATTCCGGGAGTGAAAACAATGAAAGAAAACGTTGACGTCATCAAACTGACGAAGGTCGAGATTTAAACAAATTAAACAACCAAGTTACAAAGAGGAAGGAACATGTCCCACTCACTCGCACTTTCTAAGTTTGAACGATGATTACTTGAATGATCTAAGAAAGTGCAAAAATATGAAAATCAAATTCATTGACATCAAAATGTTATGTATAGAGAAATGATTTGGACTGATTTATATAAACATATTATGGAAAATAATAATAATACTGCTTTTATGGAGCACCACTGTAATACTCGCGTGATCCAGTAGTTTTTAGATTTGCTGAAATAATTCTACAATAGAATAAGATTAATGTTCGTGTATCTTGTAATTGTTTTATTTTTGGAAAAGGTACACCATAGAAACAATAAAAGCTATTATTGAAATACTTCAATTCTGAGAAAACACCAATTTCGCCCACATATAAAGTAACTTTAGATGTACGCCTCTGGATCGGACTGATATAAATGCATGTAATATGGATAAATAGAATATTACTGCGATAATGAAGTTATCACTGTAACATATGGAATGATATTGAGGTAAAAATTACACAATGCCTGCTTACTGTTACAATTTACTCATTGACACTGCTATTGTGTTTATTGGTACAGTCACTATGCATGCTTGTACTTTCATCACGTTTGTTGACAATATCACAATGCCTGCTTACTGTCACAATTTACCCATTGACACTGCTATTGTGCTTATTGGTACAGTCATTATGCATGCTTGCACTTTCATCATGCGTGTTGACAATGATACCATGCTTGCTGGAAGTTACATCTTGTTTGGTGTTTAGTCCCTGATGTCTATATGGCTGAATGACAGTGCAGTGTAGCGTAATTAAATATTTCAACATGCCGGGACTGTATATAAGCTTTGATATTTCAATATTGCACAGTTATAATGCTCCTAGAACAAAACACACGATGTGACCACACAAAATGAAAGATGCAATAAGCCACTAAGCAAGTTGAAAGTAAGCATAATGTTAATTGCAAATTTGCACATCACATTTTGATACCAGGGGGCGCACGTTCGTAGTTTTCGCGAAAGATCTCCGGCCTATGACGGACTTAAATTAGCTGTTGCCTAAACCGTTTCCCATCAGTTGTGTCCCTTTGTTTCAATTACTCTATTAATTGCAACCTGAACTGGTAAGTTTTATGTAGCTTTCAAGCTTTATTTACAGACAATATTTTTATTATTGGAAGAAATACATCGCCTTTTAAAAATTTTCTCGATGTCTCTTCTATACTACTGACAAAATTTAATCGGCATCGTTATTATAAGTGGAATAAAAAATTGACGTAGAAGACGAGTACTAGCTAGAACTGGAGAAGATTCTACAAGACCAATACAAGTTATTTTTTGTCTCTGTTGCAAATAGTGTAGTGATTGTAGGTTTATAGGCCACTTCCAACAGCCTTGCTGTTGGGTTATAACCCTTTAGCGACGTGGTTGAGTGTTCGCCTTCAGGTCACAAGGTCCGGGGTTCGAGCCCCAGGAGGGACCTTGGTATTTTCTCACCCAGGATTTACTTTAATGGTGTCAGAAGTGTTTGACGGACTCATTCGGGGAGCATGGAGGGTCAATCTGGAGAGCTGTCTAGCTCTGAAAAGTAAAAGAGGGAGAAGTGTAGTGATTGTAGGTTTATAGGCCACTTCCAATAGCCTTGCTGTTGGGTTAACCCTTTAGCAACGTGGTTGAGTGTCCGCCTTCAGATCACGAGGTCCGGGGTTTGAGCCCCAGGAGGGACCTTGGTATTTTCTCACCCAGGATTTACTTCAATAGGTTTTTTGGGAATAGTAGAGTAGTATACCGTCGGAAGTGCTATTGCGCCAGTCTGCACTAGTCAATTGCAATCATTGCCTTCACACCGTAGGGGAACTCGGAATGGGAGGGGAAATTGCCGTGTTTTTAGCATCCAGCTTTCCCATGCAGGAGTTATGTTATGTGTTGTAACTGAGGGGCAGGAGTGTTAAAGAAGGATTTGACATTATATAAATATAGTAAAAATGAAAGTGGAAATCTATTTGTTTTTTTTAACATTATACATATTCGGATATCCACGATAATCTTTCCGGCAAATAATTATTCAAATTACGGAAAAACACGACTAGAACATAGCGCCCCCTGTTATCAAAATGTGACTTATAATTTTGAAATGACATTATGCTTACTGTAGTTCTATTTTGCCTAGTGCCTGATAACATTTTCGATACTGGTTGATCACTTCGTGTATTTTGTTCTTGGATGCATTACAAATTAACCAAGATAACCACAGCATGATGAAATAAACCATTACGCTAGATTGCACTGTCATTCAGTCAAATGAAAATATGAAAAAGGCATCATGGCCTAAACAACATAAAAGTTGTAACTTCCAGCAAGCATGGTATCATTGTCAACAAGCGTGATGAAAGTGCAAGCATGCATAATGACTGTACCAATAAGCACAATAACAGTGTCTCTGAGTAAATTGTAACAGTAAGCAGGCATTGTGATATTGTCAACAAGCGTGATGAAAGTGCAAGCATGCATAGTGACTGTACCAATAAGCACAATAGCAGTGTCAATGAGTAAATTGTAACAGTAAGCAGGCATTGCGTAATTTTTACCTCAATATCATTCCATAGTAACACTCTCCTTACCAATCAGGTTTAGATTTGCTGAATAATTCTACTATAAAAGAAGATACAATTTTCGGTGTAACTTCAGTCGTTTCTTTTTGGAAAAGGTATATTATGATAGAAACAATAAAGGCTTTGAGTAAAATACTTCAATCTTGAGAAACAGCAATTTCACCCACATATTTAGTGTTTCGGTGATACATACAATTAACCTCACTGTATTCCTAAGAAACTTTTCACAATGAAACTTTGCAAAAAAGTCTATTGTTTTACAATAAAGACATGTTACGTGTAACAATATAACAATATAAACAATTCCCTCTTAACAACACAGCACTGACATGGCATCTGGGGAAGCAGATGAAGAATTTTGTGATCATTAATATATGATAGGATAAGAAATCTCAATAAGTTTGTCAAATGTTGCACTATTGATTGGAAGAAAATGTTATAACCTTTTCCTTAAAAATTGAGAATTTTGTCAAACGATGCCATGGTAGCGTTGACATATCATTGACGTCATACTTTCCTTGGAATTCCATCTATGAATAGGAGAAAAAATCCAATATGGTAAGAAGAAAATTACCAAAACTGTACCCTGACACTACTGTACCATCTAAACAGCAAGTAGGCAGCTCAGTTTTTGAAGTTTGAATGGGAAGAGTATATATTATTTAGGACATGAGACTAGACAGCCACATTAGATCACAAAGTGTCCATACCGAGATGAGTGTTGATCAGTTGTGTCAAATTATTGAAAAACTCTTTGAAAAATGTGTGAAGAAGGATATATCAAATACGAAAATAAGCCCTGGTTAGTTTAATCATATTTTATTGTAAATTGTTTTACATATTACATAAACATAAAGACAATTTAAACATGCAGTTGTAACATTTACAAATGGATTGGATCACGAGTTATGCCAACTCAGTGAACGGCCCGTTCCCTGGTAATGGAACTGTATGGAGAATTCTGAAAGATGTCTTAAAATTTAAACACTAAAAATATGAAAGTCATACAACATCTCTAAGAGACGAGCATCATAGTCAGATAATCCTTTATCAAGTAGATGCATCAAAGTTGCACCATTATTGATAATATCTGGTTTTCAGTTGATGCACGATTTTATACAAATAGGTCATCTCCTATATTAAAGCACTGAAAAGACTAAATTCCACGATCAGAAGGCATTGCGCAGTAAAAAGGTGACCGTTTTGATTGCATAGTGCTCACGGGACAGTATGGCCATAGTTTTATGGTTTTGAAGACCAAGGGTGGTCATATCGAACACCTGCTGTACACAATGCAAATATTTTTTCATAGAACTTTACCGTAGAACAAAAATGTGTATGTGCTTTAATAATTCAAATTGCCCCATTAATATCTTTACAGATAAAGATGTTATTAAATTGTGTTATCCTATCATATATTAATGATCACCCTGTAGATCTTCATTATCTAACGTGAAAGAACTATCAGACACTCTTATGTTTAATACAGTTTTACCGTATATATCGATATTTTTGTATGTCTTTCAGATGTTAAACGACGCAATGATGAACGAAAGTGTAATTGACTTAAATTCCTCTCGAACAGAATCGCCGGATTTAGACAACCTGTTGCAGATAGCTATCAAAAGGAGAATGGAGAGAATCGCCCCTGTGATGGCGTTTTTTATTATAGCATCGTCTATTGGAATTATTGGAAATAGTCTGACCATTCGGTTTTACGGATTTAAGGCGAAAAGGAACACACCGTTTGTCCTTATTGCACTACTAAGTGCATTCGATATTGTTGTATGCTTCCTTTGTGTTGGACATATCGTAGCAACGTTTGTTTACATCATAATCACTTACAAAACCGTCTGCCAAGCTGGGTATTTTTTGTTTAACTGGTTTGTAAGGTCTTCTACTTTAGCATTGTGTGTAATTGCCATTGAAAGGTATAGGCACGTGTGCAAATATGGTCAGAAGCAGATCACGGTGAAATTGGCTGTCAGAACAGTAATAGGTATGTCAGCGGTGTCAATGATATATTCAACACATACATTTCTGACGTACGATTCTTTGAGAGTTAATATATGGACTTCAGATAATGTCAGTCTTCCTTCTTGTAAAAACACTGAAGAACCAACTTTGCAGCCTTTCGTAACAACGTTCCATGCAATTGATATCTTGTATTTTTCTGCTGTAACTGCTACACTTTTTTATACCTACGGAAAGATATGGTGGACATACCGTCAACATAAAAAAGACACAGCTTATCTACACAACAAGCCAACCGTATTGTTCGGCCAACAATCAGTCTGTCCTAAAGAAGAGCACCAAAATGATGCAGACAAACACAAGGAAAATGTAGGACAACTGAGAAGCGACGCCTTAGTTAATGAAGATTTAGACAAAGAAAGTACCGAAACGTTAACAACCTTCGTAACAGCAACGTGTTCCTCTGGCGTTGAGTCTCAAACAGCTGCTTCAAATTATTCTGCAAAAGATCAAAAGTCGATCAAGGCATCAATGCCAAGTCAAATAGAACGTAATCTCACAATATTGATGTTTGCTGTTATTGTTGGTTTTTTTATTTGCTTTATTCCTTTTCTTCTTGTACAAGTTTGTATAGCATTCATTACGAATATCGAGCGGTACGCTGTGGTTCAGTTTATAGTTCGGATTCCCTTCTTGAACAGCATGATAAATCCTATCATATGTTTTTTTTTTCATAAAGAATTTAGACTACATGTGAAAGACATTTTTGCAAAATGTAAACCATAACAGTACGAATGCACACTAGATTAAAAGCGATGATAATCGGATACATGTCATTCATATTTTGTCTTCCCTTAAGCTTGGATGTTTTGCAATAAATATATTTGCATTAAAGCTGCTCGCTCTCGGTTGCCGTTGAAAACATAAAATTAAAAACAAGACATACCAACACATAAATATAAAACTTAGGGCTAAAATCAACAATCTAAGTAACAATCTAAGAAGAATTTGCAAAAATGGATCGAAAATGCTGGTTTTACAGTACCGCTAAACTATATTTTATATTGGAATTCAAAAAGTGTTTGCATAGCTTTATTATTTAGAAGCGTTTGAAGAACTTTATCTTTTACCAAAATCTGAGAGCGAGCAGCTTTAATTCACATTTTGTGTCTGTAACGATTCATATAATTATGAGTTAAAGTTTACTAGGTGGTAAGAAGGTACTGGACAACAACAAGACCTAGCATCAGACTGCAAAGGTTTTACTCTGTTGCGTCACAGGTACATGTGTAGTACACTCAACCGGTTTAGAAACGCAAAAGTGGCGAAATATTTATTTTAACAGTGTTATCGTGTTTCAAATTTATTCAAATTTCATACAAATAAAAATGTTCAACAGGGGAAATCTTTGCGTTTATAAACAGTTAAATGTATATGATTTGTAGGGACGTATGTAATTCTCATTTTATGCATAAGCGAATTCATGTGTGAAGTGTGTATTGTTGTTTTTTACATAAGATCTTGGTCTAGATTAACAAATTATTTTGACAATTGTACATTGAACATAGCGTTACGTAATATGATTGTAGTATCTATTATTTTATGATCATGTTCCTTTGTTTTGTTATTACATTCTTGATTTGAGTTTACTTCATCTCAAGAAAACCTGTTAATATGCCGTTGTTTATTTCATTTGCCACCTTATTCATGTTTTATAATGCACGTTTGCATACTTTTGCGCTTCTATTCAAAATTGGATTGATATAAGAATAGAGTCTTATTTGTGCGTATTTTATACCGAAATTCAAACTAGGTATCATTTTATACAAGATGTCTGATGTGACACATGTGAAGTCCACTTTCAAATTGGTTATAACTGAAAATCTTACTTTTCGGACCGCCATGCGTCATTTAAAATAGGTTAAACAAGGGCCTCGTTTTACAAATTGTATACAAAATGTATTTGATCTATTAACGGCTTTATATTTCCTTAAATGAAGTTCCAGTGGCGTTAGAATGTCTTAAAATATTGTACATAGTTACTGTAGCATGTTGAAATACCAGGATATGTTACGGAAAACAAATGCCCAAAACCCTTATTTTACTCTGCCTTAAGAATTATTAGATTAATATTGTTTTTGATCTTTTTTGATTAGAACATATAACCAGTTTGCGCATGTTAGAGACCATGCATATTGTTTCAAAACTCTAAGCTACCTTAGAACAAACACATTTGAACTACAGGAGTGTTGAGCAGCAGCGTCTTCTCTTAATGTAAGGAGATTAGGGATATATCTGCTAAACCGTTTGCGTGTTTTATTTTTAAAGTTATATTTGAAACGGCCCTGTATCGCTCACCAGTATTTTCACTTTATATATTATATTAGGAGGTGCTGACAAAAAAACGCCATTAATTTTAACTCAAATAGGTTTTACTCAAAAATGTAACAACTGTCCGAAGTTCATTTCAAATAACGTTCGCCACATCACTGTACATGTAATTGTTCATGTTAAATTATGCTGTTTCTCTGCTTAATTCTCTACATTCTTTTTAATTGTTTAGAAGTTTCATCCTATTCTGTTTCTGATAGATAACGGAATATGTACCTGTTATAAAGTATACATTTTATGGTTTTCATGCAAATAAGCGTTAAGGCGTGTTCTTTAAAAAATAACACTGCCGGTATTTATTTTGATCTTATGGTTTAATACTATGTATGCACTTATTTTTTATCTCAGGAAAATAAATATTATTTTGTACATTTGTATCACAGTCTCGCATGACTTTCGCATCTGTTGAAAATAGTGAAAATCTTTGTTTTTGTATATTCTAGTAAAAAACTTACCTTTTTTGTGCTCTTCGTTTCAATTTGTATGTTATAGTAAGAGAAATGCGTCAATCTTAATTATGTCTTACATGTAAATGTGTTCAAGGTATAAATTGCCTTTTACGCATGTTACTTGAATATAATGCAATATGGCCATTTGGAAGGGTAATATAACTTTTACAAAACTAGTATAAGAGTGCCAAAATTATGATTTCAAGGTGTTGATATTTTATTTAAAAAATACGTCGTTGATATACGAATCCCAATGGTCCATTTGTTGAAATACATGCACTTACTGACACATTTCATGGATTTAATTCTTATTGATAATACCATATTGAATTTCATGAAGGGGGGGGGGAGAAGGAAAAAAAAAAAAAAAAAAAAGGGAAAAAAAAAAAAATTAAAATTAAAATTTAAATGTTTATTTTTATTTTATAAAATTTTTTTTTTTTTTTTTTTTTGTGTTGTTTTTTTTTTTTTTGGAAAAGATTAAATTAGGAGGGAGAGAAAAAAAAAAAAAAAAAAAATTAAAAAATAAAAAAAATAAAAAAAAAAAAAAAATTTTTTTTTATAATATGGGGGGTGGTTTTTTTTTTTAATTAAAAAAAAAAAAATTATTTTTTTTTTTTTATTTATTTTTTTAAAAAAATGTTTTTAACATAAAATTTACACCTTTTTTTAATATTTAATCACAATTGTTTTTAATATAAGAAACTGTATATCTCTGCGTTACGAAGTACTTCTAGGCATTTCTAGGCATAAAATAAGTTATCATTCTTTAAATACATGTATCATATTACATTCATATTTTTGTTGTTTACATGTAACAATTTGTACTTTACAAATATATTTATGATACCTATGATATGTTTTATTGTAACGTTGATGCTTCTATCATGTTTTATATTTGTATTGTATAATATCCTTACATTGTATCATTAGCTTTCATTGAATAAATAGTCTGACATTCTACAAATGTATTTTTCAGTCTTTAACCTTTAACCCATTGTACACCTTTATACATGTATAATGTAACTTCCATAAGTCTCCCTGGAAGAAGTTATAGAAGTAACTATAAATGTTTTAGGAGCCAATACATGTTCTTTTCGTCATAGTCTAGATCATACTATTGTTCGTAATTAACGTCTTTAAATTATGTGATTTAGTCGAGTCATTTCCGATATATGTATGTGATTAATGAATGATTCCGTTTGTTGCTTCAATCTAGTTATATCTTTGTCGCAAAGCGGGCGGGCAGGACAGGAATAGGACGGACATTAATCTATATTGTCATACCAATTTAAACCGATCTTTTTTTTTTTTTAATAAAAAAGAAAGGGGGAAAAAATTGGGGGTTTTTTTTTTTTAAAAAAAAAGGTATAAAGCGCAAATATATATAGCAGTGTAATTCATTCATTGCTATGACGATCACATTTAGACATTTATCACATTTTTGTAGTAGGCAAACGGTATAAGACCGTCAATGATCGAAGGAAACTATTTCCTTCTATCTTTTATTTAATATAACATCGGCTTTTCATTATGAAGTGCATTTTGTGATAGTGACAATAGTGGCGCGTTTTTCAAACAAGTATTCTCTGTAAAGAAATGACTAGTGGTATCACTAAAAATGCTCCCTTGTACACCTTTCAAGACCGGAACTCCCTTCAGAAAGGTGATTTATGAAGTGATCTATAAGTATACTGTTAATTCACTGATATTATTTGAGAGTCGTAACGTACTCACGTGTATATGCTGGTTAAGACATGTTTGTCTCTCTATAGAATCAACAGTTATCACAGGGAACATGTTTATTCTATATGAATGGAAAGGCAAATAGCTCTTGCATGAAAAAGCAGACATCTGTGCCAAATGATCACGGAGTCACAGGGGTAGGTCAGGGCTGTGAAACATACTTCAATATGCTGCTCTGCAAAATAAGTGTGCACTGAACGGTGCGCTGCAGCATTTCAGTTTGCAGAGGTTAGGGATCAAAGAAGTACAATATCACATTAAGTGACAAAAGCTCAGACAGTTGTAGAAGAACGCCATTTCAGTTTGGAGATAAATGACGAAGACTACTGAATCGCTAGCAGCACTACCATGCGATGTGACGAAAGCTTAGACAAAAGAGGAAAATGAATGCCCTTGGAATTTATTTGAAGACAAGTGAACGAAACTGCTGTATTTCTACATGTAACAGCACTGCCATGTGCGGTGACTAAAGATAAGACAAAAGAAGACAATATGATGATCTCTTAGTTTAAAGACACTGATGTGTTCAGCACTGCCACGTGAAGCGACTAAAGTTTAGACAAAGGTAGAAATTATGATGCCGTCGCAACTTGAGGTTAGTACAGAGAACAGTTTACTTGCATACCAGATGGGGATACCAGTGCTGGAAAATCTTACACCCTCCATGTAAGACGACTCGCGTGAATTACTTGTGACGTAACGTTATAAACAATGTGACGTCACTTTTCCAAACACAGCATCTTATAATGTCTCTTTTATATTAAAATGCAACATTTCGATAAGTTTGTATTTAAATATCTTTTTTAATGTGCAAGACGGTATGCAAGAAAAAGTTTCTACCATGAGATACTTGGTTCAGATTGAAATATCCGTCACGTCTAATAACTGTTTCGCGGGATCTCGAGAGCATTCAATGTTACCCTCAATGATGGATATTTCCATCTGAACCGCGTGCTCATGTAAGAAAGTAATAGTATGACTAGCAGCACTTTCACGTAAAGTGTCGAAAGCGCAGCCATTAGCAGATACATATTGATACCCTCTTTGTTTGGAGACAAGTGAAAGAAACTACAGTTACTGCTATAATCACTGCCACGTGAAGTTCACTTTAGGAAATATGAAAACCCTCTCAGTCTAGACAAGTGAAGAAAACACGCTATTTAATTATCCCATTTGCAGTCGGGAAAATAAGAAAAAACACTGGAAAAAAAAATAATAGTCTGGAAATGAAAAAGAATCAACAGTCTGAAATAAGTTAAACCAGACATAAAAAAGGTGAAATATTAAAAACGCAACAGCGACAGCTAAATAATGAAATCAACTATAGTTAGGAGATATAGAACAACGACAATTTGGAAGATACGGAATCAACCGACACAATGAGAAACAATAATTAATAGTAAGGAAAATAATGATACGAAAATAATTTGAAGTAAAATAGTTAAAATTTGTTTATGGAATAAGACAAAACCAAAGACAAGGTATGAGGAGAAACAATCCTTTGGAAATAATGACCAGCTGGAAGCGATGCACGTGCATATTTTTGTATTACTACAAATTTCATCTGGGTCACGATTTATCTTCGTAGCAAGAATAAAGCGTAACTATTTAGCCCATTGTATTTCAAATGTGATTGTGTATTTTGAACACTTCGTTTATCTAAACGTATATTTGAATTTTTGAATTTAACATTTAATTAATATATGAAACCACGAATACCTAGAAACTGATACGGTCCCTCATTGGGTACCTAGGCATGTCTCGGACATTTGGCACCAGCGAAATACTAATCTTCAAATAATGTTTCAGAGTTCAATTTCTGGTACCCAGGATTGCTCTCAAATACATGCAACACATTTTGGTTGTTGCTTATATTATTTGATGTGAATTATGACTATATCTTGCAATGTTATTAAAGGATTAAGTGTATGGATAGTTGAAACGGTGTTGCTTACAGTTCGGCACCAGCGAAATACTAATCTTCAAATAATGTTTCAGAGTTCAATTTCTGGTACCCAGGATTGCTCTCAAATATATGCAACACATTTTGGTTGTTGCTTATATTATTTGATGTGATTTATGACTATATCTTGCAATGTTGAATTGATGTTTTGCTTGATTTAATGATGTGATGATTTATTTGTTTGAGGGCGAGTCAAAAATTATGGTGATTTACAATTATTGTTATGCCATGCAAAAGGTTCTGGCCTGTTTGATTTGGCCACTTTTCTCAATAATTGAAATAAATCTTGCAAACGGTTGACTTGAAAGCTTAATTCCCCGTACCTTATATTTTGCTGGTAAACGGAGGTGGAGAAAAATCATCCCCTTGGGTGATTACTTTGATATGTTTTATTGTAACGTTGATTCCTCTATCATGTTTCATATTTGTATTGTATAATGTGCTTACATTTCATTGAATAAATAGTCAGACATTCTATAAACGTATTTTTTTAATTCTTTAACCTTTAACCTACTGAAATACATGTATGTATATGTACAAGTATAATGTAACTTTCAATAGTCTTGCCTGAAGAAGTTGAAAATGTATGTGTTTTTCATTCAGAGCTATAAAAGTATTAGGTACAAATGTATGTGTTTTTCACAATAGTCTAGATCCGACCATAGTTCGTGGCGGTAAGAACCTATTTAAAGTTTTGGAAATGAACGGGTTCAATTTAAAGTCAGAGGTAGAGAGGTCTTGACTGTAAAAGACTTAAATATGCTGCTTTGCCAAATAGGTTTACGCATACATTTAAAAGTGCGCGGGAGCATTAACACGGAGCAATTCAATCCCCGGTCAGGGATCAGCAGATGAGGGATCTAACGTGCACATACCTTGTTTAGCCCTCTCAGTTTGCAGAGGTCAAAACAAACTATTTACTTTGTCATACTACTCTTTCAAAACGTGCAGCAGTTAGTTATGAAGGAGAGGTGATTGAAACTACAATAAGTGATAACAACAATATAGTTTGAATTATCCATATTATATCGCAGTGAAACATCAATTTATATTAGCGACGACTTTATTAAACAACTTGCAATGTCAGGTGAACAAATCAACGTTTATCAGTACGAGATATTACCAATATAAAGAAGCCAAAAAAGATTGGACTGCGTCCTGACTCCTGATGATACGGTATTTGTTTGCGACACAGTGGATATGTTTGCAGCAGAATTATCAGAGCGTAGAACATTTTTGAGTAAATTAGACGGTCTTAAGAAACCAGAGGCTTTTTACTTTTGTAATAGGGAGAACAAACTAAACATAAATAACACAGGCTCTAAGGATTTGCTTATCGTTTATACGAGTCCTAGTTAAGTTGTTTAAATTAACTAGAATTTTATTCTAAGGTACGTGTTGTTAGTAAAAATTCAGTGTTTTGAAACTCCGAATATCATACACATGTATATAATACTTTAACAACTCATGACAATAATTCAAACAATAGCCCCTTTGTTCGTTTTTTTCATACCTCATGCAGTACGTTAGTTTCGTTTTACTTTTACAAATCTTAAGATATTTGATTAAAACCATACCATTGCTACTTTCGGTCTTCATTTTATAGAAAATTTAAATATTTAACCGGCGTATTTTCAAGCTGACGAAAAATTCACTTGGTCACATGAAGGTTTATGAAAATCTAAATATGCAAACTGATGTTACATGTATTATGATGAAAGACGGGCATCGTCCGGCGTAATTTTGAGCATCACGCGCTTGTTAGATTGTCTCAAATCTACGCTTCGTGCATAGTATTCATTTTCGTTTAAGTTTCATGACCATATATTTTTCTAGTACATGTACATCAATATTTTGAACACATAGACTACAATGTATACGTGTATAAGCGTGTTACATGTTGTTAGATATTAGGGGCTAATTTTTCATAAAATAAACTGTATAAGCACTTCCAAAAAGATAGATTATGCATGTATTCAAACCGGATTTTTTAAAGGATGTTAATAAGATCTGTAATGGGGAGTTACCACTGGAAGTTAGATATGACCATTCAGTT
Organism: Saxidomus purpurata; assembly: GCA_022818135.1. Lineage (NCBI taxonomy): Eukaryota > Metazoa > Mollusca > Bivalvia > Venerida > Veneridae > Saxidomus > Saxidomus purpurata. The sequence continues at coordinate 31,025,518 of JAFMSR010000017.1, forward strand.
ATCAATCAGATAGAGTACATGTACATCCGTCCCGATATTACACTAAACTGATGAAAGGTCGCGATAGACGAGGAGTATACATGTGATAACAATCTGAAAATGGACAGGAAGGTAATGAATCGGAATTAGATCTATATATAGATTCACTTCATTCAATAAAGACAAGTGTCAATAAAGATTAAATCTCCAAAGTGGGTGGGGTTTTGAGCATATATGATTTCTATTTTTGATTTTGAAATATGTTGTCATTGAATAATTAATCGTTATAAATGCAACACTTGAACTGTTTCTGTTTAAGAAAGATTTCTACTTAAAGTCAAAGCATTTTGTGAAGAAACACCTTCGTAAATTTCAAGCATAGATCATGCGAATTCGGAGTGGTTCACTTTTACTCCTAATGAGCTACAGCCTAACTATTTATTTGAAGACATTTACTTAAAATTTTACTGACCTACTTAAAATATGAATACATATATGCCTTGTACAATTACACTTGAAAAATCAAGTAAAATGTAATTTTGTGTTTCTTTTTGAAACAATTTGAATTATTTTAGCGTTATTAATATTCTGGAAAAGACTCAGTCCATCGGTGAAAAACTTAGTTTCTCCAGTGTTTGAATATTCAGTATTCTTTAAAAGTGACTAATCTGCATTTATTGGATTACATGCTTCATTCGAGCATTTTCGACTGGTCTAATATTAGTCACCTGACTCGGTATATCAATGGATATTCACCTCACGCGGTTTCTTTCTATTACAGGCGATGATTGCAAGAATTACGTTGTTACCGTCGGTGTCAAAATAATTCGGTTTGTTTGTAAAACCGTATGCCATACGGTAAATATCAGGTACCTCAGGTTCATAAATTTGGATTTTCATCTCATCACCAGTAAATATTTCTTTGATATTTTTCATCGATAAACACGATAAACCAATGATTGTATAAAATTAGAAAGCCAAAACGCATACTTTGTTTTCAGGCAAAACTGTGCTGAGAGATGTTGGAAGTATCTGGAAAGAAAGGAAAACAAACATTTACAGCTTCGTTTACAAAGTCATCTGCTGAATATTTAACATCTTCTGTGAGCTATGTGACGGCGATAAGAAGCATGTAGAGGCTCAGGGGTACTGTACGGACTGTCAAAAATGTCTTTGCACAACATGTTTTGCGTCTCATTGAAGAGTTCGGTTGAAAAGGAATCACATAATACTTGTCAGCGACAAAATGCCAAAAGTTCAAAAATATAGAATACGTGACACCGACTGCATACAGAAATGCACACAACACCCAAAGGAGTTTCTCATCTATAGCTATAGAAGCCACGATCTAGTATGATGTCATAAATGTATGTCAGTCAACCATAGTACATGTGCTAATGAATAAATTCCTGCGGTATGAAAGATTCTTCCGAGTATAAGAATATGATGAAAGAAATTGATGATTTGGAAAACGAAGCTCGTAAGATAGAAAAAGGCGCAGAAGATACAACGTGTCCGACCATTGTTACACTTCGGCCATTCAATATAAAGAGAAGTGTAGGCAAGTCATTAATGATCAGATTGACAAGAAAGAGGAAGGTCTGACTAATGACGCACATGATGAGAAGGAAAAACTCGACAATGGATGATGTTTTGACTGAAAGCAACGCTTTCACAACTTTCGACGATAAAAAGCAGTACAGAAGTTACAATGTATGACGCCAGTGATTCTAATGTGTCTGTGCTAATGAAGATGAACAGACAACAACTTGAAAATGGTAGGAGGGCAATATTTGAATGTGCACCGGCTAGGAACATACTTTATACCAAAATAAGATATAGCGAAAATTCTGAAATCTCAAAAAGCTTTTGGAGAGCTAACATTTTCATCGTCAGTAGATGAAGAGCCAGAGGACAAGGTGAAAACACAGTGGTTACACGGCAAAACACTAAAACTAAACGCTAAGTCAAAAACCGATAAAATTGATTGTAAAGTTGTTGATATCGATATGATGTCACCACATGAGTTGGTACTAGCCGATTTCAACAACTGCTTTGTCAAAACATCAAATATTAGAGAACAGGGAATTACACATCAACTGAAATTTTATACTCAGCCTTTTAGTGTAGCAGTGTCATCTAATGATAAAATCGCAGCAATCTTAGTTTATGATATATGTATAGTCAGTAAATCTGGTACATTAAAAGTCGTTAATGAAATCAATGTTGCCAGCCAGTGCTGAGGAATCAGACGCTTTAAAAGTAACTTGATAGTGCTCTGTCATCACCCGTTTCCGAAAGTATTTGTGATTAGTTGCGAAGGAAAAGTATTACAGACATTATTGTCGGATATTGGTAAAACAACAATAAACAGTCCAAACCACATAGCTTGAAGCGCAGATGGTAAGCGAAAACAAAATTACACGACTTTCAATGACAGGGGAAGTAAAATATTTATCGGGACAAAGGTGAAAAAGATGTTTCATAAAACAACCACGAAGAATTGAATGCTTGTTCGGATACATGTTATTGTAACGTGTTTATGATTTCTTTGGAAACAAAACACGCATGTTTTCAGCTGATTTTGCGAGCTTCACAACGATTTTAACAGAAAGTGACGGTATCAAGAGACCTCAATCCATTTGTCTTTGTAAAAGTGACAATGAATTATTCATACGCTGTGCCCAAAACAATAAAATACTGGTGAAATGGTTTTGAAATTCAATAGTAATCTAAAGACTCTTCTGCGAGAAGGTATTTCAAAACCCGATTTTTATGGGGATGTGGTTTACAAACTTCGTAAGATTTTGGGTCATGGCAATTTTCCAACTGTATTTGCTAAAATTATAAAACGTTTTGTTAAAAGAGGTTACGACCCAACTATTTTGAGACACACCGCATGTTTGGTGTTCAACCCGTTTACAGTTGGACGCTATGCTTCCCTCTTTGATTGTGTCTGACGGAAGAGGGGGAGGACTCTGTGATGGGCAGTTTTTAAATCCCACTGGGACGAAACTGTTTTGATTTCTGTCCTCTGGCCTGTTTCGTCGGGCCCTTAAGGGTGTTTCTCTTGGTGCTCTGCCTTCTACAAAGGCATTGAGTACATACGTTTTTTGGTTCTCAATGTTTGCTTTTTATATATTTATACACGAGTATTTTTGTGTTTTACATACCATGCCTTTTGTTTCCATTGCGTGTGTTAGAGATTCACCTAGCAGGGATTACTTTTATTTACACTGTCCTGTGACTTTGGAACATGGTGGGGGTAAGAGTGAGGTTGGGTGCGCACCATAAACCGGTTTAAGCTCCCCAGTGGTGTTTTTGCCACTGACCGTTCCAAGGCGGTGCCCCACTGTTCCTTTAATTGTTCGTTTTGTCCTCGTGCTTTGTATGCTAGTGTGTGTTGGTAGTGTACGTGTGTGTGTGTACATGATTGTGTGTATGTGTGTGTGTGTTGGTGGTGTGCACTTCTGGGTGCTGTGGGGCTCGTTTTGGGGAGGCTGCATTTTTGGTACGTGGCTTTCCCTGTTTGATATTATTTTTGTTTTTTTGATTTGACTTTTATATAAATGGTTAAGAGCACATATTGTAAACAACTAAATTCAATATGCACACACGAAAGAAACTCCAACCAAAGAGCTATTATTTTTATTAAATACAAAGGAGGCATCATCATGAAGACATGATACATGCATATTTCATAATGTCGTTTCCGCACTGCAGAGTTTTTCATTCGGTTAATACATTTTTGTATTACGTTTAAACACATCGCCACGGTGAGCAAGTTCCGTCAATAAAATCAAAGTGACCTAGCCAAATTATTTTTGAAAGGAGACCGAAAGCACATACTGTTTGGCCTAATAGAGGACTACTACATGTACTTGTGTAATGATCTGTATGAACAAAGGCTTATCAAGACTGTGCCATATTGCAAAAAAAATTGACAACAAAATTAACAGCTTCAAACAGGCCGTTTCGGGCACAGATATAAATTTATCTGACTTCATAATTTATTTGTTTCTGTTCATTTACTTTTAAATAGCTAAAGATAATGACATCACATACTTATGAGGCTATTGATAAAAGAGTTTCAACATACAGAGCTACAACCCCTATCCAGAGTTGTCGTTGCCGCCGCTTCTTCTCTCATAGCTGGTATGTTGACACGGAAAATATAGCCAATAAGTTAAAAGAAGCAGAAGGAGAAAGTGATCTTTATTGGTCCGCGTGGATCAGTTACATAAATAACTGTTGTGTCATAAAAGAACAGAGAAGTAATACAAGGCTAGTTTCAACTAGCCAATGGGGGTGATTCAGGAAGTGAAAGTAAGGCTCGTTACCACGAGGAGGAACGCCGGAGTGAAGATACGCTTCACGGGCACATGTACGCGCGAGAAGATGATTGGACGAATACAGAAATATACTGATGGGGAGGTCAAGGTTCGATTAACCGCACAGGAAGTGTACACATTGTAAGTAATGAAACACGTGCATTGACATTCTGTTTGAATTTAATATCATGGAACATTTGTGGGTTTAAAATATATTTAGACAACAATAGAGTGTTAGACTTTTTGAAACAATTTGATATAATTGGGTTACATGAAACTTTGGGTGATTATGAAGGAGAATTTTCAGACACTTTAGACGGATATATATGTTTTGATGCGTTTAGGCAGAAACGTTTCATTTTTTTTAGAAATAACGGAGGTGTTTGTGTCTTTGTTAAAGATGAACATATCAAATCTGGTTTTGTTATAAGAATTTGTAAACGAATACAGACTTGCATAATATTACTATTGAATTGTGGAAACTTTTATTTAACTCAAAATATAGTTTAAATGTTTCCTTATGTGACCACAGAAGGGTCAAATATTTATATAATACTATAGAGCAAAACGGCATTGAAATTTTAGATGAAATTTTGACATATATTAAGGATGAATATCATGAATGTTTGCTTTATTTGGTTGGGGATTTTAATGCTCGAATAAAGGATGTTTTAGATTATATACCGGATGATAATTTGGACTTTATTTTTGGTGAGGTGCCTTATGAGGATGATACTTTTAATATGCCACGTAACAACTTTGGAAAGAAACTGATTGATTTATGCTGTGTATTTGATATACATTTTTTAAATGGTAGATTCGTTGACTTTATTGGTAACATAACATGTAAGCCAATAATGGATCGGATAATCGATTATAACATAGCATCTACTAATTTGTTTAAGTTTGTATCAACATTTGAAGTTTTAGATAGAGATGAGTTCGATCATTTTCCTTTATCATGTAAATTATTATTCCCTTTGTGTAGGCATGAGCAAAACGAAGGTGATGAACCTCAACCTTTACACGAATATAGTGAATACAAATGTTATAAATGGAAATGTGAAATTAAAGAGGAATTTATAGCAGAATTTATTTTATAATTCACTCTAAGGTATGACTGTATTATAGAATCAATATATCGTAATGTTAACGATGCTGTTGATCTTTTGGTAGGTCTGTATACTTCTGTAGCAGACGACTTACATTTAAGCTGTAATCGTTCAAAAGTGAATGTTTCCTTGCAGCTTCCGTAGTGGGACTCTAAATGCGATGAATTAAAATACGAAAAATATTCTCTACTCCGCAAATTTATGGTAACAATTAATTGTCATGATCTTAATTGTTATATGATTGCTAAAATGCATTTTAATCCTATTGTAATAAAAAGAAAAACGGATATTTAACGGGTAAACGAGAAGAGTTAGTTTCCACTCGGTGTAGTCAAAATAAATTCTGGCAGGTACTTTAACATTCACGAATGAAGGCAAATAGGCCTGTAGATATGTCGACTAGGGAATGGTATGAATATTTTAAAACCTTATTACATGACACAAAAGTCGATGAAATTCCGACCTCGTGTCAAAATGATAACGTTTACGGTGAAGACAATATCTTGAACTGCCCAATTACTGAATATGAAGTTCATGCATGCATTTCTAAGTTGAATTCTCGTAAATCACCCGGACCGGATGGTATAGACTCACAATTTATCGTTGAAACGAGAAATACTATCACGCCAGCTTTAACTGGGCTCTTTAATACTATTTTCGAATCTGAAACTTTTCCATCACAATGGGCAAAACGTATTATTTGTACAATGCGAAAGTCAGGTTGAGTACATGATCCTAAAAATTATAGAGGGATTTCATTGATAAACACATTCTGTAAAATATTTTCAAGCGTCTTCAATAAAACACTTAATTTATGGGCTGAAGACAATAGCTTAATAAATGAAGCTCAGGCTGGTTTTAGGTCAGGTTATTCGACTATTGATAACTGTTTTACATTGCAGTCTATTGTACAGAAATATCTATGCAGAAAGGATGGAAGATGCTATGTTTTATATGTTGATTTCGCTAAAGCTTTTGACTATCTTCTGGATCAAAAGATTTTCCAAAGTTTGTCAAAAAGTGTATAAGCGGAAGGTTTTATGCTATATTGAAATCAATGTACAGTAACTTGAACTCTTGTGTACGTGCAGGACAATGCCTGAGTAGTTACTCCCCTGCACTAAAGGTACTCGTCAAGGGGATATAAGTAGCCCGCTAATATTTGTCTTGTTCATAAAATGACCTTTGTGACTATATACGTTCAAACTGTGATTCTGGTATATTTATTAACAATCAGATTCCAGATATACATTGCTTGTTTTTTGCAGACGATGTTGCTAACTGTGCAGAAACTGTTAAGCAACTACAGCGTCAAATAAATCTCACAAAAAAGTTCTGTGACAATACAGAGATGGAAGTTAAATTGAATAAAACATAAATCATTGTTTTTCGTAACGGTGACCCATCACGTAATGTTGAATGCTGGAGTTATGGAGAAACACCTGTAAAAACAGCGTCCTTTTATAAATATATAGGTCTCCTGTTTACCCCTAAACGTTCATGGTCACGTGCTAAAGCAAAGCTAGCTGCGCAGGCAAAAAATTATATTAGAACTGTACAGGCTTACCAACGAATTTTGGTTATTTAAATTATACGGAAATGTTTAAGATTTTTGATGCAATGGTTAAACCAGTATTGAGCTACGGAGCAGAGCTCTGGGGATTTCAGTACTCTCCGGTGATCGAGTCAGTTCAAACGACCTTTTGTAACGATCTTTCTTAGGAGTTAAATTAACAACTAATAATGGCATGACTCTCGGCGAATGTGGTCGTCTGCCACTTTGTTTGGATTATCATACTCATCAGATTTGTCAAATATTGGTGTAAAATATTACATATGGAAATTATAGATATCCAAAAATTTGCTACAAAATGCTGAAATATTATGATGACATAAACAGACGTACATGGGCCTCTGAAGTTTGTAACATGCTATTTCGATATGGTTTTGGTTTTGTTTGGATTTCTCAAAACATAGGTGATATAAGGGTTTTTTAAAAATGTTTTTAAACAAAGACTTTCAGATTCTCTTAAACAAGGCTGGCATGATAGTATAGACAATTCTAAAAGATGTAACTATTATAAACATTATATTAAATCTCTTTTAAACGTAGAAAGTTATCTTAAATACGATTTTCCCTTTCATCTGAGAACATCTTTAGCACAATCTAGATGTTCCAGTCACAAATTAAATATAGAAACGGGCAGACATGTTGGAGCAAGCAGAGAGCAACGAATTTGTACTTACTACCTAGAATAGAAAAACAAAGATGTTATTGGAGATGAATATCATGCCTTTTTCTTTTGTGAAAGGTATGCGTTCGAAAGGCATTTATACTTCAATACTGTTAATGTCCGTGCATCGATTGACGTATTTATTTCAATATTGTCAAGTGAGAATAAAGATCAATTGTATCAGTTATCATTATATTTACACAAAATTCTGAAAATAAGACAGTAAGTGTATTTGCACAACTTCAAATAACAAATTGCATGTTCAATCAGGTTTGGTGGCTCACACAAACCCATCGTCATCATACATGTACATGTAGTCTTAACTAATAATTTGTAACTATGTGCTAGTTGGAGAATTACTTAAAATTAGGTATTTCTTACATGTTTTGAAAGCATTCATTGTGCTTTACAGATTTTACTTGAGCATATTGCAATATTGTCATTGTGAAGAGTACTATGTTCAATGTTTTTTTTATACCAGAGACGGAATAATGATTTTAAGGTGTTCATGTTAAATTTAGGTCGTTGACATACAAACGTTTTGTTTACATATCAGACATACTGACAGATTGTAGGATGACGTTTTCGGTCAAAATCATATGATCATGCAAAAAACATTGTTTATTGATATTTTGCAAAATGACTTACACCAAATATATGTGATGAACAAGTTTTACATTTGCTTTTAACAGCCAAACATTTGTGTCATTTCGTAAATGTTGTTCCCGAAATTTTGTTAAGATGTTGCTTAGGGTAGAACGATATATGAAACCTCTATTATAACTTGATATATCTTATGCCCTGTATAACAAGAGAAACTAATACGTACAGTATACTGATAATATTTCTCTTACTGAATTGATTAGTCGCCCTTTATATTCAACGGATTAATGTCTCAACTACTTATGGTACTTTGGGAAATGTTACCTGTTTTTGATTACACTTACTTTTAGCCGCGTGGTCACTTTCATGTTCAGTCGTTAAAATGATCCACTGCATGTGATTTCAATTAATGTTATAAGATTTCATGACTACATTTTAAGTGTCAACTAAAACGAAAGTGAGTTTGGGTATGTTTACTTGCCTACTAGGGAATGTATGTTGTTTACAGTACATTTTCCAGTTGAATGGCCAAGATAATTTACATCCTGGCTAAGATCCTGTTATTTTTACTCAATTTTATGTTTGTATATGGATATATCTTTAAATAAATGCAGCCTCGCAAGAGAAAGATAGGAAATCATGGTAACAACTAGCTGTTCTTCAGCGATTTTATATAGAATATAGCAGAAACTGCATATAGGTTTCATACCTACATGTATAACGATATCACTAGGTCAAGGTAACAGTATCACTCCTCCGTGGTTCTCATATACTTATATATAGTGGTGCTCACGTGTAACTGTGCAAAATGTTTGTGTATCGTGCGTTTATCGTGCATTCCGTTTGCATTCATCGTGCATTTATCGTTCGTGCATTCATCGTGCATCATTCAGATCGTGTATCGTGTAACGCATCGTTCGTTCCGTGTGATGAACGTTGCACGATAGGAATTATATAAAAGTGGTCCGAGATAGTGCAGACGGCTAATCGTGTAGACGTTTGCACGTTAGCCTAGACCTAAACGCGTATTATTCATATTATTGTTCAAAGATCGGATTAAATTGATGAAATAGAAAAAGATCATTCTTTCAATTATCTACACTATCTTTCTGTTACATTTTTTTTCTTTTTCTCACGAGATATTTGTTGGAAGAAGAGATGTTGACTTTCGGTAAAACCGAACTTAGACGTTCTGCATATCGTGCAAGGTTTACAGCAGGTGTTATTCTACCGACGCAAAGGATATAGGAATTTACTTATTTGTAAATTGCTTCTGTGTAGACATTCGGTAAAGTGCTCACTGTAACTGTAAAAATTATTGCAGTGGCTAGGTAGCGGTTATACGTCGAATCGGACTTTCCGTCCGATGATTCTTTACAACATTTAATTATAAATGTAACTAGTATATGTGCCGCAATTGAACTACTAATTAATTATTCTTATAATCTGTTTGGTTCTACTGTAAATTATCGATAATTTAGGACTATAAGGGGGTTCGATTCAGCTCTTACATTGTAATTAGACATCTCTTAATGATATTGTTGTTAAGCAAACGAAAAAGTCCGAGTAAATCGAATAATCATTTCGTTCATCGGGAATCGGGTATCGTTCTTATCGCTCGTCATTCATGATTCATTCATCGGTTATCGTGCGTTCATCGTGCGTTCCGTTTGCGTGTATCGTGCGTGTATCGTTCGTTCCGTGTGCAAAGTTATACGTAAGCACCACTGTACAGCTGTTAACCCCTTTTAAGTTAGAATCAGTAGGCGAAATGTCCACCACTAAGCTACATTTGTACATATGACTATACAGTTTGTTCTTTCTAAAACCTAAAAATTGAGTACAGTGAAATTCCGAGTTAATTCTCTATAGAAAATTGACCTTATCAAAATGAACCATAATGACATAATATAAGTCTGGGCACTTGCACAGAAAGAAAATATGAAAACTCGTGAAAGTTATAAACAATGTTGTTAGAAATTAAATTGAAAGTTGGCTTTCTTCTGTCGTTACTTTTATATACAAACGGACTTGAAAACAACCAGTGGGTAAAAAAGCCAGTTACATGTAATAGGCGATAAAATCCCATTTTAATTGTAACAATAAGTTCAATATGATCCACCTTTAAAAGGTGAACAATACAATTCTTTTTCCTAGAAATACTTTGGTACACTTTTGTTCAGCAGCCATTATGTATATATTTTCTTGACACACAAGAAGACCTATGTTTCTTGGAACTTGATTAAAACTCGTAAATCTTAACAATACACCAAGATACGTTAAATTTCCGTGGTAGTGATACAACATTTAAACCTCGGTTAAAGCTGCTCGCTCACAGTTTCAGGTGAAAAAATGATTTCTCCAAAATCGTATATTCAATGGAAAAATGTTACGGTATTTGAAAGAATCAACATCGAAAGTTTTATTATTTGGAAGCGTAAATTTTTGAATACACAGATATATTCAACAGGAAGGTATTCTGGGATCTATTTATTTGAGTATTCGTTCAAAAATATGTTATTTTCAGATAGTGTTGGGAACTTTATTTTTTATCAAAATCTGAGTGCGAGCAGCTTTAATACTAAGTTCAATAAGAGATGATCCTCTATTCTCGGATTTCGTTAGACAATTGATTATTGTTTTAAAAACAATATGAATCAATATACATAAAATTTCCGCAATAGTCATACATGTACAAGGCTAAGAAGTCCCTTTATAACCAGATCATTAAAGAATTATTTATGTAAGTTGATTAATTGTGTTGAAAAGTACATACAATCATCGGAGTCAAGAAGATATATCGAGCAATTAAGGAATATAAAACATATCAACAGTGACGTTGGTATAGGTAAGTACATGTTTGTGTAATACACGCTAAATAGACAAAATTACATATAATGTGATGCAAAAAGTGCACAACTATTTAGAAGTAAGCTGAAGTGTCAACACTATATGTATTAAGAAAACCCCACACAAGTGGCACAATGACAAATGTAACTCGTTAAGTTTGCTATCAGTTTGTAGATATGAGCAAATTAAGTAAATAAATAAACTATTTAACAACACTCTTAACAACACTCTTAACAACACAGCACTGACATGACCTCTGGGGAAGCAGCTGAAGAAATTTGTACAGCTTCATTATCTTACATGACACAGACACTCCTATGTCAAATACAGTTTTACCGTATATATCGATATTTTGTTATGTCTTTCAGATGTAAACGACGCGATGATGAACGAAAGTGTAATTGATTTAAATACTTCTCGAACAGAATCGCCGGATTTAGACAAGCTGTTGCAGATAGTTATGGAAATGAGAATGGAGAGAATTGCCCCTGTGATGGCATTTTTCGTTATAGCATCTTGTTTTGGTATTATTGGAAATAGTCTGACCATTCGGTTTTATGGATTTAAGGCGAAAAGGAACACACCGTTTGTCCTTATTGCACTACTAAGTGCTTTCGATATTGTTGTATGCTTCCTTTGTGTTGGACATATCGTAGCAACGTGTGTTTACATCATTATCACTTACACAATCGTATGCAAAATTGGGTATTTTCTGTTTAACTGGTTTATAAGGTCTTCTACTTTAGCATTGTGTGTAATAGCCATTGAAAGGTATAGGCACGTGTGCAAATATGGTCAGAAGCAGATCACGATGAAATTGGCTGTCAGAACAGTAATAGGTATGTCAGTGGTGTCAATGATATATTCAATAGAAACATTTCTGACGTACGATTCTGTGAGAGTTAATATATGGACTTCAGATAATGTCACTCTTCATTCTTGTAAAAACACCGAAGAACCAACTTTGCAGTCTTTCGTAACAACTGTCCATGCAATTGATATCATGTATTTTTCTGCCGTAACTGCTACACTTTTTTATACCTACGGAAATATTTGGTTGAAATACCGTACACATAAAAAAAACACAGCTTATCTACACAACGAGCCAACCGTATCTTTCAGGCAACAATCAGCCTGTTCTAAAGAAGTGCACCAACATGATGCAGATAAACACAAGGAAAAAGAAAATGTAGATTTAGACAGAGGAAGTACCGAAACGTTAACAACCTTCGTAACAGCAAAGAGTTCATCCGGCGCTGAGTCTCAAACAGCTGCTACAAATTATTCTGCAAAAGAACAAAAGCCGATCAAGGCATCAATGCCAAGTCAAATAGAACGTAATCTCACAATATTGATGTTTGCTGTTATTGTTGGTTTTTTTATTTGCTTTATTCCTTTTCTTCTTGTTCAAGTTTGTATAGCATTTATCACGAATATAGAGCGGTACGCTGTGGTTCAGTTTATAGTTCGGATACCCTTCTTGAACAGCATGATAAATCCTTTCATATGTTTTCTTTTTCATAAAGAATTTAGACTAAATGTGAAAGGCATTTTTGCAAAATGTAAACCATAACAGTACGAATCCACACCATATTAAAAGCGATGATAATCGGATACATGTCATTTATATTTTGTCTTCCCTCAACTTGGATGTTTTGCAATACATATATTTGCATTAAAGCTGCTCGCTCTCGGTTGCCGTTGAAAACATAAAATTAAAAAAAAAAGACATACCAACACAAAAATATAAAACTTAGGTCTAAAATCAACAATCTAACTGAAAATCTAGGTAGAAATTTGCAAAAAAGGATTGAAAATGCTGGTTTTATAGTATCGCTAAACTATATTTTTATATTGGAATTTCAAAAGTGTTTGCATAGCTTTATTATTTGGAAGCGTATTATTCCAAATCTATAAGTACACTTGACAGGAAATTATACAGGAACCTTACTAGGTGGTAAGAGGGTAGGGGCAACAACCAGACCTAGTATTATAATGCAAATGCTTGACTCTATTGCGTCACAAGTAGTACACTCAACCGGTTTAGAAACGCAAAAGTGGCAAAATATTTATTTTAACAGTGTTATCGTGTTTCAAATTTATTCAAATTTCATACAAATAAAAATGTTCAACAGGGGAAATCGTTGCGTTTATAAACAGTTAAATGTATATGATTTGTAGGGACTTAATATGTAATTATCATTTTATGCATAAGCAAATTCATGTGTGAAGTGTGTATTGTTGTTATTTACATAAGATCTTGGTCTAGATTTACAAATTATTTTGACAATTGTGCATTGGGCATAGCGTTACGTAATATGATTGTAGCATCTTTTATTTTATGATCATGTTCCATTGTTTTGTTGTTATATTCTTGATTTGAGTTACTTCATCTGAAGAAAACCTGTTAATATGACGTTGTTTATTTCATTTGCCACCTTATTCATTTTTATAATGCACGTTTGAATACTTTTGCACTTCTATTCAAAATTGGATTGATATAAGAAGAGTCTTATTTGTGCGTATTTTATACCGAAATTCAAACTAGGTATCATTTAAAACAAGATGTCTGATGTGACACAGGTGAAGTCCAATTTCAATTTGGTTATAATTTAAAATCTTACTTTTTGGACCGCCATGCGTCATTTAAAATAGATTAAACAAGGGCCTCGTTTTACAAATTGTATACAAAATGTATTTGATCTATTACCTTAAATGAAGTTCCAGTGGCGTTAGAATGTCTTAAAATAGTGTACATAGTTACTGTAGCATGTTGAAATACCAGGACATGTTACGGAAAACAAATGCCCCAAACCCTTATTTTACTCTGCCTTAAGAATTATTAGATTAATATTGTTTTTGATCTTTTTTTATTAGAAAATATAACCAGTTTGCGCATGTTAGAGACCATGCATATTGTTTCAAAACTCTTAGCTACCTTAGAACAAAAACATTTGAACTACAGGAGCGTTGAGCATCAGCGTCTTCTCTTAATGTAGGAGATTATGGATATATCTGCTAAACTGTTTGCGTGTTTATTTTTAAAGTTATATTTGAAACGGCCCTGTATCGCTAACCAGTCTTTTCACTTTATATATTATTTAGGAGGGGTTGACAAAAACGCCAATAATTTTAACTCAAATAGGTTTTACTTAAAAATGTAATAACTGTCCGAAGTTCATTTTAAATAACGATCGTCACGTCACTGTAATTGTTCATGTAAAATTATGCTGTTTTTCTGCTTAATTCTACATTAATTTTAATTGTTTAGAAAAAAGTTTCATCGCATTATGTTTATAGGAGATACCGAAATATGTACCTGTTTTAAAGTACATTGTATACATTTTATGGTTTTCATCCAAATAAGCGTTAAGGCGTGTTCTTTTAAAAATAACCATGCCGGTATTTATTTTGATCTTAAGGTTTAATACTAAAAATGCACTTATTTTTTACCTCAGGAAAAGAATTATCATTTAAATCATAACTACAGTAGATTATATTGTACATTTGTATTACAGTCTCGCATGACTTTCGAATCTGTTGATAATAGTGAAAATCTTTGTTTTTGTATATTCTAGTAAAAAACTTACCTTTTTTGTGCTCTTCATTTCAATTTGTATGTGGTAGTAAGAGAAATGCGTCAATCTCAATTATGTCTTACGTGTAAATGTGTTCAAGGTATAAATTGTCTTTTATGCAATGTTACTTGAATATAATGCAATATGGCCATTTGAAAGGTAATATAACTTTTACAAAAATAGTATAAGAGTGCCAAAATTATGATTTCAAGGTGTTGAAGTATTATTTATAGTAATATGTCGTTGATATACGAATCCCAACGGTCCATTTGTTGAAATACATGCACTTACAGTACTGACACATTTTATGGATTTAATTCTTATTGATAATTTCATATTGAATTTCATAAAATACATTGTTAATAACTTGTTTTATAAAAATATGGTTCACATGAAATGATACTTAAGTGTAATTGACTAGTTTAAATTTATATTCTAACAGTCCTGGCTAATTTCCTTAATGTTTGTTTTAAGCTACATTTAAGTTGTCGTTCTTAACATTTTGTAACGAGATTATTTAGAATATAAAGAAACGCATACATGTAAAAACTCCATTTAAACCAGCATTGAAATTTCAAAAAAAACTTATTGTAAGTAATATGCTGATAGTGTTTACTTTAATTAGAACAAAAAAAAAACATGTAAATTATGTTAGAAATTTAACTGTCAAAGCATGTGTATCAGATAAAAACTACATCATTTTTTAAATATCTAATCCCGATTGCTTTTGAATATAAGTTGCAAACTGTATATTTCTGCGTTACGAAGTACTTCTAGGCATAAATTAAGTTACAATGTATCATTCTTTTAATACATGTGTCATATTAAATGCATATTTTGTTGTTTACATGTAACAAATTGTACTTTACAAATATATTTGTGATACCTATGATATGGTTTATTGTAACGTTGATGCTTCTATCATGTTTTATATTTGTATTGTATAATATGTTACATTGTATCATAAGCTTTCATTGAATAAATAGTCTGACATTCTACAAACGTATTTTTCAGTCTTTAACCTTTAACCCATTGTACACCTTTATACATGTATAATGTAACTTTCAAAAGTCTCTCTGGAAGTAGTTATAGAGGTAACTATAAATGTTTTAGGAACCAATACATGTCCTTTTCACAATAGTCTAGATCATACTATTATTCGTAATTAACGTCTTTAAATTATGGGATTTAGTCGAGTCATTTCCGATGTAGGTATGTGATTAATGAATGATTCCGTTTTTTGCTTTAATCTAGTTATATCTTTGTCGTAAAGCGGGCGGGCAGGACAGGAAACGGACGGACATTAATCTACTTTGTTTTACCAATTTAACCGATGCCCAATCATGTATCATCTATTATCTTGATTAAATAATAACAGAAGAACAATTCGGCGTTGACTCATTCATAACAAGAGCTGTCCCTCACAAGTGACAAATGCCCCCGAAAGAGGTGCCTCACAGTCTGTGTCCTCTCCATGTGCTCAATAAATGTGCTATGTAATGTTTAAATCCTTCAATGCATGACAGAGTAAACATGCATACAGTATTCCATTACTTTAAACACTAAGTGTGACCTTGACCTTTGAAGTAGGGACTTGGGTCTTGCACGCGACACATCAGCTTGATATGCTAGACATTTGTGCCAAGTTATTTTAAAATCCTTCAAAGCATAATAAAGTTATAGTCCGGACACAAATGTATGCATATATACAGGATTCCATTACCTATAAATTCTAAGTGTGACCTTGACCTTTGTGGTAGGGATGTGGGTCTTGCACGCGACACGTTGTCTTGATGTGCTAGACATTTGTGCCAAATTATTTTAAAATCCTTCAATGCATGACAAAGTTACAGTCCGGACACGAATGTGTGCATATATGCATATATACAGGATTCCATTACCTTCAAACTCTAAGTGTGACCTTGACCTTTGAGCAGCTAGGGACGTGGGACTTGCACGCGACACGTCGTCTTGATGTGCTAGACATTTGTGCCAAGTTATTTTAAAATCCTTCAATGCATGACAAAGTTACAGTCCGGACACGAATGTGTGCATATATGCATATATAGAGGAATCTATTACCTTCAAACTCTAAGTGTGACCTTGACCTTTGAGCTAGGGACGTGGGTCTTGCACGCGACACGTCGTCTTGATGTGCTAGACATTTGTGCCAAGTTATTTTAAAATCCTTCAATGCATGACAGAGTTACAGTCCGGACACGAATTTGTAAGTGGGGACGCACAGACAGACGGACAGACGGACGGTGCGATTTTAATATGCCACCCTTCGGGGGCATAACAAAAATGTATCAAGCGCAAATATATATAACAGTGTAATTCATTCATTGCTATGACGATCACATTTAGACATTTATCACACTTTTGTAGTAGGCAAACGGTATTAGAAGGTCAATGATTGAAGAAAATTATTTCCTTCTTTTTTTATTTATTACATCAGCTTTCCATCATGACGTGCATTTTGAGATGGCGCGTTTTTCAAACAAGTATTCTCTGTAAAGAAATGACTAGTGGTATCACTAAAAATGTGCCCTTGTACATCTTTCAAGACCGGAACTCCCTTCAGAAAGGTGATTTATGAAGTGATCTATAAGTATACTGTTAATTCGCTGATATTATTTGTAGAGTCGTAACGTACTCACGTGTATATGCTGGTTAAGACATGTTTGTCTCTCTATAGAATCAACAGTTATCATAGGGAACATGTTTATTCTATATGAATGTAAAGGTATTAAAAAAAGCTATTGCATGAAAAAGCAGAAATATGTGCCAAATGATCACGGAGTCACAGGGGGGAAAGTATAGGCCGTGAAACACAGTTAATATGCTGCTCTGCCAAATAAGTGTGCACTAAACGGTGCGCTTGAGCATTATCATGTAGTAATTTGATCTGTTCAGGGATCAGTAGGTGAGAGATCCAATATGCAAATACTTTAAATGGTGTAAAACAGTTACTGCCGTATTACCAGAAGCGCTGTAACGCCAACCGAAGAAAGCAAAGTTTAGACAATACAGGGAACAGACCAGCCCTTTCAGTTTGCAGTGGTAAGGGATCAAAGAAGTACAATATCACATTAAGTGACAAAAGCTCAGACAGTTGTAGAAGAACGCCATTTCAGTTTGGAGATAAATGACGAAGACTACTGAATCGCTAGCAGCACTACCATGCGATGTGGCGAAAGCTTAGACAAAAGAGGAAAATGAATGCTCTTGGAATTTATTTGAGACAAGTGAACAAAACTTTTGTATTTCTACATGAAACAGCACTGCCATGTGCCATGTGCAGTGACTAAAGATTAGACAAAAGAAGACAATTGGATGATCTCTTAGTTTAAAGACACTGATGTGTTTCTAGCAGCACTGCCACGTGAAGTGACTAAAGTTTAGACAACGGTAAGAATTATGATGCCGTCGCAACTTGAGGTAAGTACAGAGAACAGTTTTCTTGCATACCAGATGGGGATATCTGCAGTTTTTACCAGTACTGGAAAATCTTAAATCCTCCATGTAAGACGACTCGCGTACTCACATAACGTTATAAACAATGTGATGTCACTTTTCAAAACACAGCATCTTATAACGTCTCTTTTTATATTAAAATGCAACATTTCGATAAGTTTGTATATAAATATCTATTTTAAAGTGCAAGATGGTATGCACGAAAAAGTTTCTACCATGAGATACTTGGTTCAGATTGAAATATCCGTCACGTCTGATAACTGTTTCGCGGGAACTCGAGAGCCTCGTTCCCGCCAAAACAGTTACCCTCAGTGATGAATATTTCCATCTGAACCGCGTGCTCATGTAAGAAACTAATAGTATGATTAGCAGCACTTTCACGTAAAGTGTGGAAAGCGCAGCCATTAGTAGATATATATTGATACCCACTTTGTTTGGAGACAAGTGAAAAAAGACTACAGTTACTGCTAGAATCACTGCCACGTGAAGTTCACTTAAGGTAATATGAATACCCTGTCAGTCTCTAAACAAGTGAAGAATTATCCCATTTGCAGTCGGGAAATAAGAAAAAACACTGGAAAAAAGAAAATAATAGTCTGGAAATGAAAAAGAATCAACAGTCTGAAATACTATTGTAAGTTAAACTAGAGATAAAAAGGTGAAATATTAAAAACGTATTAGGAGATATAGCACAACGAAAATTTGTAAGATACGGAATCAACCGACACAATGAGAATCAATAATTGATAGTAAGGAAAATACATGTAATAATACGAATATAATTTGAAGTAAAATAGGTAAAATTTGTTTTTGGGATAAGACAAAACCAAAGATAAGAAATGAGGAGAATCAATCCTTTAGAAATAGTTACCAGCTGGAAGCGATGCACGAGTATAACAAGTAGATAAGCAAATGATCTCTACTGAGTTTATTCCCCTTGTCGCACATGCTGCATTTATATATATGTGACAGGTGCACGTACGCCGACAAGAAAGGTTAGTAGAAGGTTAGTAGAAAAAATACATACATTGCGCGAGCATTAAAGTTTTGACATTTTACATCTTTATAAAAGGTATAAAATACTGCTTATCGTGGAACAAAAATCTAAAACTTTAGCGTTTGCGCATTACCTGAATTATTACGTCAAACATCAAAAAGTACCCATTTTCGCGACTGAACATGTTTTCCGTCGTCTTTGACGTCATGTATGACGTCATTTACGGTAACGTATGTAACAAAAGTCGCGTGATTTTATTGTGGGATATATTCATTTACATCATAGTACTGTTCTTTAAGAAAAAGCATAACTTTTTAGGTATTTTATAGGGCCAGATTCAATAATAACCCGTACCAAGCTCTTTCATCTGGATCACAATTTATCTTCGTACATGTAGCAAGGATAAAGCGTAACGATTTAGCCCATTGTTTTTCAAATGTGGTTGTATATTTTGAAAACTTCGTTTATATGTAAACGTATATTTGAATGTTTGAATTAAACATTTAATTAATATATGAAACCACGAATCTCTAGAAACTGATACGTGCACTGATATTGGATACCGGCATTCAAGTAAATTGGCGAAGGTATGTACCATTTTTACATTTATGGTAGCATGTTTTATTTCTATACATTTTGATTGGCCTGCTCAATTGTTTACATAAGTAAATTGTTAATAGTGTTTACATTTTTCTCACATGTTTAGCAATATACATTGATGTTATTTCAGAATCAGCTATCAATTAATTCATGTCACATTTTGCAACTGATGACTTTTATATATCGATTCTTTGAAAACTTGCATAACACCCTGGATGGGGCTGGAAACAGAGGGGGATATGATTAAAGTTTTAAATCTGCCGAAGACAGGATTTTGGTCTGTTCAAGAACACGCGTAATATACATATATGGGAAAAAGTTAGATGTATTCAAATTTAACTGAGTCTTAATTATTTTATTTTAATTGCCGAACAGTATTGTTGCAGATTATTACACAATGGTCTATTATCAATATATATTCAATGCGTGTCTTCGACTGGGAAATAATCGATATCATTTCAATGAGGCACTCCCAACCTTCTCAAGTTTAACCAATCATATTTCAGTTGATGTTTTATGTTTGCCTGAGAGTAGATAACGAACGCAACGATGAATCTGCGTTGAGAACATACTGAACGAACTTTATATATTAAATAAGGATTATAATTCGTATAGTATAGTGTATATGTGAGAAAAACGCCGGATCAATGCTTATTGTCTCACGCATCATCCAATAATGCGTGCACCAGGAATACATCAACCTAGTATTCTGCCATTGACAACATCGTGTGTAACCAGGACAGTTACGGAATTCGTATACTGGTGTGCGTCTCTACAAAAATCTAACAACAAGAACCTTACATTCATTTTGGCTAAATGGCGGATTATTGGTATGCATGAAGCTTGAATGATTTAGAGTGAATTAACTCACACAATTAACGTTTTATTTGTGTTAAATGTAGGCTTTTTTAGCAAGCATAGAGTGACTGACAATGTGAATAGTAGTAAATGAAGGGGGGATGGTTGAGACTCCCGATATTTCGCCATTTTGCCGTCAGTGGTTTATGGGAAGTAAATCATGCAAACGGATGACTTGAAAACATTACGGAGTAATACCCCGTATCCGATATTTAGCCCCTTTGCCGTCAGTGGTATATGGGAAGTAAATCTTGGAAACGGTTGACTTGAAACCATGATGGAGTGATGCCCCGTATCTGTTATTTTGCTCCTTTACTGTTAATGGTATAAGTTAATTAATCTTACAAATGTTTGAGACAAACATAGAAAGGAGTGTTTCCCTTACCTTTCCTAGGCTAATCCTGGATTTTTCGTTTCGTTGTTGAGTAGTGGTAAACGGGGAGGAGAAAAACACCACCTTGGGTGATTACTTTGATATGTTTTATTGTAACGTTGATTATTCTTTCATGTTTTATATTTGAATTGTATATAGTGCTTATATTTCATTGAATAAATAGTCAGACATTCTATAAACGTATTGTTTGATTTTTATCTCACTGAAATACATGTATTTACATGACTTTGTATAATAATGTAACTTTCAAAAGTCTCGTCGAAAGAAGTTTAAAATGTATGTGTTTTTCATTCAGAGCTATAAAAGTTTAAAGTACAAATGTATGTGTTTTTTCACAATAGTCTAGATTCGACCTTTACCTATTGTGGGGTTTCGCCCGTATTAACAAAATAATCACGCGTTTTTGCAGGTGTCTGGTTTGATGGTCGTCTGTGTTTGATGGTCTCGAACCAATAAAGGTTGTAGGTACAAATAAATGTCCTTTTCACAATGATATATATATATATATCCTACCAATGCTCCCATTTAACGTTTCATAACATTGTTTGGTCGAGTTATTTCCGTTGTAAATATGTGCTTAATGAATTATTCCATTTGTCATATCTAGTAATATAGCTTTCATTAAGAGATTTGATCGCCGCTCAGGGATCAGCAGGTTATAGAACGTGGCTTTAATTTTCCTTCAAAATTTAATTGACAGCTGACGAATTTAAGCCTGAAACGTCACATGTATCTTCCACAGTATAGCGTGCATCTTGTGGAACAAAACTTGTTTTGGTCAGAGAATGCTGATATTGATCGACATGGACGATGGTCATGAAAATAAGTTATGTACATGTAGCAAAATGAATTAGGTTTTCTGCGATATGCTAAACAATCATGTAATTCACTTGGATATTAAGATTTTGATTTGAATGTTATGTTGCCACTACTTACAAATGTTCCTGTAATCAAAACCGCGTGCATGTTCTCCGCAATGTGTTATGAATCCACAATTATTAAATTGACTCTTTAATTAATTTTTTTCAAAAAGAGGATTCTACCCAAGAATTCTCTTTTTAAGAGGCAAAATCTGCATTTTAGACCTCGATTTTCGCTCAATTGTACATCAAATCGTGGAAATTTCCACACTGTTCTTGTGCTTTAATAAATCTGCAGAGAATAATCTTCAAGAATGTGAAAATTTCCAAATCCTATATTGGTAACACAATTCTGAAAGGCAACTGCTGCTTTTACCTCAATAAAATAAGAACTAAACGGGGTTTTAATAATTTAGCTGCAAATATGAAAATTTCCACATTCTAAACTTGAGCAGTTTTCCTGGCAGCAAAATATATACCTTAAATATGGAAATTTTCAAGGTAGAAATTTATTCTAATTCACTGTCAGAAACGTGGAAAATTCCACAATTACAATTTTTAAAATTTATTCACAACTAGTTCTATAACTCTGCCTTTGCCTATGCAGAGTCTTGGTTGAAATCTAAATGTTTAAATGACACCTATAACAGATTTATCTTACCGAAACGAATCATAAGTATAATTCTGTTAAGAATAATTGTTTTCAACAAAAAAAGTCTTGCCTTTTTAACATTGCATTTGCTTACAATAATTATAAATATAACAAGAGGGCCAAGATGGTTCTATATCGCTCACATTGGTACAAGTCCACTGTCCACTTGCCTAGTGGAAGATCACTAGATAATGTTATATACCAAATAGGTTTTCCTATATACGTCTTTGTAAACACAAGTGACCCCTCCCCCCCCGGCAAGGTCAATTTTGACCCCAGGGGCATAATCTGAACAAACTTTGAAGAGGTCTACTAAACAATGCTTAGCATGCCAAATATCTAAGCGGTTTCAGAGGAGATGTCATTTGAATCAAAATGTTGACGGACGAGGGACAATCATCAATCAGAAAAGCTCACCCTGTTTGTATTTAAGTACCTTCTTAAGAGACTTAAGATCAGACATTAGTGGAAACATAGATGCCCTCTTGGTTTTAAGACAAGTGGCGAAAGCTTAGACGATGGAAAAAATATGAGTGCTCTCGCATTTTGAAGACGAATGAATAAAACAGCTGTATTTCTAGCATTAGTGTTCCGTGCAGTTACTAAATCTTAGAAATAAATGTCACCAGGATGACTTGTTGCTTTGGAGAGTGTAAAACTTGCGGTATTTCTAGCAGCACTGTCACGCAAAGTGACTAAAGCTAGGATAAAAGTAGACATTTGGATGCCGTATCAATGTGAGACACGTGAGGAAAACTGCTGCATGACTGAACTTACATTACTCCCACGCTAAGTGTTGAAATTCAGACATTAGCGGGAGTATTACCACCCTCTCAGTTTGGAGTTTGTATTTTTCTAGTAGCGCTGCAACGTGAAGTGTTCTGACAATAGAGGAAATATATATGCCCTTTCAATCTCTAAACAAAAAGAAAATCTATTGAATTCTTTATTTGCTTTTGTACATATATATAACTGTGGGAAAATAAGAAAAACATGAAAAGAAATGAAAATAAAAAAACCTAGTTGGAAATGAAAAAAAATCCACAGTGTGATATAAATAAAGCCAGAGATAACAAAAGTTTAAAACCATACATTGTACCAGTAAATATGAAAAGCGCAAGAGCCGCAGTTTTAGAATGGAATCGACTATAGTAAGGAGATATAGAGCAACTTAAATATGAAAAAAAAAGAATAAATAAACACAATGAGAAACAATAATTTATAGTAAGGAAATACGAAATTATATTGACACGAATAATTTTTCAAAAATTGACATAAATAAATATAAAAGATAGAAAATGAGGAGAAACATTCCTTAAGAAATAGTAAACAACTCGAAGCGATGCACGTGCATGTGCATGTGCATATCTTTGCAACCAACTACTATATATCATCTGGGTCAAAACATAATTAAACGTAATAGATTTACCCATCGTTTTTCCATTGTGGTTGTATATTTGAACACTTTGTTTATCTTGAGTCATGTTTGAAGGAGTATGTGGATTAACATCTAATCAATATGTGAAACCACGATTATCTAGACACTAACCCGAGCGCTGACAGTGGAAACCGTCTTTCAAGTTTATTGACAAAGGTATGTATCGAGTTAAATAATTAAACTTTAACAGTTTAACATATTTCAATTGTATTTATTTCATTCAGTTTGATCGGTGGGTTGTTTGTTTACAGATGTAAGTTAAGAATAGTATACAACATGTACATGTATTACAAGACATATAAACAATCAGTCATAATTCATTCCACACGTTCAGTAATCAATGATATTTATGTCACATTTTGCAACTGATGAATTTTAATACATTGATGCTTTGAAACGTTTGAAATCTGCCGAAGAGAGTATTATGTACCTATGGGCAAATATTAAACATATTCAAATATAACTGAGTCTGGTTCTTGTTACTATTAATTGCCAATTATTATTGCTGCAGATTATTACACATTAATCTATTATTAATATATACTCAACGTGTGTTTTCGCCTGGGGAATGATAGCTTATATTTCAATGAGGCATCCCCCTCCTGCTAAATTCAAACTCATCATATTTCAGTTTATGAATTATGCTTGTAAGAGAGTCAATAACGAACGCAACGATGAATCTGCGTTGAGAAACCACTGAGTTAAAATAAAATATGAAGTAAGGATTATGTTTCGTTGAGTATATTGTATATGTGAGAAAACTATTGTCTCACTCATCATCCAATAATGCGTGCACCAGGAATACATCGATCAAGTATTCTGCAAATGATCACATCGCGTGTTACTAGGACAGTTGAAACACTGATATACTGGTGTGCGTCTCTAAAACAACATTAACAACAAGAACATTACATTAATTCTGGCTAAATGGCGGATTATTGGTATGCTTCAGGCTTGAATGACTCAGAGTGAAGTCGCTCATATAATAAGCATTTTCTGAGTGATGTAAGTAAGATATTTAGCAAGCATAGACAGACTGACAATGTGACAGACAGATCTAAGTTTGGCCGACCAAAACTAACAAATAAATAAGAGGACATGGTTTTTCTTCGCATCAACAGGCGGGATAGGTTTGCTTCCAGTGAACAAATGCGTTCCATGTTCAGAGAAAGGATCCACAAGCCCTGTCAACAAACGTGTTCTCTGCACTTGACCCCATCTAACACCACTCGATCAAGCAGACCGTTTTGCTGTTTAACAACCGGCATGGCGTATCAAGCATTAGAACAGAACTGATGACAGTCGCTTTTGCCATTATTGCAAAGATTGACGACGTCGTGTTCGATGTTTGACTGAGGAGCGTCATAACCGAGACTGCGTTCAGGAGACATTGACGGAGGCGGGGGATATAATGATGTGGGGAGCATAAACATATGACTATATGCTTCCGCTTCGAATTGTTCAAGGCACGCTAAATGAAGCTTAATACGGCTCCGAGATCCTTGAACCGGTTTTGACACCATTTCGAAACAATTCTTTGGGGCAAACATAATCTTTCAGGACGACAACGCGCGACTTATCAATGTGAAATAATTTCTTATTACAAAGCAGCGTAACACGTCACCACTGCACTAGCCGATCGTAATTTCGTCGAACACCTTTGGGATGAACTAGGGTGGAAGTTACATCTGTACTAGCCTCGTTGAATTTCAACAGACACTTCTTAAAAAACGGAACCGCATTTAAGGATTCGATGTATGCGTTTGGTCACATCGATGATCAAACTTTGCCGTTACGATATTGTTATTCGGCAACGCGGAGGACACACTCGATATTAACTTTAACTGAAGCCGAAATTCAACATTACTTTATATAGATGTTCATGAAATCGACAAAGAGGTCGTGACAGGTTAATTGTTTTGAATATTTTGTGAATATGCTCCTAAAATGGTGTCGACAGAGATATTTCCCTTGCTGATTTTGTCCAATATTCATTAACATGAAATAGCAGTATTGAAATAAATAGACATAAAATCAAATATCCTTAATGTTTTCTCATAGGTATAGATAAAATCATGATTTTGTTTATAATACACTTGATTTTTATTACATAATCTCGTTCAGATACCGGTACTTGCTTGAGATTGACCCAGCATGATAAACAGGTAACGGAATGTACAAGTATAGGTAAATTTTAAAGAGTATATTATACATTGTACTTACTGATTGAAAAATTGCATTTGTTAGTGTTAATAATATATCGCCTAAAGTACGAAAGTCTATATTTGTCTGTGTGTGAATCTTCCGTGAGAACATTGTTGCAGTACTCACAACATTATGTATTGACAGAAAAGTTACTTTTTCAGGTTGTCAAATCAGGGATTAATATTATAGTTAGCAATTAATTTATGTTTTGGATAACAAAACGGCAACAATCCTAATTTACATTCTTTTTTTACCGGTAATTACTTACAGATAGACTAAACAAGAAATGTCAACACACTGCAAAGCAAGTTATAACTTTCTTGGCAAGACTGGATTGAAAGTTTCCAATATATGCCTGGGTACCAATACATTTGGCATATCCAAAGAAAACCCATTAGCTGAAGTAAGTGATTCTATATTTACAGACACAGGAAACAAACGTTAAGGTAGTACGAGAGCAGTAACTTTAGGGCCTATCTTATCAACACAAATGCGGAAGATCGGTAATGCATTTATCGTTAGCAGCGATATTTGATATTTCGATATTCAAGTAAATTACGATTAATGATAAGGCATTTCTCGTAAGTTACTATTTTCACAAGATGAGCCCTTGATGTCTTAGCCTAATTCATAATAGTAATTTAAATAACATATTGAAATCACGAATTTTCGGGAACCAGGAAAGTAGCTTCCAACTGATCAATGAAAATCTACTGAGATTTACTGTCATGTTTTAAAGGGTTTAATGGTTTGAATATATAGCATATTTAAAGCAGACAGTAGTTCGTTAAAAAAACTCTCTTTGTCCTACCTTTATTTTACAAGAGGCTTTGTGTAGCAGTATTTTGTCCATTCCAGTAAGGATGAGGTATTGTTAGATATAAAATGCAGCTATTCAGACATGATTCAAATGCATTTGATGCAATATCATCATCGATATCGTGATTACATGTAATTGTATCAATTTCAGTTATCAATGTCAGTATTATTGTAATCACACCATTAAGCTGAGGTTTTGCCTTTAAGTTTTCAAGCAGTCCAAAGTATCATGATGAAACAGACTGTCACAGGTTGTTGGATCGTTATGTTGAACTGGGTGGCAATTTTATAG
The DNA here is from genome assembly GCA_022818135.1 of Saxidomus purpurata. Lineage (NCBI taxonomy): Eukaryota > Metazoa > Mollusca > Bivalvia > Venerida > Veneridae > Saxidomus > Saxidomus purpurata. The sequence goes on from JAFMSR010000017.1 coordinate 31,052,797, forward strand.
ACACAGCTGATGTTTACTCCGTAGGTAATGCTGAACAAATCATAGGGAGATGGCTTAAGAAGTAAGACTTTTTGCTTGACTGCACATTGAGTAAATTCGGTCAGGATCATCTAGTTCTGTTCCGTCGGTAGTTAATTGCCTTCAGTCTTCAGTAACATGTTGCGTAAAATGATTTTGGCTTAAGACATATGTTTAATAGAAAAAAGAAATACATGCACATGCTAAAAGTGTACAAATACAGAAAAAAATCACGAGAAGGGTATCGTTTGTCTAATATGAGTGTCATAAAAGCGTAGCCCAGATATTTGCATATCACAATGAAATCAATTGCCATCCTTTGACAAAGAACGCAGTTTTGAATTACGTGAGTACGGAAATTTTGCTGGCTAAGACGTATCATAAACGCAATGAAATAGTTTACTTCATTTTCAACTAGATGGCTCTTTACTATTAATTACATAGACATGTATGGTTTCTGACTCGTGTGATGAGAATTATGTGTACAACACGAGGCTAGACAGATTTAAGCGGAACAATTGCATGTACATTTCAAGACCATGTTGCTGATGGTACAACAAGTTTAAGGAAATGAAAAATAATCAGCATTGAATCTCTCCTTCAGGCAAAGACGTAGTGACATTATTATAGCTTCCAAAGTTTGGTTCCCGGTGGACTGGGAAACACAGAACGATATAGGACTCAGCAGACAGCATATATTAAAGAGTTGCAAGGAAAGTTTAGAAAGGCTGCAGACGGATTACATAGATCTTTATCAGGTTTCAGATGACGTTAATATACTGTGTACTTAACATCTTCTTAAACATTGCAATGAAATCCGCCGGTTATTTGCCCATCAAAGTTACCTGAAGTCTGATTTTACATTGCGCTATACTTTTTGTTTAAGCGTTACACTCGTTTTCAGCTTTAAACATACCGGTGGTTATTTCAACATACTACTTTTGATTCGGATTAGAGAATATCTAACAGCGGTAACACCTTGACAGGCTGATTCATTATGGGCTTATTGATATTTTTATATATTTTGCAGTTGACCCAAGTATTCTCTTTGATAAATAAACCAAATTTGAGGTGGTGCTTTGTAATAATGGTAATTATATGTCGATTCTGTTATATATCTATAAAGGCACACATGTGGGACAATGCTTCTCCAATAGAAGATATCCTTCGAACTTTTGATGACCTTGTTCGAAGTGGGAAGATACGTTATTATGGGTTTTGTAACGTGTGTGGCTGGCAAATGCAGAAAATTATTGATACTGCAAAATTACTTAATCTACATCCTTGTATAAGTCTGCAGGTAAACACTGTTCGTATTATCGCTTAAAATATCACCATGGTAATTGTACTGTGTTCTCAGTAAATAAATATTAAAATTCAAAAGTATCTCGTTATTTCGAACTGTTCGAAGTGATGTGCTTCCTTATCTAAAATCATCAAAATTATGATCTTAAAACTTTACTTACTATGTAAATATTGCATCAGAAACTTGAAACACATAGGACATACATAAATAACTTTAATGTTTAATATGTAAATAATTTTGTTCCTTGTTTAGCAAAACTACAATTTGCTATCCCGCGAGTCTGAACTAGAGCCCTTCATGGTTTGTGCAAACGAAGGTGTAGGCGTTCTACCTTGGGGACCACTGAAAGGGTAAAGTTGCATTTTGTTGTTCAATTTTGTTTACTTTAGTCGATGCTTTCAGTGAATAAAACCAGACATACAAATCAATGAGACGAATCAATGTCCTTTGAGTCAAGCACATATAACAGTGAAGCTCAGTTAAGCCAGAACAACTGTACTTATAAACCTACTGTTTAGTAATTACATTTTTGTAATCAGTTTAGGCTCTCAGAAGGTAACCACAAGGTAGTAGAAGAACACTAATAACAAACATGTTTCTGTGAAAAAAGACATGCAAATCGGTTTTTTACGGCAACTTAATATATTCAAATAATATTGATACGTTAACCCCTCCGGTTTAAAGAACATACGATACATTTAGCTGTTTATGACTGCATATCACTACATGTTTGTTCCTGTTATATTTCCAAGAGGCCTCCTGACCGGGAAATTCAAGAGAGATCAGGAACCTGATGCAACTGGAAGCCGAGTCGGTCATTTGAAAGCTAGGAAAGCAAAAGGGGATGCCATTGATAGCGGCTGGGACAGGTTTTCCAAAGATGAAAACTATTGGAGTCTTATAAAAGTGATGGAGAAAATTTCACAAGAGAAAGGTACTTTTTCTGAATGCTAAAGGACGTGAGATAATCGGCCATATTGTATGTAAATCAGGTTAGCGATGCATGGTAAAGGGAACGATAAATAGTTTAAAAGCTTGGATGTTTCACGTCACTACTATCTAAAATTAATTTTCAATTTTGTCTTTCAGTTTTAAAGCTGCTCGCTCTCCGATTTTGGAAAAAATAAAGTTCTTCAAACTGTATATAAATATCGTATTTTCGGACATATAGTCATATCACAAGGCTCCAGTATAAATTCCTGTCACGAATAGCTCTAAATTTCAAATAATATGCTACCAAATTCAAAAGCGTTGCAAACTCTTTTGAAATTCCAATATAAACGTATAGTGTAGCGGTGCTGTGTAACCGACCTTTTCATTCGATTTCTGCAAATTCCTACCTACATTTCTGCTTATATTTTGAGTCTAGCCTTTACTCCTTTAATTATATATTTTTGTATAAGTATGTCAATTTTTAAAAAAGATACTTTTTTCAACGGCAACTGAGAGCAAGCAGCTTTAAAATGCATATACTCGCACAATTAGGTATATATTTTGTTAATTATGTATACGTTGAGTAGCAACATTTCCTTTTTATTACATATATCACAAGGTACACGTTGATAAATGTATTTGCCCTAATATTTTATGTATTTTAATATGCTATCTTAAAATTATGCACCTTCTGAAAATTGTTGCTATTGCTAAAACAAATGTGTTTGGATATTCAGAGCTTTTTGCTGTCAGTCCATTTCAAACTCCATATTACATAAATATGAAATTAAACTGTTCTGTCACATGACAGGAAGGACAGTTGCTCAGGTAGCACTTAGATGGCTGATACAAAAGGAATTCGTTGCATCTGTGATTATTGGATGCTCATCTATACAACAGCTGGAAGATAACATGGTTGCATCCTCGGGATGGAATCTCAACCAAGAGGAGGTAGGTGTAATCGTCAGTAGGAGCGTGATATACACAGTTTTCTTTTCTATGTAAGTTTTCTAGGTACATTTGTAAGCTGAATAAGTTCATGTACTAATCACCATTTAAGGAAACAACTGGTTATTGTGGCATCTAAATAGTTTATGATACCTGTAGGGTAATATGACACCTGTTTTACATGAACGCATAATATCACAGGCTTAAATAGTTACCAAAAGCACCTTTAAAATGAAAAATATGCTACTATCCATTAGCGTGCATCTTCGGCGCACGTAACTGATTGTTGCCACTTAATTAAATTATACCAATTTATTATAGCTAATTGTGAAGATAGCTTGTAGCTTATCGAGTCACTATCGAGTCCGCTTCCTAGTTAAACCTTTACTGATGTCATATGAGGAGGCATGGTCGTGACCCCAGTGGGTATCGAATCCGCAACCTCTAGGATGAGCGTCAGACACCTTAACCGTTACACCGCTGCTCCACTTAGCGACTTCACTGTCACTTAATTGACTAATATAGTATATTGTACAATGTAATAATAACTGGTATTTAAATACATGTAAATCATGTTTTAAGTGGAAAAGGGAAAAGTATTATTGACAGTACTTGATATTTTTGATATAATATCCTTGGTTAAGTTAATATTATATCTTAATCTGAAATTAGGCAAATCGGAATTAAACATAAGTGTCTTTACAGTCTGTATTTGATAGAGATATACCGTTTTGTAAATGATGAATATGCCAGCAATTGCCTATGATGTGAGAGATATCTATCATATTCTTTTCTGTTCTATTGTAGTCTTTTGTATTGCTGTTTATTCTAATCTTTTATATTCTTTCCTGTTAAAGTCTTAAATATTGTAGTCTATATTATTTTATTCTATTCTGTTCTATTCTAGTTTAGTCTATTCTGTTCTAGTCTAATCAGTCTAATCTATTCTTTTATCATTATAGATGAAGCAGTTAGATGAAGCAAGTATTCTTCCAAAGCCATACCCGTATAGTTTGATTTGGAACAAAGCAACAGCTTCAAGATGTAACAGATTTACTGGCTATCGGTCTCTAAATGCCTGACGAATTATTTGCATCCATAAAAGTTAATATACAATACACCGATACCAAAAAAATGATCTTTGATCTGAAGACACATATTCTGACAATTCATTCTTCATCTTCAGTCGATCATAAATTTGCAGTTACCATGGATACCTTTATCTTTAAACAACGATATATGTACCAATATGCAGATTGAAAACCTATTTAAATATATTGGTACCAATTACAGAGTGGCTTAGTTGTACAAGCCTTAAATAGAGCTGCTATCGTCAGAATTTTAATTTTAGAGGTAGAACATAAATTGGATGAAGTTCATAAACATTTTACAATTTCAACACTAGCCTAGTTTCTCCCCTTAGCGTCTTAACAATTGACATACTTACAGTTGAATTCCACTGTGAAGGACAATGTTTCTTATCTTGATGGCTCCGTTTTTTATGATATAATCGTTACAAACATGTCCATTTGACGAGCTCCAGGTTCATCCACAACAGTAGCCTCGTGTACAATGAGTTATATGAGTAATATGATGGTTCCAACTATTAATTTGTCGCAAAGTCTGTCATAATATAACATAGCTAGCTACCCGTGATTGCATCGAAATAATATGAATTTGAACGCACCAACGTTGTAACGTGGATTCTGATTGGTTATGTAATTGAATTTTGCGGCTATACAATTATGTACATATAGTCGCTAAATTCGAACGATTGGATTGGCAGCGTTGAATATTCTTTTACTGTACATGAACGTATTCATTTGCATACGTCGCCAAAAGAGATATTCAGTAATCATGCTTGAAGTAAATTTTACTTTACTATTTGAAGAGAAAAGTGTTATGAATATATCGTCGCAAAATTCGAACTATCAGTAAAGATCGCATTTTAGAGCATGGTGTGTTAGACTAGGGTTAACTGTTAAGTGATTTTGATATGTGCTATAGTTCATAAAATATATAGTTAAAACAATCGCAAATATCAAATTTACAAAACAGTTAACCTTATAACCTCCCCAAAAAACAGATTGATAGTGTAATAGTGGAGTTTATCTAGTTAATTGCAAATAGATCAATGTGTTGCCTTATTCTATCGACGGTAATTTCTGGACAGAGTTATCCTTTCCTGCGAGCCAAAACATCCGTTGTATGTATACCACAATTGCTATATTACTTCTTCAAGTAATCGATTCATATATTCAAAGTTTCAGAATAAATACATGCAGTTCTTAGGTTGTACCTTCGAATTATACCTGCCTTGCGATCTCAGTTACTTTCTCAGTCAGTCGTAGGTTCCTCCGTTGACTTCAGAGCGGATACGATACCATGTCACGTGACGTGACCTGCTCCCTTTTTTCGAGATTCGAGAAAGTCTGATGGATGTTTTAGCTTTGGATTATTAGCTTTACATCGGTAATAACGGCATAGCTAAACAGAGTATAAAACGGCATATATTAAGGGAATGTAAACTTATAAAACCAAACCTTGTACTTTCGGAAACAAAGTAAATAAGACACGATCTTGAGAGTCTGGTGAAAGAAAACATATTGTACTCCTTTCTATTCCATTCATACATGTATTACGTCATCAGCGGTATGCATAAGCTGTAGTAAACCCAGATAATCCTTACCTAGTAACTCATTCAAAGCATCGTTTCTTTCACTGATGATACATGTATGTATCGCTTGACCAGTAACTCATCAAAACATAAATCTGGGGCTGATTTAAAAAATATGTTTCAGCTATAGTTTAGTTTAAACACATTTTATTTTATAATGACTGCTTTTGATGACTGTTTCCGCAATGTATCTGGATTTTAAATTTTTGGAGCCATAAAAAGATTTAAACGTGTACCAAAACAACGAACTGAGAATATCCCATGAAATGTAATCAGCATGTATGACACAGTAAATGGGGGTACGTGTTGGTTAATTCTCGTGTTATATAATAGTGTGATCAATAGTTCAAAATCTAGATGTACCAGATATATTTGTTTACTTTATTTATTTTTTGCAATGCTGTGTTTGGAGATAAAAAGCATATTTCAATAACAATTAAAAACCAATACAAGATAGTAATCTGGATAATATTCAACGGCTATTAAAATGTATTCAGTAAATAATTGCATGCAGACGTACATGCGATGAATATATATATTTCACACTTTGACAATGCTACATGGCTTGGACATTCAGGATTAGTTAATTCTCGTGTTATTATAATACGTGATCTGTTCATCCGTTCTATACGATGTAAAAGTATATTTATTTCTTTACTTTATATCTTTAGTATCCTCCTCTAAGGAGATAGACAGCATACGCTTCTTTAACATAAGAGAATAACATATCTATAAAAAAACTTAAAGTAGTTAATTAAATAATCCACAATAAGGCATTTAGCACCGACTAATACATAATCTTGCATAGTAATTCAGCAACTACATGCGTGAATTTTTATATTTCAATGTACGTATAATTTACACTGCCTCAAATTACAATAGACATAGATCTGCACTTATTCACAATACGTGAAGTTTTCTCCGTTTTAGACGGTCAAAAGTTGAATGTCTTTTTTTTTATATAAATTTAAGACATTTGCGATGCGCTTATTGAAACGTTCTAAGAGAATATCAATCTATAAAAAATTTAAATCTGTTTTTTTGCATTAAAGCTGAATGAATTTGGACATAATAGCATCTAGTATAAAATACTTGAAGTCTTCCACTCATTTGTTTCTAAAACTTTTCCTGCCTATCATATTACATACATTTTCAATAAGCGTTTCTCTTAATGGCAGCGTGCATAAGCGGCTTGACAAAATATGTTAAACTTTGTCCGTAAATAATGATTCGCAAAGCGAACACACTGTACTAACGAATGTCGGCCTGGAGATCCAGACTAGTGCTGTGAAATGAGATAAAGAAAGCTCTGTGCGGTTTGAGGGATGTAACCAAATTTTTAGATATGCATGGTGTTTATGATAACAATTGCGAAGTTCTCATGGAGACATCGATCGTATTTGGAAAACGGAAAACATATGGATTCCGATCGCTTCCACATGTGTCGGATATTGGTACCTTTTTGTCCGCGCCGAATCGAACAACTTATATTCTCAGATTCATTGAAAAACTGGCATTCCTTTGAATGTTTTTTGTATATTTTGTTTTTATTATTTTACAACCTAGGATACCTTTTACTTTTTAAGGATCTTTTAACGGTCCATGATTTTTTCCTCTCAGAAGTGGTAAACTTTCAAATATGTTTCTTTTTCAAGAATAGACACTTTTTGCTATGATTTAGATTCGTGATACATGTATTATGTATACGTGTCATGTACATGTATACGTGTCAATGAACTACAACTGTTAATATGAATAAACATCCAGGTAAGGAGATATTAACATCTAATCGGATCTAATAAAATGAAGATAAATTAAACTGACAATAAAGCATTGGCCAGCTATTTAGAAGTGAACATGACAAAGTTAGTCAGTTACAAGTAGACAGTAGAATGCAGTACAATACAGAAAGTAACTTTACATGTATACTGGTAAGGGTAGTTGTAGAAGATCATAAGGTAAATTACTCCAAGCCAAAAGAATTTATGTGTATCTTAGCCTAAATAGCCTAAATTTATGGAACGCCATAAAAATGTTCATATATATTCATTTACATAACAAATAAGTACATTCCATTTCAATTTTCCTATTGTAACAGGGCACACAAGGAAGCATCAGGTACACATTTACTTGTTTATGTTGACAAAAAGCACAAACAAAATCTTTACGAAGGTAATGATTTAAGTTAATGTAATATGGCTATTTTGCTTTTTCCATTTTGCTTTTGTTCAATCACCAAACATAGCATTTTCTTTCCGGATTCATAAAACTGTTAATTCTGCAACGGAATGCATCGGCAAAGTCAGGAGAGTTCTGCATTGTCCCTAGTACTCTGAAAGGAAAAGATTAAAATATCTGAATCAAAGACGAAGTTTTTAAAAAGCACCATTCATTTTGTACGTGTAATATGATAGTATAGTATTTCATCGATAAGAAATATGTAAACGTGTTTTAGTGATGTTCCGTTTGTCGCTAGTCGCCGACGATCGGTTAGTAAAATGAAGGGCGATAATAACGATTACACATATCCGGTCCGCGACGTCGCGGTAAAAGTTTTATACCAACCCAAGGGAGATGAAAGCATACTCGGCCATCAGTTCTGTGTTAACAATTTATTTCAAAAACATCTTCTAGTCTTCTACCAGTTTCTGGCCCTTACCGGAAGGCCAATATTGTTGAAAACATGACCTCAGGCCTTGGGGTCTCTGATTTTACACAGGTTTCTATAAGAAAACCTTGAATATTCCCTTTAAAAATCTCTTAGCCCAATGCTTCAATTGGGACATGTAGCATTACCTATTTCTGTTCCAGCATTATAAAAGGGTTAACCTGCCATAACTGTGGCAGAAACTACTTCTGTAACGGTGTACATTGAAGCGCCTTGCTTGCATGTTACTTTTGGTTCAACCGATTATTAATCGGAAGGTTATCGATTATACCCCATCCGATTGAACCGATAATCGATTGTGAAAAATTCAACCGATTTCTATCACTAGTGTTTACAATATCGAAGCTGCTTAAGAACAGAAATGCTTGGAGCTTACCGGAATTGAGCAGGGCTATGGACTCCGTTATTGATGTAATAAATGAGATCTTCTTTACGGCTGTTCTCACACCAAATCTGGAAGACAGTGCAAATGTTTCAACGATCACCGAACAAATACATGCATTCAAATGTAATAATTAAGTTTCTCAGAGAAATGATAACGGAACTTGGAAGTGTATGGTGTTCAAGATACTAATATACTTGTTTAAATGTTACTGCATGCATATATCTACATATCTCTGTAGGAAAACAATGTAAGTACTGTAATCAAATGTACTATGAATTGGGGTTAAAGGTTATCTATCTATAATTGAGAACATAATCTATCTACAATAAATAACAATAACAATAGCACAGCAGAGCAATTTATGCCATTATACAAAATAGATACATTTGTGGAGTACTGATGACTCGAAACATAACGCTATAAAGTAATATTGATATTGCAAACAGTACTATATCTAATACGTAGAGATGAATCAGTACATGTAATACACATCTCCTACCGTTGTATATGTATGTAGCAAATAAAAAATCAAATCATCAAGAAACGGTTTGATTATTCGGTATGAACAAATACTATTACTCACACGAATTTATCTGAAGCTAATCCTATAGTATTCGAAAGAAGAAAACATAAACACCTGTGCATAATTGATGAAAAACAATTGGTTGTGCGTGAAGTTAAGCCCCGGTAGTAACGGTTCCTCTTTTCCTTGTTCATCTACCCATTGTCTGTACGCCTGAAAACATGTACTGATTGTTAGTGAGTACACATTCAATTTATCTTTAATAAATGATAGATATAATGATAATAAAGCGTAAAAAAGGTCGGTCAAATTCTTTGCTGGAAAAGTTTGAAACAATTTGCATCAATACAAGCATATTTCAGTATATTTAAGCTATTTATACCCTAGCATTAACACATGATGGTAGCATAGGTCCTTTTTCCTCTACCCATTTTCTGTCCGCCTAAATGACAGATCGAAGCAAGTAAATACACAATATCATATATACATCTTTACTCTGTTCTGTCAATATTTCGCGCCAATTGTGTGTATTTCAATTGTTTCCTGGATTTTACCAAAACTAGAATGCATAATGTTGAAATTTTACCCTGAAACTTTGCTTCAGACCACCGTTGTCCGCTATATTTTCCCCTTGTGTGTTGATGCCATTGAGCTAACATGAAAAAGAGAACTAGTTTCGTTGTCTATCATGAGTGGATCAAACTACATGTACTCTTTATCAATATGAATTTCTTGCAGATTTGTAAAAATAATTTACTTGACCATCCTGAAATTTTATTTTTGTTCGAGTGTTGGTCATACTTTTCTTCCTATTTGCATTTGCTTAATCACAGCTAACTGATTAAGCATTTGTATTGTGAAATATTGGTATACGTGTTTGCAGTCCAGGTTAGAACATGAACAATTAATAGGCTACTTCAGGATACTTTATATTATAGACAAGAACTGCAGGAAATGTTACATCAATCTGTAACCAAAATAACATAATAACTAACAATTTGACAAAGATTATAACCGTCTACAGAACAACTTAAAGTTTATGCTTTAGATACCTGTACTTACATATAGATCTACTTCTTCAACCTTGAAACTACTGTACTGGTCTATGAAACACTGAGCCTTTTCCTTAAAGTTGTTAATGATGGTGTCATCCCACCATTGCCGGAGATTCCCATCTTTGTCATACTGTCGTCCTGGAAAAGAAAATAAGACTTGTTCCAATTAAAGAAGAATGTTTCCACATGAAGACAATAGATAATTTGCATTAGCTGATTATGAGAATGAGCAGTTATTTTCCTAAATGTTAACGTAAGATGAACACAATTACAATGTACTATTTTATAGTTATAGTGATTATAATTATACATATGCAATAATGTTAATATTATATTACATGTATAAGTCCAAGGCGGGCTTCCATAGATTCTGAAGGCATCTTCATGTTTCATATATTATTACATTTGAATGAAAGTAAATGAAGAATGAAAGTATTTATAGTTTGTGTTTGTTTTAATGTAACCTTAGGCTAAAACAAAACAAAACTGTTCTGGTAACACGACCTTCTTTGCTTTTTGCCAATTTGGTTGGACGTCACCAGCTGAATCCGCTACTTTTCGGAAATTTCAAACAGCATTTAGCAAATCTACTGTACTTTCACCAAGAAGTGTACAAACAAAGTTGATTCAGCCACACTATTTCTTACTATGCTTTTAGTTTCTCTAAATAAAATAGTTTACAAAAATAAACCCTTTTCCTACCTTCTTACCTAATCTTCTTTCAGCATGTTACCATAACCGCAATAATAATAAATTTGTTTTGGCCTTACGCAAATGGCACAGTATTTTCGTTCTAATCGTTATCTTAACACATATCTTTATTGATACTAAGGTTATATACGTAAATAGATTCATTACCCACTTAATTTTCAACTTACCCTGGTCATCAAAACCATGAGTAATTTCGTGACCTATTACAGCACCAATAGCGCCATAATTCATTGATCTGTAATAGATAACGTTGCATATAACAAATTAAAGCCAATTGTACCATTGCCATCATTATATCTGTAATAAACTATTTGTATATATCTAATAAAAGTCTGTAAGATAATAGTGCAAAATAAACCACTATGTCCAAGTCGCGTGCCGTACCAGAAGGCTAGGTCACTATGTGCAAATGCTGGAGGATCATTTTGGAAGGTTAACCATACCAAACGTCATATACAACAAAAATGCAATAGCATATCTACATGTAATTATAAGCTTATATTCATTGTCAAGTACAATCTTTAATTCTATTGGAACTCATCTCAATAGGCTATAAAAATATCGCGCCAGGTATGACTCGCGAAAAGTCTTACCTTGGCTAACATGGACTTAATGATAACGAATACTTAATTTAAAAAAGTTTAGGGTATCTGGACTGTAAAATGTACAATGCTGGGAAATCTATATTTCATGTGATTAAAAATAGTTTTACAATAGATCTTTAATTTTGATCATTACGAATACTGAAAACCGGCTTTATTACAGTAAAATGGATGCTCAAGATTCCTGCAGGGAACACGAAAATAGTTGTCTTTGAAACATACAAAGGTACATAAAATTTCAGTTGCAAGGTTTAACAGGCTGCAAAAAGATCATCATTTAGATAACCAGATGTACACACAATAAGAGTTACAGTTAACGTAAGTTCGTAATTTTACTTAAAGTTATGTTTCCGTTCATTTACAAAACATTAATAACTGATTTATACTTCTTTAAAACGTTTAACCAAACTTTTATAATGTGTAACACAATTTTATTTCCATTGAATATAGAGAAATCAATGAAAATGTTTTTGACTATCCTAATCAAAATTTAAAATGCATCCTTTCTGCTAGGTATATTCTAATTTGTATCTTTCTAAAACAGAAATAACTCGGCATAAAATTATTGACATGTTTACAAAGAGTTCATTGTGTTGTCCGCATTCGTGTTGACTATAACTCAATATGAAATTTTGAAGGGAAATCTAACGTTATGATCCCATTTTCTTTTAAGTGTCCTTTCGATTTATACTAAAACATTTATTATCAATTGCGAAAGAAGTTCTTACAACTTATTTTAATCGATCACGAGACTCAATCCAGGATTAATAAACCTGTGTTTGTATGAGTCAAGTTCTCACCTAAGAAATGTAGCAAACGAGCGCTAGGTTTTGAGAAAGTGTTTGTATGAGTCAAGTTCTCACCTAAATAATGTAGCAAACGAGCGTTAGGTTTTGAGAAAGTGTTTGTATGAGTCAAGTTCTCACCTAAGAAATGTAGCAAACGAGCAATAGGTTTTCAGTAGTGCATGCATGATTCACGTTACCTAAGAAATGCAGCAAAAGAGCGATAGGTTTTGAGAAAGTTTTTGCAAGAATCATGTTCTAAGCTAAGAAATGTAGAAAACGAGCAATAGGTTTTCAAACAGTTTTTGCAGGAATCATGAAACCCAAAACTGTATAAAACAAGTGTTAGGTTTTAAGAACTTCAAGGTGTTTGCATGAGAAAAGACGAATCGTGTTATTTTGTTTCCAACAAAAACAAAACAGAAATTATTATATAACAAGCTGTAAGTTATTCTGTACTCACTAATAGTGTTTCGAATTCCACTGTAGAATGCATTGACTGTAGACGGCGGAGTATTCCACCTGAAATAGTGACCATTCATTTCTAGACAATGTTTTTCAGTAAAAATATACATAGCATTTTGAGAAACTTTGTTGGAAGTGTTGTTGAGCTTACTTTAACTGCACCGCTACACTTCATGGTTATATTGGAATTTTAAAAACGTTTGAAGCGCTTTATAAGTTGGAAGCGTATCGTTTCAAAACTACAGAGATACTTTAAATGATTTTTTTGGAACATTTTTATTTGATACTAAGTTTTAAAGTACGTTAATTTCAGACTGTAAAAACGAAGAACGTTGTTTTTTATACCAAAAGATTGAGAGCGAGCAGCGTTAACGCAAACAACATGCGTTGATGGATACAATGAAACATAAAAATATTATCAAAGAAGTGCAGTTTTGACAGTCCGAAATAATTACGAAGAAGAGAAAAAGGCGCAAATATCAAGGAAATCAAAACATCAACAAAAAAAAAAAAACAAAAAAAACTATACAACCTGAAACAACATTTCTATCTAACGCAAACAACTACAAAATATTCTATAAACACAATTCATTACTTCATAAGATAGATTTATGTTAGATCACGATTGTACTAAAAATTTAAAGGATACTGACACGTATTTCGAAACGTGCAGCATACATGTAGCTATATCTTTTACCAAAATGTTTGAAAATAACATCTGATCAAAGAAAAGTTGAAGGAAACAGGACGGAAAGGAAAAGTGAATGATTATCATCTTACACGTTCTTGTCGAACTTCTGTCTTAGTGTTCTAAGTCCCTCACTTGCAAACCTCTTTAAGTGATTCAAAACATTCTGAAAATACTCGGTTCTGTATATTGTCTCCTGGAAAAAGAACAAAAAAAGCCTTCACTTTTGCGAGCATAACTGTTTAAGCTTATGTTTTGTATTGCTATACTCCCCGACATGAATGAAATCTTATTTTATCTTATATTAAAATGATCAGAGTTATTTTGACATTACTTGAATATATGTTATGTCCAAGAACTTGATTACACTGTTCTCAGCTTAAACATGTATAGTCAGTAATCTGTTGTAAATTAAGGTTTCATTATGAAGTTAACTAGTATGTTGGTCTTTGTTGTACAACTTTTGTAATCAAGAAAACAACTACATTTTATTACATTTCACTAAACTTACTTTGACAGCATCATTCAGTACTTACATTTTCGTAAAGTTTATTTATCTTATCTAAGTCAAGGATATCATCTGGGAAGCCAATCCATTCCTTTATGACACTTGCCTGAAGTGTAAACAATGAAGTTGTATAAACTATACAGCTGCAGTTATCTTCTAAAATACAGTCAACTTATTACTGGAAATTATTTCAAATATATTCAGTTTGGGGAAAAGAGTAGTAATGGCATTTCAGAGATACGAGAATATAGACATATTTCTGATCTCTTCGTAAACAGTTTATTATGTGAATTACAAAATGAAGTACTAAACAAAAGGTAAAAATTCATTTTGTGAAGCTGAGATTAAGTAATGTTTATGAAAAACTTTATTATTCTACATGTACCTAAACCTAACATTCGTTTAAAATTTTCGTTATAATCGTAAACACTTTTATTTCGCATAGCTCAAGTTTTCTTATTTTTTGTCATTTTTTCGAGTTTCTTTTTCAAAATTAATTAACATTTTCATTTTGATTACTCTTTAGTATCAAGATACTGAATGTTCACGATAATTTTGAATTCACGATGGAATTGATTTGCGAAAACTAGAAACAAACTATCGCGAGGAAACACGTTTACTGTATGGCTGCTACCCCTTAAACTTCAATATAAAATCAGCAAAAACTACACAAGTTAATGACTTTACAATCCTTACGTATATACTCAAATTATAAATAGTGCAACACTGGTTTTAAAGGTCCATTACTAACACCAAATCGTTTTTTATTTAAATCTGGCATTGTAACCGGGAGATACATGTACAGTTTGAAACTGGCTTCTAAAATATTACAATAGCCGTGGAGTATTTCCCTGTTTGAAATACTGCTGCAGAAAAACGAGTGAATGTTTTTATATAAATTTTCCTAATATTGACCTGGGTGGTCTTTTTGTCCTACTTTCGCTTTATTGCATGTTGTAAACAGTCAGAGATATTAGTTGTACATTTTTGGAAGTAAAGTTCTTCAACAATAATTAAAGATAGGCATGCTTATTTATGTACAACCTATTTATAGCCTCTCTCTGGGAGAGAATATTCAAAATATTTGAAAACTGGAAAACTTACTATCGATTTTGAAAAGGCAAAATATAATTTATAAATTCTTTTGTTAAACTCAAATTTTCAACACAATATGGTCATATTCGAGGTAGTATGTCATATTTTTCCTTCTGAGAAGATTTAGATTTAAAAGAAAATGCGATTTGGTCTTAGCTATGGATATTAGCTGCTCACTTTTTCTCTTGCAAGCCGTTTGGTCGGTTCATCCATCCAATCTAGCTCATTAACAAGCTCACTGAAGGCGTTTCTGATATTACCAATCATTTCAAGTGCCTACAAATGCAAAACACGAAAATGAATGTGGCCAGCTCGACAGTAACGATTGTAACGTCAATACATGACACAGACAGACGATGTCAACTTCGGTTAAATGTGAAGAGGCTGAGCCATGGATTTAAAATTATCTTGAGTTCTATTATTTGAAACAAAACACAATTAGTTTACTTTAAACATGTACTAAAATAAAAATAATAACTATTTGTTAAGTTAAATAAAGCAACGAGAAGGTTCGCATGTGAGTGGATATTTTAAGAACAAATCTATTGAAAGCGTACCGCAGTCTTTGAAGATTTGTCGAATGCTTCTTTGACAAACATATGGCCAACAGCTTTACTGAAGGTGGTCACGGTATAGCCCACACAACTTTTCCATCTTGCCTTTGCAGAAGTAGTCCCATATACAGCCTTGAGCAAAATCGCAACTAATTAAGTTTGCTTTTATGTTGATGTTTCAATATCGAGATACAGTTAACGGCTAAATATTTGACTAGATATTTCATTTCGTTAGAATGTGAATCACCGATTGATATTGACTGTTGATTAACTTCGGACGCATACTATTGCTTGTATGTTTATTCTACTGTATGCTATATTAATTAGTTGTTGATTTTATTGAATTATTTCGTAGGTGTGTATGTAAACGATTATTGTAAAATAAAATGCAAAACGAACCCCTAAATATGCTTTTCCTTATGAAGTATTGAAATTGGTAAACATATATATTTCTCTTGTGTGCGCTTTCTAAGTTTTCGGCCGAGTTCATTGAATGGCAAATATGTTGTATCATTTTCCTGCTGATATTTAGAACGGCTTTTTTCTTGTTCTCCAGCATTTGCCAGATCTTATTGACATATTATATTTTCTTAACGTTTCAATATCCTGTTTGATACTTTATGTTTTTACAAATCAATAATTTAATTAAATGACATTGCTCTGAATAGGGGTTAATACGAAGTTTATTGACTGAATCATTTACAAACTGACGTTCTGTTATCAAACAGTGCTAACGTAGTAATTCGGTAGCAATAGTAAGATTTCATAAAGCGTGTATTATTAAAAGTCTCTTAGACATGTTTCATGAAAAATAACCATGCAATTAATCATTGTGTTTCAGTTAGTAAGCGAGCTCAACGACAACACCAGGCTCGTGTTCCAGGCAACAGCAGGGCAGAATATCCGATAAAGCATTACTTCGAGATAATGCAAAATTGCCTTTTTCTGGATTTCCGCACAAAATGTAGTTTAAACGTATGTAATAAACAGAAAAAATGTTGATATCGATTTAATATCACGTAAATTTCATCCTTGAACACAAAAAGAGTTTTCACGCGTTCCTGGCTTTTTCACTCGTGAAAATTCACTTTTGGTGTCCACTCGGTGAAATTATAACGTGATGTTACACCGAAACTTACAAATATCCTCTGTGTATTTCAGTATTTCACTTAAACGCATAAAATGATAGACCATGCCTTAATTAAATGTTTTGAGTGTTAGTGCTATGTGGAAGTTCAATCGAAACCCCTGTAATAGTATGTGATCAAGTTCTAGCATCGATCTCAATTAAAAATGTCCGTAGTTAATACATATTGTACTTCATTCTATATCAATGTAAATCAATTTATTAATATGTACGTATACTATATCATGTTTTCATTATACACCAGATTTCGTTTGTAAAGGAAAGTTGATATATCTTACCTTATAATACTTTAATAGAAGATCTCGGAACCTGCTGTCGAGATTTGAGCATCTATTTCGCATAGTATACCAAATGAGATAGTTTGTCACAGTTCTGTTAGAGATTCAAATTACAAAATTAATAAAGGCATTTCTGTCCGTAACGTTGTTGATATGTAAGAGGATGGAGCCGACATGTAAGAGGGCGTCAACGATATGAGAAAGGGCGTAGCCTACATGTAAGAGGGCGTCGATGACATGAAAAAGGGCGTAGCCGACATGTACGAAGGCGTCGACGCTAGGAAAAAGGGCGTAGCCGACACGTAAGAGGGCGTCAACGACATGCAAAAGGGCGTAGCCGACATGTAAGAGGGCGTCAACGACATAAAAAGGGTGTTACCGAAATGTACGAGGGCGTCGACGACATTAAAAAGAGCGTAGCCGACATGTAAGAGGGAAGATACATGAACCTGAAGAAGACGTAGCTGGAACTTGTGAAATTAATTTATTATACAAGCTACAAAGAAACTAATTTCTATAAACAGTCTTTTATCAGGTCAGATGGTTACCCCAAGCAGTAAGAAATTGCGTACATTGTTACATTCAAAAGTATACAAAGCAAACATGGAATATAACATTACTTAAACAGTATCCCTTATTTTAATAATAGCCCTATCCACTGTTAAGTTTTCAAAGGTTAAGACTAGCCAAACACCGTTTAAATGATCGTTAAACAGATTAAACTATAAAAATTTAGAACCCAAATATAAAGTTTCCTGGAACGATCACAACATGTCTTAAATTGCTGTATTCAGGGATACCGTTTGCCATGTTTCTGGAGTACGTTGAACATCTGCTCGAAGTAAGGAACGGACCAAACCACCACCGGCTCACTCGTGTTTACTTGAACCTTTACACGTTCTAGGTCAAACACACCACTCACATACTCAAGCCAGTCAAACTGAAAAGAATACTGCAGTAAAAGCGAATTTGAACTAGTGTTGTATCGTCAATTCACTGTATTTACATTTCTTTGCTGCTGATCACACGTTTTTCCAAACATAAGGCAAAACAGCGCAACCTCACCATTTGATTTAAACTTACAGTTTAAGAATATTAGAATTATGCTGTGATTAAGATGAAATTTATGCACACGATACACATCTATGTCGTTAAGAGCTCAACACAAGTAGAGATTTAAGTCTTTTAAAATAATGCACAGGAGTTGAACAGGAAATTGTTGTAGGACCTTCAAACATGATAATGGTTACAAATGTGAAAATGGCCACTCAGTCAATTGTGAAATAATTTTGCACCATCGGCAAATGTGACATACTAATGTGAAATAACTTTAACCCACATATTAAAACGTTTAACGAATGAAACACAGTTGTAAATGTTTTACATATAGGGTGAAATTATTTCATATGCGTGACCATTCTCTTAGGTTGTGTAGGGTCAAGCAGGGTAAGATGACACTGGAATAATATCTGTACCTGTATAGGGACATTGTCTTCCGGCTCTGTAAAATTCTGTTTTAGTTCCGATATTGTCATCTTGTTGTAAAGAACCTCGTCGTCCCTTCGGTCCTCAGATCTCATACTTATCTGTAAATGTGATATTATGTGATTTAACGAACATGAGTATGAACTATTTAACGTATTCGCTCTTTGCATTTCATATATGTGAACTAACAAATGTTTTATACTCATCAGTGTTTCGTTGCAGGGAACGAATGTCAAACTATTGTGGCACGTTTATGAAGAGTTTCACGTATTGCTCGTATTTACATGTAAATCTTACGTTTGCTAGGTCTGTTTCTAGCTCCAGCACCTTTCTCATCTCTGCATAGGCTGTTGATTCGTCTGCGCCGAATAACATTGCAACTGATGACGCCAGTTTGACGTAAGCTTCACGCATGTAGGCAAGGTCCTCGTCGAAATAATAGTTTCTTCCAGGGAGACCTATATATGGCTGGTCTATCTGCATCAATTATAAATTAAACAACCTAATGCTAATGAATATGTTTTCAAATTATTTCTCTGTAGTCAATTTTCAAGTGATGCTCGTTTCGGTGTATGGATAAATGATTTGTTTTTGATCGGATACGATGTTTAAAGTTTTACGTTGTTGCGGGTGTTCTCAGATTTACAAAAAATCGAAAATTTCGCGCATAGCAAAACACTGTCTACTTGAACAATGCACATTGAACTTTTATTTTCTGGCGGCGCTTTTTGCTTAAGAATAATAAGTATATTTGTATATATCAATTGATAAATAAGCATTATTATAGAATTCTTATTATAAGTATTTTTTAAATAACTCAATATGACAATTGAGAAATTTGGTGCAGTTTATTTGATCGAGACTTGCGACGGTTCAAATTCACATTGTTTAGTAAATGGGGAATAGAGCACACGTTCCAACGGTCTCTTAAACAAAACGACAGAAAATAGCTAAGATTTCGAAACGTAAAAGCCGCAAATTAAAAATGAAACATCTAATAGTCAGAAACAACGTTACAACAGAAGACCTTCAGAGCACCGTTTGGCTTAAGTTATAATACTTCTGAATATTAGATTACATATGTTTTTGAGGTTATTAAGTTTGACATCAATTATACGGTATGTTCTTTAAATGTCCAAATTAGTGATCTCCGATTTTAATTATTTTACTAATATGGAAATACTGAGATTTACATTTTTGAACAAAAACAAAGAAATAACGTGGAGCATTTTGAATGAGAAAATTCCTCACGTTGATAACATTATTCTCCGAAGCTTTAACATCGGAGTACACATACAGGTTAATGAGCGGTCTATCGTTATACTGCCTCAGCATAATCAGCAGCTGTGGAAGGTTGAATTTGCTGTCAGACCAGTTACCACCTGGGTTTAAACCAAGAACCGGCCATCCGCCAAGCTCGTCAAACAACGGCATAGCAACTGAAGAGTTTTTATCTTCGATTGTATCTGCAAGTAATTTGTTAGGATTAAATGTAATATATTTCTTTTCTAACAAAAAGTTACTGTAATGGATTTAGATAACTAAAACGTATAACATGCCCTATAGTATTGGTTAGGTCCGTTATTTTCCATATTTGTCATAAAAAGATCAACAATACAAGACAAAATCAATAATACTTAAATGTTAAGTCATGCAACACAATTGTTACTACTAATAACGCAACATACATACAAAATGTAAATATGACCAGCGTTGTGTGAAAAAAACTCCATGATTCACACAGTTAGTACATGGCGTGCTTTGCATTTTATACATGCACATTGGCACTCATAGCAATCAATTTCCTGAATTTAACTGCTTACAGAGATCATGGTTAATGTTATTCATATACCAATTATTATTATTTACCTAGGTCTATGCATGAAGTGTACATGTCTTTAGCTTTTCTGATTCCAGCAGCATCAGCATACTTTTCAGTGTCTTCCAGTAAATCTGAGGAAACAGAAGAAGAACAATGGTTTATAGTAGGTCTTCTGGACTACAAAATAACATTATGTTTCTAATAGAATTATGCAAGTATTATATCTTTAGATATATGATTTTACACGTAATGAAAGACATTGTAATAGTATCTTGATTTAGAAAGAGTGTCGACATTAAGAAAATGTCAAAGGGTTTCGACAAACTTGTGCTACGTCCCGAAGTTCAAAGATTTCAATGTGACTATATAGCTTGAGAATAACAAGACTGTAGAAGACTTAGCTTTTACATTTCGAGACAGGGCAGGGGAGGGGTTGGGCTAAAATGTTATATAAATAAAATAGCAAATATTCGAAAGTATCGGTAAGGATATTAAAACTGTCAATCCCAGAGACGGTTGCGTTTTACTGCAATTGTAGGAGCAGCTTAAGGATATTTGACAACGGTTGAAAATTTGCCAAGGAATAACTGCACAGGAAGTTGAAATTGAAATGTCTCTTGATGTATGTTTTTTAAATATTTTAACACAAGAACTGAATAGACATTGCTAAAAAAACCAAACCAAGCCAAACCATCAATGATTTAGTAAAGGAAATAAATAAAGGAACTAAATAAAAAATAAAACCATAAAAAATGGCATGTAGAACTATTTATCACCTCTCTTATTACAGTATGAACCATTTTAACCAACAACGTGACAGCTCATAGTTTTGGTTAAAACTAAAACGAATTTCGTTATGAATATATTCAAACAAAATGATCTATTGATAATGTATGCAAATTTATGCTAAATAACATATGCATATTTATAGGAAATCACGCAAAATAGGCACTCGACTAGATCATCCAACTCACAGAAAGAACATCAGATTACACATACATTGCAGCTCTAATATCAACCGCACAAGAAGAACATTATAGCACTTTAAAGAGGCACTCCTTATAACTGGTGTCAAATGTTTAGCTTTAAACATATCTATGTAATATTTGCAAGTATCGTTTCTTATCCGAAACTTTTAAGCTATACATTCATGTCAACAACGGTAAAATTAGCGTTTTACAATATGTTGCAGTATGTTAAACTTTCAACAATCTATGTTATGTTGTTTTTGTACAATTAATGGGTGGATAGCGAGTCCCTATGTTATTTTTTATGCTAAAATAAGCACTAATTTTTGTATAGAGTTAAAAATGGGCAAAATAAAACGACTGTAGAAACATTTACATTTTACAGCTACTCTGACTATATTGTATAGCAAAGTTGTATCAAATAATTTGGCATTTGAAACACGAAAGAATTGCTGAAAATATGTTCTTCTTGAAAAATGCATTATTTATTAATATGTAACGTACAAAATACATATATACCTAATTGTTAAAACATCCGCTAGTTGTAGGGTAAACCTATTCAGGAATGGTTTTAACATATTTTATCCTGAAGCTTATACAAAATTGAGGCAAATGTCATCAAATAACTACGAATATTGCTTTCCGGTCAAAGTTTCACAATTCGACATTTACATTTAGCTACAATGCACCTACAATTTATCAAGTCAGTCTTGCTATTTGTCTATATGAAAGACGTACATTTATTTGTGACGTCGACGTTGTGCCTTAACACACTCCACATGCCATACCACATGCTGTCTTCTGGAATCACGTTCTTTCTTTTGAACGACCCACATGCATACATATAGAAGTCCTCGCACGGGTCAACTGACGTGTCCATGTTTTCAAAAAGGCGTGCCGCTGTATCAAAACAAATGCTAATCAGTCCAGTAAAGTAATGTAAACTAACTGTTAACTCTTTCTAACTGTTATGGAATTTTGTACGTTATACATGTTTAAAACAACAAACCGTACCTCCTCATATGACACAAGTACTGGTTTTTCCAGGAAGCGGACTCGTGAGATACTGAATAAGCTGGCTTTCTTCAATTTACTAAATTCAATTGATAAATTAACTTGTATAAAAAAAAAAAAAAAAAAAGGGGGGGGAAATGGTTTTAAAAGCAAATATTACTTTCAGAATTGTCTACTTAAAGTAACTCGTATTTGCCAGATGTGCTACCTACTAGTAGATCTTATTGTAAGATCATTGAACACTAGTTTAACTGCTGTATTTCCTTAACATACGTAATCACCACAACATGGTCATACAGTCACAGTATATCTTTAAAAGGTATGATAGCCTGTAAGCGCTTCTTAAACAAAAAAAAAAAAAAAAAAAAAAAAAAGGAAAACCCAAAACAAAAAAAGCACCCCCCCAAAACGAGCCCCACAGCCCCACTTAACTCGTCCGTTCGAGGCATGCATGTCGTGAAAAAAATATTCTTACCTGCCTGTACACAATCTGATCTGTTGCATATTTCTAAAACAAAAATATACATTTGTTACTTACTGCGCTTGATTTGTAAATTAAATGTGCGGCTAGGGCATTGTGCGTTAGAATAGGGTTAACCGTTTAATGATTTTGACATTTGCGACCGTACATTTATATACGGTTTTTATTGATCGCAAACAGTTTAGGGCTCCGGCTCATGCCGTCGCCACTAAAAATATTTGCGACCATTAAATACCATACAAACAGTCAAAAATAGAAAAACAGTTAACCCTATAATGCATTATCTTTTAACATCACCTATCATTCACTTTACTACATTCCGTCGATATATTAAGAACCTCCTGATGCATGTGTTACTGAATATAAAGTTGACTATGTGTTGGCTGGTTCAGACAATTGTGACTGTGTGCTTTTCTAGTTCGATTTGATACTGAATGATTTCGTGTTTTAGTTACGCTCGTGCTAAAACTTATCATTTACTCTTGATTTCGGTTTGATCATGACTGTAGAGGACCAATCAAGCTTTTATATATGCTTATAAAGATGTTTGCTTACGCTCAATTTGTTTATGTCCATGTCTTAAAAATGCAAATGCCTATAAGTGATGAATTTTGTTTTTCATATTTAAAGTCAAAGACAACATTCGATGTTGTTTTTCTACAACTGATCTTGTCTGCAACATCATTCTCTATCGATTGTTAACAAGTATAATCTAATATCCATCACTAAGTTATTGACCGGATGTAAATTCCATTTTTTCATTGAAAGGGCTATTACAGTAATGTTAGAACTAACAACAGATGAATAAATTGAATTCTACCTACCCTGTTGTGTCTGCGTTGACACGGGTGATGGTGTTCCCTGTACTTTTGGCACGTCATCGGCATTCTTCTTGCCAAGAACAATCACCAAGACGACTATCACCAAGACAAACACTGAAACTAAGACGATGAGCCCTTTTTCCAGTCCCGTTCTTCTCTTCCATCGGCCATCCGTCTTGAAACTAAATAATGATTTTTATAAAATAGTGTCATGCATAGTATTACAAATCTGTGATAGTGACAATCATACAAGTTTCTGCTTAAACGTTAACTAGGGCCACAATAACGGTTATAATTATCTACTTAAGAAGTTGATAGTGTGCAATACAAAACTATATATGAGAATATGAGAAGCTTTTTATTATTGCTTATGCTGAAGAGAGTAAAACCATACGCTATTCTTATGAAACCAATAACAATGAATTGGCATGATTGTTAAATCATTTGACATTTACAACGGAGATATATCCAACGTATATTTTGAGATTATTAGTTTTACAATACGGAATAAATTTGATATATATTTTTTGTGGCGTCAAACCTTTACTCTGTTTCTTACATTGTACTAGAAATACATTTTTAAAATAATAGAATACTCACCTCAGATGTATTTGGGCATCTTCTACAGCTTTGGTATTAATATACCCTTTTTCAAATCCCTTGTTGTCATGTCCAGACGCCATGTCGGTGTATTTAAGATATCACATTTTTGTAGATGATCTAACGACATGCATGCGTCTGAATATCTTATCCCCTTATCTAAATTTTACATTAAGCATACAGTCTTGTTTAATTAACATGTGTATATCTTGTCTGTGAAACATTTTAATTGAAAAATTATGTGTGTGTCTTGAATAACAGACAATAACGAGACTAAAAGTTCCAATTTTGCGATTGGTTCGCAGATAGACTTGTTCGTAACCTCAAAATTCGCTTTAAGAGAATCTTTTATTATAAATTTATGATAAAGAAATCTTTCGCGAAATACTCACACGGTACTGTAAAAGAACGGGTTCATTTCTTATACCCATTAATCCTTTTCTGTTGTATTTTATTGTTTCTTATTTTAAAGTTAACGATGAGCAGGACCATTGTACATCTGTGAAGGGAGTTACATTTCCTGTTGGTGCAAATGTCACGTACAGGGATGCCCACAATCACACATACTCATGCAGCTGCTCCATGCTGCACAACCCTGACAATGTTCATATGTTTTGTTGGCCGTAAGTTTTAGTCATTTTTTTCAACTGATATAAAGTGAATTTTACATTACTTAGTACGTAGCCTATGTATTAACGATAAGGGACATTCAAATTTGAACGGAATGTTCGGTTTAAAATTGAGTATTATTTCGGGGTTACAAGTACATACATATACGAAAAAGGTCTAGATAACATTGTAGATATCTTAATATTCAAATTTTGAAAGCGCCTTTTGCTGTAATTTATTCTATTTTTTTCGGTTAGGTTTCGATGAATATTTCCGAATTGCTCAGGGCAAAATATCACATGATACTAAAACAGTCGTTATCTTATGTATGTAGTAAAAACTTGTGCTGAAAACATTGTAACGGTCGATTGATATGCGGATTGTACTTCGAGGTTACCAACAAAAGTACAAACATGAAGAAAAATTTTGGTCTACGTTCTAATACCCGGCGTAAATACAATGTGTACAAATGTATACCATGCCTTGTCCAGTGAAGTGCTTTGCGTGTACCGAAACCTGTTCACATCTATTTCCATATTAAGTGTTATAAGGAATATTTTGCTGCCCTTCGGGTAAATTTTTTTGACGGAAGGAAGTTCATACTATGTAATTCAATGAACAGTATGCGTGGATTGATTTGAAAATCAGACGTGTTTGTAAGAAGAATTTTGAAGTTTTTCACAATAGCAATTAAATGAAAAAATAGTCCTATTTGTGCATGTATCATTAATATCCAAATATGCTATAGCATATTTCCATTTAAACATTGAAGTATAGTTTGTATTGCAGGAATGGATGGAATCCTCTGACTGACTGTCACAACAAAACTACAGGAAGATAACTTCTCGTGTGATTGTATAATTCTATGTAGACGTTACAGTCATTAAAGATATATTAAAATTATACAGAGATTCTTGAATTGCTACACAAGAAATTGCAAATGAGACGCAGGCAGTGTAAGATAATTATTACTTTTATTTGAAAGAAAAAATATGCACACATTTTAAAGAAAAACCCATTCATATAAGATACAACCCTAAAACAGTGGAGGATGCAACTCACTATTCAGCCCATAACGAAGCGCCTCCAAGGGAATACTCTTTAATTGCCTTTAATTTGTATATAATAAGAGATCAGCTTATTCTTCCTTCATCATTCTACACGGTCTCTGTGGAGTAATGACGCCTTTCAATTGTTACAGTAATGAAACCAAACCAAATCTGTTGTATTCAAACAGAAAATAATTGGGCTTATCAGGTTAAATGTATATTAGATCAGGCAGGACTAACGTATTTGTGGCAAAAATCAGTTTAATATGTTGCTAAATTATAACGTAATAAAACAAAGAATTTTAGATATATATCATCAATACTGGTACTCTGCAATAAATAATTCACCCCGTTCAGAAACATACAGTCTATTTAAACATTCTTTTACTTTTAAACAGTACTTTGATATTATACAAGATAAAAGGTACAGAAAAGCTTAAACTAAATTTAGAATCTCTGCACATGATCTTGCTATTGAAATAGGTCGGCATATAAATATACCAAGAATTGAAAGAAAATGCATACGATGTAGCTCAAATATGATAGAAAATGAATTTCATCATCTTTTGATTTGTTCAAACTTCAGAAATCTTAGACAGAAATATTTAAAGAAATATTATTATACGTGGCCAACTTTACAAAAACTTTCGAATCTTTTATCAAAAAATTCTAAAAATGTATTAATCAATTTGTCCAAATTTCTTTACCATGCAAACAAAATAAGAAACTAAAACTTATAACATTTTATTCATCTTGAAAATGTTAACTACCAAGCCTTTCCGAAAAGCTTTCTACTTGTCTTATATTGTTGTTGCTTTAAGCATTATGTAATGTTTTGATAGGTTTTCCCTTTTACTGTTACAAAACATTAAACCATGATGCTGCATTATTTGGTGTTTTTTTTTAATTTTTTTACATTAAGGGTAGAAGGTACAAATCAGATTGAACAATGTACAATCACCGTATCTAAATATACATGTAACTATATGTCCGCCTTTACTAAGATTTAAAAACTTTAATATCTCAAAATTTATCTCTAATCCGATTTTATTTGACTTAAAAGCCAAAACGAAGAAGCAGAGACATTAGGGTCACGTGCGATTTTGTTATCAAATAAACGTTTTACACATGAAAGAAACACAAGACATGATGCTTCGAATTTATTCGATACAATACAAACAATCATGTATCACATACGTTTTAGGGAAATACATTTATTAGCCAACGAGCGAAACTTGATGATGTCCGCAACATTTGAATCCTGTGGCACATCCTACGCTGTCTCCAAGTTCGGTTTTGCCATTACTGCATTGGGTCATGCATTTTCCTTCTCTGTTGAGATGTAACATTATATTTATGTACACGCCTCAACATATATACCACATCCTGTGTAAAAAGCTGGCTATTGACTAAAGCTATTTTTAAGATGATGTATCACACTTTCACGTGTTATCTTTGTTGCGCTTGTTAGATATGTTAAAATGGAACTACAACACTACTGAGCACAGGTTTTATTATATTGTGAATATGGTGACTACTGGAGTGAATTCCGTTATAGTCAAATACTTCGAAAGTTAGCGTTGGCTATTTTGATCCCAATAGTCACACACTTCGAGATTAGTGGACCCATAGTTACAACGAAGGAATATCAAAACATTACATGGAACAGCCACTGCTGGTTTTAATGCAATACGTTCAGAAACATAATGTCGGTTTATCTTTGTTTATTTGGCATTGAAATTCACAAATGTCTTATCACAACTTTTGGACACCTAGTTTCATTTAGTGCTTATTATTGCTATATAATGAGCAACCTTGGCATTGTCCTAGAGTTATAAAAGGACTATTTCAAAGGAGTATTTACTTCAATAAAATACACAAACTTACTCAGAATATCAACAATGATACATACAATACAGGCAGTCCATTATGCATCCTCTTTTATTAATTCACTTAAATTTACTTCAATCTTTTAAGGTTTTAGATTTTTTAAGTTTAGAAAGGATGTAAATCTATATAATTTTGAAAAAAGTTTTAAATAAATTGCATTTAGGCGATAAAACTAAAATAACTTCTCTTGCCCATGATTGCATTAAGAAACTAGTTTTAAAAAATTGTAATCTATTATTAACAAATACTGTAGCAGTTATAAATTTCTTCCTGTTTGCAGGTAACGTGTCACTTATCTTTGTAAAAGTTTTAAAAAGAAATCGGACATGTTCTTCACAGTTAACATGTGTAAAAATAAAATATCTTTCGGTATAGAAGGTTGCCTGCTGTAAGCATTGTGCAAAACTTAATGATAGGCTTTACACTTATTACATTTGGTAACATTTTACATTGTTCATGTCGAACGGAGCCCGTACGGCGAACGTAACGCCCTGCAGCCTTTGTGCGGACATCGCAAGTTCCCCATCCGGTGTCCTTTGTATCGTACGAACATCGTATGCTGACCATGCGACACCCCTGCGATATGCGTGCGAGCACCGACACAATCTTACAGGCCTAGCGGTATTCTAAATATGCACAGACATCGTGCGATGCCCGTACGGGCTCTACCAGAGAACGTACGGGCCCTTGCGAGCTGTTCCCGACTTTGAAATGTTTACGAGCTCGGCGAAAACTCTGGATGACATTTTCACCGAGTCTCCGAGTCCTTTACGAGTTAAAAAAAATTCGTTCGATGTTCGATGCTCGAAAGAGTCAACGATGTCAATACGGACTCCGTGCAATTTTGCAAAATTTCATCTGAAAACTCGTACTCGTACGCAGCTCGTATCATTAATGTGACCAGGATATTACTGGCTTTTCCAATTAGTTCGTTAATGGTCCTGCTCGACAGTGGGGTGACTTTCAAGAGAACAAACCAATACAAATTCGAAAAAGTAAGAAGCTTTGTTTTATCCGACTGCAGTACCCGATCAGTTTGTCTAAAGATTATTATTATATAGCCAAATTGTTTACAATATCAGTAGCCAAAAGATAGGTACGAGCTTGCAGACTAGACATGCGTTGCCAGCGTACATTTAGGAAATAGATTTCACTTTTGAGTGATATACCGGTTAGTATATTCGAAGGCCTGAGTGATTAATTACGAAGCATCTACACGACACACAGTGATATAATAACCGGTATATCACTCAAAAATCAAATCTATTTCCATTCTAACACGTTAATCTAAACAAAAACATGTTCGATGGGGTACTATTTGCTGCGCTTTCATGAAGTCGCTGTCTTGAAACTTGTAGTTTTCCGTACATTCCTTGCATTTCGTGAAATTTTGGCTGTTCCTTTTTACTCCTCAAATAAAATGCTATTTTTAGTACGATTTGTTTTACATCAAGTGAATTCATTCACAACAATACCAATCTAAGCGTTTTAGCTCATGCACACTCGTAGATGTTGTGTGAAAATTACACGGGAGGGAATTTCAGCAGTCAAAAATAGTTCCGGACGCCTAGCGTGATATACTGAATAGTTTCATCATGCTCAAATGCTTCTTTGTGTATATAGGAGTGTTAGAATGCTGATTTAACCACTTTGCCTCGTGGATTCTCTATTTGGTGTTATAACGCAATTACTTATTAAAAGACGGCAAAGTAATTAATTAATCTGTAGTTTAATATACCAGTTGACTTATTGAAAGACAAAATTAAAAGAAAATAAAAGAATTTTCCAGAAGTTTACATAGAAATAAACCATTTCAAGATTTTCTAGTAAATAAAGGCGAATGCATGCGAAAAGCTGCCTGTAAAATAAAATTACATTGTATTTGCACGTATAACAAATCTGCGACGGAAATGACTTCATAACATAATATGGACAGTACTTAAAGTACATTGACCTACATGACAGTACAAAACGTTGTGATTCCGAAGCACCAATTTGGTAGTTACCTTTGTGTTGTTTTTTCAAGGCATACTAATCCTGGCAACAAATTCTTTTTCAATAGACAGCATTCTTTATTGCAGGAGCCAAAAGGAGGTACTTGGAACGATGCCTTCGTTGTGAGCGGACTTTTCGCATTCAGGGTCTACGGTACATGAAATAATGAAAGAAATCATACGAAACAGAATAATTTGAATTAATTTATATGACATATATACTCCATATGCCAATTACCGGGATATACGAACTACCGTGAATGATCACTGTATACTAAAAACAAAAATAATATCAAACAGGGAATGCCACGTACCAAAAACGCAGCCTCCCCAAAACGAGCCCCACAGCACCCAGAAGTGCACACCACCAACACACACACACACACACACACGCACACACACACACACACAACACACACACACACACACAGAATCATGTACACACACAAACATACACTACCAACACACACAAGCATACAAAGCAAACACACGAGGACAAAACGAACAATTAACGGAACACAGTGGGGCACCGCCTTGGAACGGTCAGTGGCAAAAACACCACTGGGGAGCTTAAACCGGTTTATGGTGCGCACCCAACCTCACTCTTACCCCCACCATGTTCCAAAGTCACAGGACAGTGTAAATAAAAGTAATCCCTGCTAGGTGAATCTCTAACACACGCAATGGAAACAAAAGGCATGGTATGTAAAACACAAAAATGCTCGTGTATAAATATATATAAAGCGCAGTTTCCGTTTAATTTGACACGTTTCAAAAACTTGCATATGTCAAAACTTTCTGAAAAAATATCTTATTTCAAAGGCTTGTGTTCAATTTGGCATGCAACTGGGATTTTTTAATTTTTGTATATTTCTTTAGGTTGAATGATAATCTGTTGACAGTTGGTCTGGAAATGACCTCAATAGCAAACGTTTAACAGAAAACATCACTACAAATTTTAAGTCAAAATTTTCAGGGGCTGACGAGCTGTCACACAAGAGTAAATTTGTTGTGGTAGAAACAAACTGGAAGAAGTTTCAAACATTTTATCCCCAAGTTCACGGTAATCAGTATAATCGGAAAAATGAAGATGTCCGTCAACATGCATTTAGTAAAGCTTGCTTTTAACACTTTATACATAGTTTTGGTTTATGATTTTGTTTTAGTCTTGAAGATAAATGATGAAACTTTATTTTCAGGACAGAGATGTCTTCAGTACTTTGAGCATTTAACTGTGCACCTTTATTAAATAGTTATAAGACTCATGGTAATTGGTATGACCTGTATATCCCCGCCGAATAAAGCAAATAGCTGTAAAAGAACATCTGAAAAGTGTAATGGCTTGCATGTTTAAAAAAAAGTTCACATTACCACTGGGGTGATTTCCTTCATTTAAGTTAGTCATAAAAAACTTAATTGTTGTATGTTAAATCAAATCAGTACTACCACTTTCAGACAACAAGAATTCCTATGTTTCGGTATAGGAAAATTAAAAAAAAAAACACTACATCCCCTTAAAGGTCTCATTTCTCCTAAAATTTCCATTGATAGAGAATACAAAGTTGATAAGTTGTGCCAAACAATATCAAATTCTCACAAGCCTTTTTGAAAAGAGAAGCGTTTTTTCTTAATTTCACCATCGCATTTTAGCCTCATCTTTGAGGGGTAAATCTTTTTCTGCATCTTAAAGTGATACAGAACTCAGTTGTTGTAAATTTAATTAAATCAGTACTATCAGTTTCAGAGAACAAAAATTTCTAAATTTTTAAATAAAATATGTAAGAAAAGTGCAGCATTCCCTTGAGGGGCCTCTTTTCTAAAAAAAAAAGGAGTAGGAAGTGTAGGGGTTTGACATTAAAAGAGTGATCATTAAGTTATTTGATCCAATTACTATTTAATTTTGATAACTGGTTTCGGAGACATATAGTTTTGAAATTTTTGTATTGCATATAGAAGAAAATAACAATAAACGGGCAATAACTCTGGAGATACTGATCCAATCTTGTGTACGCATTATGCTATTGTACACTGATTTCATGTTTCACAAAATTCTATCCATTGGTTCTTGAGTTATAATTCCGGACGGACGGACAAACGAAGGAAATACGGACAATTAAAAACAATATCCCTCCACCTTTTGCGAGGGATAACAAAACGCTTACTGCAGCCACTATGCGACCATGGTCATCTTCCTGAAACAAGAACAGATAGGATAATAAAATAAGTATACAGTAAAACTATTTTGTAATTTGATCACTCTTTAGAATCTCTCTGGTGCTAGTTTAATTTTCAAAATGATTCTTGCTATGAACTCAGAATGATTTCTGTGATAAGCGGGCATGAAACACACTTTACAGGCTTTATATATAGCTGAAATGAAGCATATAACGCGTAAAGGTTTTATTTTAATACATACATTTTAAATTTGAGCAGACATATTTGACCAATATTTATAATTCACTCGTGTAACAATATGGGCCACAATTTCTGTAAGCACGACATTCTTAACCGTATGATATTGATTTTGACAATACGAGATTATAAGTATTTTATTATTGGGGTGGGTGAACAACTATCGTTGAAATGGCGACTTTTATCACCCACCTATGCATATGATACAAGTATTTCATAAAACTTATGCAATTTTGTTGTGATTATTTTTATAAACATTTTGTCATTCTTAATAATATCAATACGATAAAACAGTCATTTAAAACTAAATGACATTTTCACCTTACATTTGTGTTGGTGTTTGTTTTACTTTATATATATGCAAATGAACCACTCCTTGGTATGTGCAATAACAAGTGAATCATATTTGTTATCAGAAGTAACGGGAAAGAATATTTCTCGTCATTGAAAGGTAGCTAGGGCTGACTCAAATAATATTTTGTTGCAAATAAAATGCTTTTGGGTCAGCCCTTGCATATTAGAGTTTATTGATCGCCCCCCCCCTTGGCAATTTTCATAGTTAGCTTTTATAACGAGGCGCCTGACCGACCTTGTGGTCAGTGCGTGATCAATAATAGATAAAGAACAAAGGTCATGCGTGATAGAATGATATCCGGTCAGCCACCATCTTGCAGATAACAGAAACAAAGAAAATTATTTTTGCTCCAGGAATTTTGAATTTTAAACCTCCACAACCCCATCCAACGGCCTATTATTGATTTGGATGTTATAAAAAGGAAACTTTTGCAATCTTGATTGTCTTTTATATTGTTTTTGTTGCTTACATTGCTTATACTAGTCATATATTTTTCGGTTCTAGTCTCTTCAAATTTGTTCTCAGGGTGGGCGACTTTTATCACCCACCTGTGCATATGATAAAAGTATTTCATAAAACTTATGCAATTTTGTTGTGATTATTTTTATAAACGTTTTGTCATTCTTAATAATATCAATATGATAAAACAGTCATTTAAAACTAAATGACATTTTACACCTTACATTTGTGTTGGTGTTTGTTGCAAATGAACCACTCCTTGGTATGTGCAATAACACGTGAATCATATTTGTTATCAGAAGTAACGGGAAAGAATATTTCTCGTCATTGAAGGGTAGCTAGGGCTGACTCAAAAGTATTTTATTAATATTTAGCAATTCTAAACGGAAGATGTACAATAGTTTACTGTTATGATATATGAGAAGTTATCTGAGAAAACGAAAGATAATATTTTGCTTTCATCATATGTATTGTATTTAAAGGTTTGATACAGCCATAGTTAGTAAAAAATAAAAGAGAAACGGACAATTGGCTATTAAAGGTATAGTCCTGTGCTGATACCGGAATTTTGTATTTTTGCAGATATAGAGGATAACTGTTGGTTTCAGACGTTTTTAATTTCATCGAGCGGGCACCAAAAGTGATATTTTCATGACTGGCACAGCCATAAGCAAAAACAACTACTTTTGGTGTTCACGAGTGAAATAAAGGTGTTATCACATCGATACTAACATTGTGTCTGTTTATTTTTATGTTTTAAACTTTTTTTTATTTTATCTTGTTTCAAAGAAATGTCGAAAACCGCGGGAAACACGCAATCAGAAATTGTCACAGGGATGCATTTTATAAAGCAAATTGACTAAGTAAATCTGAAAGATAAAGTCATGGGTGTTGTTTGTATTCTTGAAACCCTTATCAAATCAAATACATTTGTAAGTACATTCCTTTAACCATTCAAGTTATATCCCGTGGTCTATATGTCCCGGTCCATGTTCTAACATTACTCCAATTTACCGTTACTTCTCACTAACTAGTTTTAACTAACCTATGACCCTTGGCTATACAATGTGATGTGGGTGACAAATGCAATAGATCGTTGCATTTACACCACACGGTGTATAGTACTTGTATTTCTGTGAAGAAATAAATATAAATATCTTCGATATTTGTTACAGGTTAGTCCATAACTTTCATATTTTACTCTATTTTTCAAAAGTGAAGTAACATTTATATCATATTTTACTCTATTATCAAAAGTGAAGTAACATTTATATCACAAAGGTTTTATTCATTATTAGAAAACGTTATTTCAATAAGTCAATACGTGTACATTTGTATCAGACTTTGAGACATGGAATCATTATAGTTAGTATATAGAATTATGAATGTTTATATTGTTTGAATGGATCGTTGCATTTGCCATCTACACCACACGGTGTATAGTACTTGTATTTTTATAAAGAAAGAAATATAAATATCTTCGATATTTGTTACAGATCTTCTCAGCCCTTGTCCAAGATGGTCGGACTTGCGACCTTTATAAATTCGTTGCCACGCCGCTACATCACGGAGGTAGGTGTATAGTGAGAGCAAACTTGTTTTAAGTGAGAAAAATGAGAGCAAACTTGAGAAATGGTGGAAAACGTGTTTTTCTAACTAGGTCAAGCGCATTCATACCAGGAAAAGTCGTTTTCTGTTCACTCGGTTTTTTGTTTCCACCCGCAATGATTCGCAGTTTTGAAGTTATTGAAGGTTGAATCTGATCAGGTGGAAGCTTTCACGAATAGAAACCGAAAGTGCCCTGGTCATTTATCAAAATTTCATCCAAATCGATAGATGTTGAGGCCACAGATCGACTGTTTTACTAGAAAATATATGGGAAGTATTTACCCGCACTTCACTGCGATCATGAGTGTTTTTATACTCCAATATCTTCGTTTAAACACATTTTGGAGACAAACTTTATACTTTAATACTTTTTAAAGACAAACTTGTCACGCGCGATTTACTTAGTATACTCCAAGAAAGAAATTACTTGTACAAATGAATGGAATGAACTGAATATCTTTTAACACCGCATTTCTAATTCACATACCTGTATACATACATGTATACGTGTATATAGGTCCATGTATAAGTGCATGTGTTTCTCCTTTGAGCACACATACACCAGTGTGTGTTCTACATGAGACAACCTCAAACAACTTATATCTGCCTGTTTGTTGTTGTTGTTTTTTTGCTGCAATTAAAGTATTATATTGTCGGTGTAATTTTAAAGAGCCAGGTCCTGTGCATCTAATTTGCACAAGTGCAAATAGACTCCTTATAATCTAAATCATACAAACAGTAATAAATGTATTCATAAAATCCGTCACATGTGTGAAAAGTTCATGACGTCAGCCCTGGCGGAATTTTGTGGCTGGACTTATGTAATTAAGCATCAGCGCTTAAGTAATTCAAAATGAGCTTTTTGAATGCCATAGTTCGTTTCACGACACTGTTAAAGTAGGAAGTAAGCTTTAATACACAAACTTCGTCGCAGAGTCCTGAAATTAAATACTATTATATTTCAGTATAAAATGCATCTCCAAACAAGCATGTTTTAGTAAAAAAAATCCAAGAAGTGAATCGCTTTCACGTAATTTGCACGTACAGTATTTAAGAGTTTCGTAGTTAAAGATGATATAATGATGAAACAGAAAGTCAACGCACTAATAGTCTTAACATTCGTCGACATGTTGCGGCCGTAAAGTCTTCTTTTGAATAAATGTATATAAATTTTGATGGATGCTGAATAATTCACATAACCAACGCATCTGAAACGAGGGTAATTGTTTTAGCACTTAGGGAAAGTGCAATATACAATCTCAGTTCCGGAGACACCCCTTTGTCCCTTCACAAGTCCGGCGTATATCACAGATACATAAATGTAGGACATCGGTTTAAGGTCTAGGCCGAAAGACATGTTATTAGAGGAGCGCAAAAATCGAACCGAATCTACGATCCTTACAAGTCCAGTCCGTTACACCACAGTACATAATACAAATACTTTTGTGGACTGGGCAGGTAACATTACCTTGAGTTAGCCTGGTTAGCTTAATCGGTTGAGCACGCGACTTGTAATCACGAGGTTGCGGGTTCGACTCCCGGGGCTGACCAAAACAAATTACTAACAGTCTTTCGGATATGAGACTTAAACCGAGGTCCCATGTATGGGTGCTATACACCTGTCATGTTAAAGAACCAGGGGTGTCTCGGAATATGGACGCTTTCTGCACATGTATCTTGCACTATCCTCCGAAACCTAAAATAACTCACCTCTTCTGGGGGCGTTGGTCATGTGGGAAACCGGTACAAACGAAAGAACCCTTATAAACGATGCGACATATCTTGGCCAATAAGACTCGTCTATATGTGACACTTTATACTTTACTTTACAAAAAAAGAAACTTCCCCAAAGTTTGCTTGGACATTCCTGGATGAAAACAAAACGGGGGACTCATTGTTATGCATGCGTTTAAAGAGTATTTCATGATGCATCCTTCGGTGAAAAAAATGGTGGTCAAAGGTTGACAGAATATGGGGGAATTTTTGACCAAGTGAAGTAGGGGTTAAAAACAGACATAACACTTAATGACGGGTATGACACCTCTTATTAGAACTTTTAGCGGACCAGTCATCAATACAATCAATGTTATTTGTTATAAAAATACAGTGTATATACATGTAGCTGTTTGAGATGTGGCATTATCATGCTGAAAAATCAAGATATTGGCGTTGTTATGGAACAGATAAATGATTTTTCATTGATGACTGACCTGCTTAAAGTCCTGATCGAGCACGTCTGTAATATTCTGGACAGACGGGTGAGGCTTCGTCCCAATCCACCTGCTAACGTCAAGAACCTCGTTAAGCGCTCATTCAGGAACAGAACAATATTCCACACTTTAGTCAATTCTATGCGCCGGTGATACACTGCAGTGGTCAACTCAAAAGGTGGTCATACCCGTTATCAAGTGTTATTTTTGTTTCTAAGTCCCTACCTCACTTGGTCAAAATTTCCGCCTTATTCTGTTAACTTCTGACCATCATTTTTGCACTAAACGATGCATCATGGAACAACCTCAAAAAGGTCGTATACTAAGTGAATCGCGCGTGACAAGTTTGTCTTTAAAAAGTATTAAAGTATAAAGTTTGTCTCCAAAATGTGTTTAAACGAAGATATTGGAGTATAAAAACACTGCAGTGAAGTGCAGGTAAATACTTCCAATATATTTTCTCATAAAACAATCGATCTGTGGCCTCAACATCAATCGATTTGGATGAAAATTTTGATAAATGACCAGGGCACTTTCGGTTTCTATTCGTGAAAGCTTCCACCTTATCAGATTCTACCTTCAATAACTTCAAAACTGCGAATCATTGCGGGTGGAAACAAAGAACCGAGTGAAGGTAACATAAAACTCTTGACTAACGACATATTTATATAACTTCCTAGTGTACAGAAAACGTTTTTTCTGGTATGAATGCGCTTGACCTAGCAAAAGCATGACACATATGACGTCATTTTAACGACGTCGTTTGGTTTCCGGTATCATTACGCTCGGTTATTTTTTGACGTCAATTCGGATCAATTTCATTTCACTATAATATTATTATTATTATTGAAATATTAAATTGGCATAAATGGTGGCGTTCTGAGAAATCCAAGATGGCGTCCAAGATGGCCGCCAAAAATAAAAAATGCAGTTTTTGTAGTACTGTTGGTCCAAATGTTTTTTAAAAAGATTGTTGCTAGGTTTAAAACATAAAAATGTATCAATTCATACTAATTATATGATTTAATAAAGTTCTTTCATTAATTTTAGCGAAATCTATGAACATATTGATGATTTTAGCCGTAAG
Organism: Saxidomus purpurata; assembly: GCA_022818135.1. Classification (NCBI taxonomy): domain Eukaryota; kingdom Metazoa; phylum Mollusca; class Bivalvia; order Venerida; family Veneridae; genus Saxidomus; species Saxidomus purpurata. Next base: position 31,091,007 of record JAFMSR010000017.1, read on the forward strand.
AGTGGACAATTTAATGGTTTGGACAGGCATTTTTAACAGAACTACAAATTTTTTACAAATTTGATATACTTATGTGACAAGAAATAAAACATGACTCACGGCTAATGGAAATAGTTACATTACAGCAGAAAAAACAGAATTTATTTTAGTGCACAAGCATTTAAAAGTGGGTGGGGTAATTTAACATGTATTTTCGCTCTAAATATACATAGTTTTTAAAACATTTTATGAGCTTTACCTTCAAGTATTTTGTATTTCAAATGAATAGTTATCAGCTTATATGTATTATTTAGCTATTGCAAGTTTGGACATCATTATTCCTTTGACCTAAAATGTCATTTTACTGAAAATTACGGGTTTTTAACACCACGGTTGGGTTTTGTCAAGCAAATGCCATATAACCTTGGGACACAAATAATTGCTGAACAGTCGAAAAGTCTCATGCTGTTTCATCATAAAGTTGTTAATCCTGCTGCTTTAAACAAAATGTGGAAGTCAATAGAAACGTAGATAGGACAAAATTGATGAATAACAGTTAGCCACATCACGTGTTCTAATTTAGTAGTGGGAAAATTCAAATGTCCAACCTGTAAACAATGTAAAAACAGATAATTGTATACAAATTAATTGCGAATAAAAGGTAACATTTGAAGAAAAAGTTACTAAGTATCTGATTTGTTAATGAGGTACTCAATCGCAGGTTCTTTCGTCAGTTAAGAAAATATGCTGATGCAAATTCAAATCTTTGCCTTCTTACTTATTATCGTATATTATAGAAATTCAAAGCTTTGAATATCACCTCTGATGTTCAGCAGGAAGTTGTGCTAGGAATAGTAGAACAAATTGAAAATTCGATTGTCCCTATTATTGATGAACTTATGTCAGTGGGATGACTTGTTTATAATATCGGGCGACTATTTTCTGGAGGTCTCTCTTCCTCTCAAAATTTACTTTGCTTCATCAAGGTTTGGTTTGTGGGATGTTCACAAATTTTCAAAGGCTAAGCTTTTTTCACCTTTCCTGTTTGCTGCAAATCAGTTCATACCTAGCCTTCCAATGAATCGACTCCCCGATGAGCTAGTAGTAAGTAGATGCCTTTGAGAAAAGGTATTAAATTGACAAAGGGTTCACTTAATGATGTTTGGATTGACTGCAAAGCTACAATTGTAGTAAATGGTATCGCACATACTGACAGTGCTTAAGTATGCTGGTTTCTGTCTCGACCTTTGACAGCTTGTGGTTCTGATAGTGGCCCCAATTATTTGTACAACAAACATCACACTGATACGTCTTTTCTCAAAACACAATGAGGTAGTACATAACTCAGATGTTTGATTGGCATTTTGTAGACCCCTTTTCTATTTCTAGTCCTCCAATAAAACGGATTAACTTTACAACTGGAATATCGCAGGAGGTAAAAAGTTTGTACAGGAGTGACTGATGGTTCTCTTTTGAAAGCAACAAGCCTTCGAGAGTTTGACCCGCTACCAAGGGCAAAACGGAACACAATCAAAAGTGCTGTTGATGTAAATTCTAAGGTGGTCAGTTTTAATGGTGAAGATATGCACTTGAGATTATTGGCTATTAATGCATTCAAATAGGTTACTCTTGAACATGTATTCTCCTTCGAAAATGCACCGGTTCCACTAAGTTTGTTTTCAGATCCTGGAGATATGATGAAACCAAAAACTCTGACTTTTGCGAAAAACTGAAAACTTCTTAATTCTGATTTGGTTCTTCTATGTATGTCTGACCCTGACTTTTGTGCATGATCTTATGGCAGTTATTCAGAAGCTGCAACTTTCTAATTAACAAACATAATTATGGCTGCTGGATTTGGGAATGAAATTCTTTAAAACAGTGTGTAAAGTACATAAAATCATGTTATCTTTGACAAATATTTTACAAATATCCCAGACACGCCAGAGACCTTGTAACAGTACCTCCACTGCCCCTGTTGCTATTTAAATGAACATGCTATTACCAGACTGGAAAAGAGTCTTGACCAATAGCAAAGGCTGAGAAAGCTTTATAAATATATATCTCACTGAAAATTGCCAGCATCTTCTTGCGAGGGGAAAAATATCTTTTGTTGATGAAATAAAGTCCAGGCAGAACGAGGCTATGGTAGAATAATACTACATTTGGCATGTGCATCTTCTCTTACAATCAAGAAAGCCGATGTTTTGGGTCTTTTGGTTCATAATTACACTAGTCTTGGTGCTGACAAACTATTTCTTAAAACTGATTGAAAATCTATACATACTGACTTTACAAGGTATAACCCAATCCATAGGATAGTTGAAAAATTTTTTGCCTGCCAAGCTAAAGATCTTGTTGTCTGTTTATTGTCTTACAGGGTGTGGTAATTGTTCATCCTTGTACGGCATAGGTAAAAAGAAGGCATTCCAGATTGCCTTTCAATATATTTTATTCTGTTAAGTTTAACAGAAATAAAAGAATGAAATGAATAAGTACTTTACAGTACATATATACAGATCATAATGCCGCTATGGAGTTGCAGATATTAAATTCTCTGAATTAGTTTTGCTGTTAGTAGCAATTAGCTGTAAAATGCTGCTTTTGTGGGTTATTTGTAACATACTACATGATTATGGGATGAGTTTAACATGTTGATAATGTAATACATAGCAATACCTAAATTTGACTGATGTAAATGAATATGTATGCATGTCTTTACACAAGAGTACACACATGGTATTACATTTTAATATGGAAATGGAAAACGCCTGTGACTTGTATATTTGAGTTTTATTTCAGACTTAGGTCCTTAGATAATAACATTTTCAAAGCTTTCGTGTGCATTGTTTTGAAAAGAATAATGCAGTGTTCTTTCTTCAATTTAAAGAAATCTGCTGCCTGTGTAACAGCACGTCATTGTTTAACACTTATGGAAGATGGTTTTAAGACAAAATTCGTACGTATTTTCATGAAAAGAGTTACAGTACTTTCATCTGAATAAATGATGAAAATGTTGAAGCTATTAATACTTTGTTATTAGAGCTGTTTGATGCGTTAAACTTTCTCTCTTAGAAAGGTGAAAAAGAATAAAGCTTATCTGTGCTGAAATTTACAATCTGAAAATGGAAATAACAAATTGTTCAGAAAAGTTCAATTGCACTTTGAATTACCCCACCAACTTGCAAAAGCTAATCAGCTAGTGCATTGATATTAGATACCAAGTTATATATAAGGTGAACGAAATCAAATCACCTTTATATTTTACATTATATTTTTAGCTCGATTATTCGGAGAATATGGGGAGCTATTACAATCACTTGTGCGACGGCGTCGGCGTTGCAGCTTTGGTTAAAGTTTTGCCTGCTAAGTACTACCATGCACATATCTCAGTAACCACTTATGATATTGACTTGAAACTTTGTTCATGTCTTTAGGGTTGTCATACAATCAAGACAGATAACTCTTGTATAAATTTAGTGGCCCTTGTTTACTTTGAAAATTTGGTTAAAGTTTCACCTGCTAGGTACTATCATGCACATATCTCAGTAACCACTTATGATATTGACTCGAACTTTGTTAATGTCTTAAGGGGTGTCACACAGACAAGTCAGATAACTCTTGTATAAATTTAGTGCAAATTATGGCCCTTGTTTGACTTTGAAAATTTGGTTAAATTTTGCATGCAAGGTACTTTCATGCACATATCTCAGTAACCACTTATGGTAGTTATATCAAACTTAGCAATGTTCAGGGGTACATTTTGTATCAAACAATTAATTTACCAAAAATTAGATATATAGAGATAGATTTTGACTTTTTTATGATTCAACTTTCCTAGTTTACACTTAATAGTTAGCAGAATTGTGTTTTGCTATTAAACTGATAAAAGTTTTGTTTTATTAGCAAGCACCCACAATAGTCGAGCTTGCTGTCTATTGGACAGCTCTTGTTACAATGTACTCACAAGTGTCTGTAACTGAAATACATTTAATTTACCTACCCTCAAACTTGATATGATTTACGCTTACATTCAACCAATTTTGTGATTTTGGCAGCCATTTTGAAACCATCCTTGATTTTGTAAATCAGAAATAATATGTAGCTGCTAAAATGCAACATGTATGCAACATAATATGCATTAAATTTAACTAAAAATAACAATAAAATGTACTTGAAAGTTTAAATGAATAATATGTTTTTATATTGAAAATGCATGTGAAATTACCCCACCCACTTTTAAATGCTTGTGCATTCAAAAGAATCCTAGTTTTTCTGCTGTAACATAGTTGTGTAACTCTTTTTAAGTCATATTTTATATCTGGCCGAATAAATGCATCAAATTGGGAAAAGGAACTAAGTTGCTGGAAAAAAAAACACTCTCGAAACCCTAAAATTGTCCAAACAAAAGGCTAAATTTGTCAATTTTTTCCATAACTTTCACTAAAACTCATATTTTCTTTCATAAAAACGTATATTCTGTGTGAATTTATGCATTTCTATGTTTAAAACTTAGACACAATCTCAAGTAAAACATTTGGACCAACAGTACTACAAAAACTGCATTTTTTATTTTTGGCGGCCATCTTGGACGCCATCTTGGATTTCCCAGATCGCCACAACTTATGCCAATTTATGCCGGCGGTTTCATAAACTACTAAACCTTACGAACATTTTGGTATATAACATTGCTTGTTGCAATATCTGTCCCGGTTCATCATTTTTTAGACCTTGATTGTCACCCTACCATATTGCACATACCAATGAGTGGTTCATTTGCATATATATAAAGTAAAATAAACACCAACACAAATGTAAGGTGAAAATGTCATTTAGTTTTAAATGACTGTTTTATCATATTGATATTATTAAGAATGACAAAATGTTTATAAAAATAATCACAACAAAATTGCATAAGTTTTATGAAATACTTGTATCATATGCATAGGTGGGTGATAAAAGTCGCCATTTCAACGATAGTTGTTCACCCACCCCAATAATAAAATACTTATAATCTCGTATTGTCAAAATCAATATCATACGGTTAAGAATGTCGTGCTTACAGAAATTGTGGCCCATATTGTTACACGAGTGAATTATAAATATTGGTCAAATATGTCTGCTCAAATTTAAAATGTATGTATTAAAATAAAACCTTTACGCGTTATATGCTTCATTTCAGCTATATATAAAGCCTGTAAAGTGTGTTTCATGCCCGCTTATCACAGAAATCATTCTGAGTTCATAGCAAGAATCATTTTGAAAATTAAACTAGCACCAGAGAGATTCTAAAGAGTGATCAAATTACAAAATAGTTTTACTGTATACTTATTTTATTATCCTATCTGTTCTTGTTCCAGGAAGATGACCATGGTCGCATAGTGGCTGCAGTAAGCGTTTTGTTATCCCTCGCAAAAGGTGGAGGGATATTGTTTTTAATTGTCCGTATTTCCTTCGTTTGTCCGTCCGTCCGGAATCATAACTCAAGAACCAATGGATAGAATTTTGTGAAACATGAAATCAGTGTACAATAGCATTATGCGTACACAAGATTGGATCAGTATCTCCAGAGTTATTGCCCGTTTATTGTTATTTTCTTCTATATGCAATACAAAAATTTCAAAACTATATGTCTCCGAAACCAGTTATCAAAATTAAATAGTAATTGGATCAAATAATTTAATGATCACTCTTTTAATGTCAAACCCCTACACTTCCTACTCCTTTTTTTTTAGAAAAGAGGCCCCTCAAGGGAATGCTGCACTTTTCTTACATATTTTATTTAAAAATTTAGAAATTTTTGTTCTCTGAAACTGATAGTACTGATTTAATTAAATTTACAACAACTGAGTTCTGTATCACTTTAAGATGCAGAAAAAGATTTACCCCTCAAAGATGAGGCTAAAATGGGATGGTGAAATTAAGAAAAAACGCTTCTCTTTTCAAAAAGGCTTGTGAGAATTTGATATTGTTTGGCACAACTTATCAACTTTGTATTCTCTATCAATGGAAATTTTAGGAGAAATGAGACCTTTAAGGGGATGTAGTGTTTTTTTTCTAATTTTCCTATACCGAAACATAGGAATTCTTGTTGTCTGAAAGTGGTAGTACTGGTTTGATTTAACATACAACAATTAAGTTTTTTATGACTAACTTAAATGAAGGAAATCACCCCAGTGGGAATGTGAACTTTTTTTTAAACATGCAAGCCATTACACTTTTCAGATGTTCTTTTACAGCTATTTGCTTTATTTGGCGGGGATATACAGGTCATACCAATTACCATGAGTCTAATAACTATTTAATAAAGGTGCACAGTTAAATGCTCAAAGCACTGAAGACATCTCTGTCCTGAAAATAAAGTTTCATCATTTATCTTCAAGACTAAAACAAAATCATAAACCAAAACTATGTATAAAGTGTTAAAAGCAAGCTTTACTAAATGCATGTTGACGGACATCTTCATTTTTCCGATTATACTGATTACCGTGAACTTGGGGATAAAATGTTTGAAACTTCTTCCAGTTTGTTTCTACCACAACAAATTTACTCTTGTGTGACAGCTCGTCAGCCCCTGAAAATTTTGACTTAAAATTTGTAGTGATGTTTTCTGTTAAACGTTTGCTATTGAGGTCATTTCCAGACCAACTGTCAACAGATTATCATTCAACCTAAAGAAATATACAAAAATTAAAAAATCCCAGTTGCATGCCAAATTGAACACAAGCCTTTGAAATAAGATATTTTTTCAGAAAGTTTTGACATATGCAAGTTTTTGAAACGTGTCAAATTAAACGGAAACTGCGCTTTAGTATACAGTGATCATTCACGGTAGTTCGTATATCCCGGTAATTGGCATATGGAGTATATATGTCATATAAATTCATTCAAATTATTCTGTTTCGTATGATTTCTTTCATTATTTCATGTACCGTAGACCCTGAATGCGAAAAGTCCGCTCACAACGAAGGCATCGTTCCAAGTACCTCCTTTTGGCTCCTGCAATAAAGAATGCTGTCTATTGAAAAAGAATTTGTTGCCAGGATTAGTATGCCTTGAAAAAACAACACAAAGGTAACTACCAAATTGGTGCTTCGGAATCACAACGTTTTGTACTGTCATGTAGGTCAATGTACTTTAAGTACTGTCCATATTATGTTATGAAGTCATTTCCGTCGCAGATTTCTTATACGTGCAAATACAATGTAATTTTATTTTACAGGCAGCTTTTCGCATGCATTCGCCTTTATTTACTAGAAAATCTTGAAATGGTTTATTTCTATGTAAACTTCTGGAAAATTCTTTTTTCTTTTATTTTCTTTTAATTTTGTCTTTCAATAAGTCAACTGGTATATTAAACTACAGATTAATTAATTACTTTGCCGTCATTTAATAAGTAATTGCGTTATAACACCAAATAGAGAATCCACGAGGCAAAGTGGTTAAATCAGCATTCTAACACTCCTATATACACAAAGAAGGATTTGAGCGTGATGAAACTATTCAGTATATCACGCTAGGCGTCCGGAACTATTTTTGACTGCTGAAATTCCCTCCCGTGTAATTTTCACACAACATCTTCGACTGTGCATGAGCTAAAACGCTTGGATTGGTATTGTTGTGAATGAATTCACTTGATGTAAAACAAATCGTACTAAAAATAGCATTTTATTTGAGGAGTAAAAAGGAACAGCCAAAATTTCACGAAATGCAAGGAATGCACGGAAAACTACAAGTTTCAAGACAGCGACTTCATGAAAGCGCAGCAAATAGTACCCCATCGAACATGTTTTTGTTTAGATTAACGTGTTAGAATGGAAATAGATTTGATTTTTGAGTGATATACCGGTTATTATATCACTATGTGTCGTGTAGATGCTTCGTAATTAATCACTCAGGCCTTCGAATATACTAACCGGTATATCACTCAAAAGTGAAATCTATTTCCTAAATGTACGCTGGCAACGCATGTCTAGTCTGCAAGCTCGTACCTATCTTTTGGCTACTGATATTTTAAACAATTTGGCTATATAATAATAATCTTTAGACAAACTGACCGGGTACTGCAGTCGGATAAAACAAAGCTTCTTACTTTTTCGAATTTGTATTGGTTTGTTCTCTTGAAAGTCACCCCACTGTCGAGCAGGACCGTTAACGAACTAATTGGAAAAGCCAGTAATATCCTGGTCACATTAATGATACGAGCTGCGTACGAGTACGAGTTTTCAGATGAAATTTTGCAAAATTGCACGGAGTCCGTATTGACATCGTTGACTCTTTCGAGCATCGAACATCGAACGAATTTTTTTAACTCGTAAAGGACTCGGAGACTCGGTGAAAATGTCATCCAGAGTTTTCGCCGAGCTCGTAAACATTTCAAAGTCGGGAACAGCTCGCAAGGGCCCGTACGTTCCCTGGTAGAGCCCGTACGGGCATCGCACGATGTCTGTGCATATTTAGAATACCGCTAGGCCTGTAAGATTGTGTCGGTGCTCGCACGCATATCGCAGGGGTGTCGCATGGTCAGCATACGATGTTCGTACGATACAAAGGACACCGGATGGGGAACTTGCGATGTCCGCACAAAGGCTGCAGGGCGTTACGTTCGCCGTACGGGCTCCGTTCGACATGAACAATGTAAAATGTTACCAAATGTAATAAGTGTAAAGCCTATCATTAAGTTTTGCACAATGCTTACAGCAGGCAACCTTCTATACCGAAAGATATTTTATTTTTACACATGTTAACTGTGAAGAACATGTCCGATTTCTTTTTAAAACCAATTTTGTAAAACTTTTACAAAGATAAGTGACACGTTACCTGCAAACAGGAAGAAATTTATAACTGCTACAGTATTTGTTAATAATAGATTACAATGTTTTAAAACTAGTTTCTTAATGCAATCATGGGCAAGAGAAGTTATTTTAGTTTTATCGCCTAAATGCAATGTATTTAAAACTTTTTTCAAAATTACATAGATTTACATCCTTTCTAAACTTAAAAAATCTAAAACCTTAAAAGATTGAAGTAAATTTAAGTGAATTAATAAAAGAGGATGCATAATGGACTGCCTGTATTGTATGTATCATTGTTGATATTCTGAGTAAGTTTGTGTATTTTATTGAAGTAAATACTCCTTTGAAATAATCCTTTTATAACTCTAGGACAATGCCAAGGTTGCTCATTATATAGCAATAATAAGCACTAAATGAAACTAGGTGTCCAAAAGTTGTGATAAGACATTTGTGAATTTCAATGCCAAATAAACAAAGATAAACCGAGATTATGTTTCTGAACGTATTGCATTAAAACCAGCAGTGGCTGTTCCATGTAATGTTTTGATATTCCTTCGTTGTAACTATGGGTCCACTAATCTCGAAGTGTGTGACTATTGGGATCAAAATAGCCAACGCTAACTTTCGAAGTATTTGACTACAACGGAATTCACTCCAGTAGTCACCATATTCACAATATAATAAAACCTGTGCTCAGTAGTGTTGTAGTTCCATTTTAACATATCTAACAAGCGCAACAAAGATAACACATGAAAGTGTGATACATCATCTTAAAAATAGCTTTAGTCAATAGCCAGCTTTTTACACAGGATGTGGTATATATGTTGAGGCGTGTACATAAATATAATGTTACATCTCAACAGAGAAGGACAATGCATGACCCAATGCAGTAATGGCAAAACCGAACTTGGAGACAGCGTAGGATGTGCCACAGGATTCAAATGTTGCGGACATCATCAAGTTTCGCTCGTTGGCTAATAAATGTATTTCCCTAAAACGTATGTGATACATGATTGTTTGTATTGTATCGAATAAATTCGAAGCATCATGTCTTGTGTTTCTTTCATGTGTAAAACGTTTATTTGATAACAAAATCGCACGTGACCCTAATGTCTCTGCTTCTTCGTTTTGGCTTTTAAGTCAAATAAAATCGGATTAGAGATAAATTTTGAGATATTAAAGTTTTTAAATCTTAGTAAAGGCGGACATATAATTACATGTATATTTAGATACGGTGATTGTACATTGTTCAATCTGATTTGTACCTTCTACCCTTAATGTAAAAAAATAAAAAAAGACACTAAATAATGCAGCATCATGGTTTAATGTTTTGTAACAGAAAACGGAAAACCTATCAAAACATTACATAATGCTTAAAGCAACAACAATATAAGACAAGTAGAAAGCTTTTCGGAAAGGCTTGGTAGTTAACATTTTCAAGATGAATAAAATGTTATAAGTTTTAGTTTCTTATTTTGTTTGCATGGTAAAGAAATTTGGACAAATTGATTAATACATTTTTAGAATTTTTTGATAAAAGATTCGAAAGTTTTTGTAAAGTTGGCCACGTATAATAATATTTCTTTAAATATTTCTGTCTAAGATTTCTGAAGTTTGAACAAATCAAAAGATGATGAAATTCATTTTCTATCATATTTGAGCTACATCGTATGCATTTTCTTTCAATTCTTGGTATATTTATATGCCGACCTATTTCAATAGCAAGATCATGTGCAGAGATTCTAAATTTAGTTTAAGCTATTCTGTACCTTTTATCTTGTATAATATTCAAGTACTGTTTAAAAGTAAAAGAATGTTTAAATAGACTGTATGTTTCTGAACGGGGTGAATTATTTATTGCAGAGTACCAGTATTGATGATATATATCTAAAATTCTTTGTTTTATTACGTTATAATTTAGCAACATATTAAACTGATTTTGCCACAAATACGTTAGTCCTGCCTGATCTAATATACATTTAACCTGATAAGCCCAATTATTTTCTGTTTGAATACAACAGATTTGGTTTGGTTTCATTACTGTAACAATTGAAAGGCGTCATTACTCCACAGAGACCGTGTAGAATGATGAAGGAAGAATAAGCTGATCTCTTATTATATACAAATTAAAGGCAATTAAAGAGTATTCCCTTGGAGGCGCTTCGTTATGGGCTGAATAGTGAGTTGCATCCTCCACTGTTTTAGGGTTGTATCTTATATGAATGGGTTTTTCTTTAAAATGTGTGCATATTTTTTCTTTCAAATAAAAGTAATAATTATCTTACACTGCCTGCGTCTCATTTGCAATTTCTTGTGTAGCAATTCAAGAATCTCTGTATAATTTTAATATATCTTTAATGACTGTAACGTCTACATAGAATTATACAATCACACGAGAAGTTATCTTCCTGTAGTTTTGTTGTGACAGTCAGTCAGAGGATTCCATCCATTCCTGCAATCATACAAACTATACTTCAATGTTTGAAATGGAAATATGCTATAGCATATTTGAATATTAATGATACATGCACAAATAGGACTATTTTTTCATTGAATTGCTATTGTGAAAAACTTCAAAATTCTTCTTACAAACACGTCTGATTTTCAAATCAATCCACGCATACTGTTCATTGAATTACATAGTATGAACTTCCTTCCGTCAAAAAAATTTACCCGAAGGGCAGCAAAATATTCCTTATAACACTTAATATGGAAATAGATGTGAACAGGTTTCGGTACACGCAAAGCACTTCACTGGACAAGGCATGGTATACATTTGTACACATTGTATTTACGCCGGGTATTAGAACGTAGACCAAAATTTTTCTTCATGTTTGTACTTTTGTTGGTAACCTCGAAGTACAATCCGCATATCAATCGACCGTTACAATGTTTTCAGCACAAGTTTTTACTACATACATAAGATAACGACTGTTTTAGTATCATGTGATATTTTGCCCTGAGCAATTCGGAAATATTCATCGAAACCTAACCGAAAAAAAATAGAATAAATTACAGCAAAAGGCGCTTTCAAAATTTGAATATTAAGATATCTACAATGTTATCTAGACCTTTTTCGTGTATGTATGTACTTGGAACCCCGAAATAATACTCAATTTTAAACCGAACATTCCGTTCAAATTTCGGTGTACATTTATGTGTGAAAACACAAGCCGATTCCGAAATGAATAGTAATCGGTCTCTCATTCGGATACGGTTCGGTTCCGCTGTATCATTATGTGAAATGTCCCTTATCGTTAATACCTAGGCTACGTACTAAGTAATGTAAAATTCACTTTATATCAGTTGAAAAAATGACTAAAACTTACGGCCAACAAAACATATGAACATTGTCAGGGTTGTGCAGCATGGAGCAGCTGCATGAGTATGTGTGATTGTGGGCATCCCTGTACGTGATATTTGCACCAACAGGAAATGTAACTCCCTTCACAGATGTACAATGGTCCTGCTCATCGTTAACTTTAAAATAAGAAACAATAAAATACAACAGAAAAGGATTAATGAGTATACGAAATGAACCCGTTCTTTTACAGTACCGTGTGAGTATTTCGCGAAAGATTTCTTTATCATAAATTTATAATAAAAGATTCTCTTAAAGCGAATTTTGAGGTTACGAACAAGTCTATCTGCGAACCAATCGCAAAATTGGAACTTTTAGTCTCGTTTGGGTCAGTGATCTGCCAAATTCAATTTGAGCAACACCAATTTCATCATTTCAATGACATACATGTATATAACAATATTATGTTGATTTTAGATGCATCGCAGTAAATGCACTCTATATCTATTTATATCCTAGCGAGGGCTATTACAAAAGCAAATTCAGCGAAAGGTGTCTGGGTTATGAATCTAAAAATCAAAATACATGTACATACTAGTGTTAACATCTATGCCGATTAAACTTTAACTTTAACGTATGTCATTCTGAATGATAAGTGTCCATTTATTGTTTTTAAAGAAGATATAAGTAAAGATCTACTTACAATAAAACCGAGAAAAACAATTCGGGACATGTGCGTAAACCGATGCCAGCAGAAGTATTACAAAAACACAAATATATCCGGCCATGATGCTTAAACGCAAAAAGCTATGAAACCTTAACAGTGTAAGCAACACTCCTTAAGATATCTTATCTTACAAGATATGTTACCAGGTCATTTAATTATGACTTTCAACTTAAAGCTTCTCGCTCTCAGATTTTGGTGAAACAATTAGTTCTTCAAACTGTATGAAAATAACATATTTTAGACCATATAGTCATAAAAACGGTTTCAGTTTAAATTCATGTAAGGTATATCAATGCTGTAGGTTTGAAATAATACGTACGCTTCCAAATTACACACGTTACACACGCTTTTGAAATTCCACTATCGTAAACATATATAGTGTAGAGGTGCAAACATTTTTAACATATTTTTGCAAATTCCTACATAGATTTTTACTTATTATTAATTAATAATATATTGTTGATTCTAGCCATTAATTTTATATTTCATGAATAAGTATATCATGTTTGTTGAAAAAATATTTTTTTCAACGGCAACTGTGAGGGAGCAGCTTTAAAAGAAACTAGTATTCTTTTTTTTCACTTTTGTCGTTCAGATTGCTGGAAAATAAAGGTTATACATTTTAGTATGTAACCTTAACGGTATAGTCCGGTACAGGTACCGAACATTTGTTTTTTTTGCATATTGGATTTATTTATGACATAGTAAAGCATCTGTCTCTGTTTGACCGAACTTTCTGTAGTAAACACTAACAAGCGGCCCAAAAGGGCCAGTGTCGCTCGACTGATCTAACTGACTAAATTATTCTGAGCAACTTTTGTAAAAAGCTTTTGCAATGTCACCAAGGAAAAACTAACAGAGTTCACTGTGACCTTGACCAACTTACCAAATAAAACAGCAAGGCTCATCTACTCAGAAAGACCAATCATCCTATGACGTTGGTGATGTAGACCTTAAAACCTGTAGATCGCTATCAAGGAAAATCTAACAGAGTCACTTCATGTTTGCCCCTGCGGACTGTTTAAAATGGTGTCACAACCGGTTCAAGGAGCTCGAGGCGGTATTTAACTGCATTTAGTGTGCCTTGTAAAATTCAAAGCTGAAGTATATGGTCATATCTTTACGCTCCCCACATCACTCCGCCAGTGTCACCTGCACTCATTCTGGGTTGTGACACTCCTCTGGCAAACGCCGAAAAAGACGTCGACCATATTTGTGATAACAGCAATAGCGACTATCAAGTTCAACTATCAGTTTTTCTAAAAGACTTGATACGCCATGCGGGGTGTTTAACAGCAAAATGCAAACGATCTGTTTTATGGAGTGGTGTTAGATGAGGTCAAGCACGGAGAAGACGTGTGTTGACTGTGTTCCTCGATTGGAGCTAATTTGTTCACTGGAGGCAAACCTAACCGCTTGTTGGTGCGAAGAAGAGCCATGCCCTTTAATTTATTCATCAATTTTGGTCAAATTGTCAGTTTCTCTATGTTTGCTTAAAAGCCTACTTACAACACTCGTTTATTATGTCAGCGGTTTCTCATTGAGTTCGAGCTTCATGCATACCAATAATCCGCCATTTAGCCTCAATGAGTATAAGGTTCTTGTTGTCAGGTTACTGTAGAGACACACACCAGTATATCAGTGTTACAACTGTCCCGTTGACACGCGATGTGGTCAATGGCAGAATATTTGGTTGATGTAGATGAGTGTCACAATATTTTTCTCAAAAATACAGCATACTCAACGAATGATAATCCTTAATCTATAATTTGTATAGGGTGGATATGGCATTCGATATAGTTTTATATATCTATATGATTTAATTCCTGTTGTGTGGAAGTGCTGCTAGTCATACATACGTACTTGTCTCCTAACTAAGAGGGCTTCTTAATGTTTATTTGTCTAAGCTATAGTCACATCACGTGGCAGTGCTGCTAGAAATACAGCAGTTTTGTTCACTTTCCTCCAAACTAAGACGGCGACCTAATGCCTTCTTTTGTCTAAGCTTTAGTCACTGAATGTGGCAGTAATATTAGAAATACAGCTGTGTTTTACATTTGTCTTAAAATGCGAGGGCATTCATATTCCTTCTCGTCACTTGTCTCAAAACGGAAAGGGCATCTATATTTCCATTTTTGTCTGAGGTTTTGTCTCTTCAGTAGATTCATCTGCTTAAATACAAAGAGAAATTTTACTTACTGGGTTACTAATGACTGTTTACATGTACACTGTTTTGATTATATGGCTATTTTTAAGTGGTGACAACAGTCACGTTAAATCTTGATTTCAAAGTGAAATTACATGATTGAATAGCATATCACTCGAAAGCTTATTCATTTTGCTACACGACTGACTAAGTCTCATGACCAATATCAGCAACCTCTGACGAAGACATGTATTGTGCAACAAGATGAACAATATACTGTGTAGGGGACAAATGACGTATCCAGCTAAAATTCGTCAGCCGTCTGTTAAATTTTTAAAAGAGAAATTAAAGCGCACTTTGAATCACCTGCTGATTCCACAGCATGTATAAAATGGCTTAATTATAAAGCACCTGCGCATCGGTCAGCAGAAGTGCAGACTTAATTGACAGAGCAAGCAGCATGTTGAAGTGTTATCACCTCCACCCTACAGCCCATATATGTTTGTACCTCTCTTCTGTGACTTTTGGCTGAACCCATACATGTTCATCAAATCATGTCTGCGGGACCGCTGGTTCAAAACTCACAGTGCTGTCGGAAGTGATCTATATATCAGTACATTAACAGTATGCCTAAAGATCACCTTAGAAATGAATTTTCTGATTTCCCGTCTAGAAAAATATGTGCAGTACAAGGGAGAATACTTTGAGGGCTTCTACAAGTCAATTTCTACATGGTAGACTTATTTGAATAATGCGCCAACGTTTTACATTTTTTAAGCATAGAACATATCAAAAAGAAACATGTAATATCAGATGGACAAATGCACACGTAACAAGGCAAGATGGGATGTCAGAAGGCTCAAAGTATTTTTTGCACCAAAACTGTTCCATACCTTACTGTGTAAAATGAGGAACACGACTTGACGTTTAAGGCAGATTTTCAAACTATACGGAGTAAACACATAGATGCTATTTTGAATAAGATACACGAACAAAGTATATTTATTCCGAGAATGGTCGTGGCAGAAAAGAAAGCAGTCACATCTTATATACGCACTGCGGATATGGTACACTATGCAAACGGTATTGACGAAATGGCACTAGTGTCAAGATCTGGAGGAGATGGAAGAGTAAAGTTTTCTTAAGACATTAAAATTACTGACGTGTTAATTGTACAACTCAACACATATAGATTTCACAAAATGTGTGACTTCTTTTAGTTGTCAAAGGATACAATAAACTAACTTTAAACGTAATATTTTTTTCTTCATTCTCGTCTTTAAACAATTTTGATTCTCAGTCCAGTTTTCTAGGATATTTTCACATGTATCCTCAGTAGTCCTCCTCCCACCCTTCTCCTCATAAGAATAGGGAAAAACACTTGGAGCTAAATCAGTCATGCATGGCGACTTTATAAAACTATACGAGAGACGACTTTGGTACAAAATGTAGATGCATTAGAGAAGCAGTTTTTCATTTTTGAAAATCTAATAAATGCTAATTGTAATCATCAAAAAAAAATCCTATGGGAGATCCTGGAGGTCTGTGAGGGTGACAGAATGTGTCGCAGACCGGTGCATTGAACTTGGGAAGGTCCCTTGAGGTCGAACCTGGCGTTAACTCGCTTGGAACCGGGGATCTGGGAAGTCTGCGAAGGTAAAAGAAATTATTATACCTCAATTTTGTCTACTATGGTAAAATCCCATTACCCGAAAAGAGATATTTTGACTATCAACCTTTTTGACACGTGACCAAGCGTTGACTGGCAGGTCATGTGACCGCAGTGATATTTTGAATGTCATATAAGGGCAAATAACTGCTTCAATATTTTAGCTAAATCATGGCGTGATTGCCTCCCTTATACACATACTGCAGTGACGTTACTATTCAATATGTACACAAAAACATCATTATATGTGATATTTTGTTTACCTTGTTAAACTTGTTTAATTAAATGAATTTAAAACATTTAACAAACTTTTTTGTGTACTTAATTTTGTTCGGTATAATAAAATAAATATCATTTGGCAGAATGTGTGACATTGATATTGTCAACCCTCGAAACAGAATGTCTTACGCCTCGGGTGACATTCTGCTCTCGGGTTGACAATATCAATGTCACACATGCTGCCATATGATATTTATATAATGTCGCAGACTCGTGCATTAAACTTGGGAGGGTCCCTAGAGGTCGACACCGGTCTTAACTCGATTGGCACCAGGGATCCTGGAAGTTTGCGAGAGTGCGATAGACAGTCGCAGATCATTGTTTTAGACTCAGGGGAGTCCCCAAAGCCCGAAAATTGCTTTAACTTGATAAGCACCAGGATGCCTGGAAGACTGGAGACAGTCGTAGATCCGGGTATTAGACTCGGGAGGGTCCCTTACAACAAAATCGTGCCTTAACTCGATTGGCACCGGGGATCCTGGAAGTATGCGAGGGTGCATGGGACATTCCAAGACCATTATTTTAGACTCGGGAAGGTCCATTGAGACGAACACTGGCCTTAACTCTGTTGACACCGGGATGTCTGCGAGGGTATAAGAGACAGTCGCAGACCATTGTATTACACTCGGGAGGGTCCCTAGAGACCAAAACTGGACTTAACTCGATTGGAACTGGTATGTGTGAAGTTCGCAAGGGTACAAGAGACACTCGCAAACCACTGTGTTTGACTCGGGGGGGGGGGGGTCCGTAGAAAACTAGCATTGACTCTATTGGCACTGGTGTTCCTGGAAGTCTGCGATGATGCCGGAGATAGTCTCAGATCATTGTAATAGACTCTGGAGTGTCCCTAGAGGTCAAAAATAGCTTAAACACGTTAAAGTCGGATACAGTTGCAGACCATTGTATTAGACAGGGGAAGGTCCCGGAGTCCGAAACTGACCGCGTTTGACTGACATTTGTAGGTCTTGGACCTGATGTTCTTTTGTACTTTTCTGGCACCTTGGCACCGTCGTTTGCGACACTCAGATTTTCAGGAATGAGTGCTGGAGAGAATCCCAAAGGTTTCGTTCTCATTCCTATTCCTTCTGGCTGTGCGACACGATAAGACAAAACGCACAGACTTTCTGGCATCAGTGACATGAGGCGGGGGGTTAGCAGGTAGTGGGGTCACTAAGGTCATTTGGAACAGGAACAGGAAGGAATGCGATTACAGAGCATACTATACCCCTCCTAAAACATGCACAGCTCTGAATGAAAAACAGATACATTTTAAACTACTTCCGACGAGACTATTGAAAGTTACATTATACATGTACATACATGTATTTCAGTGGGTTAAAGGTTAAAGACTGAAAAATACGTTTGTAGAATGTCTGACTATTTATTCAATGAAAGCTAATGGTGCAATGTAAGCATATCATACAATACAAATATAAAACATGATAGAGGAATCAACGTTACAATAAAACATGTCATAGGTATCATATATATTTGTTAAGTACAAATTGTTACATGCAAACAACAAAAATATAAATTTAATGTAATATGATATTAGTAGACTGATTGCTTAATTTATGTCTGGTGTTACATAGATTTTACAGTTTGCAACTTACTTTAAAAAGCAAACGAAATGAAATATCTAAAATAAATGGTGTAATTTCCATCTGAAACACATTCATTGTCAGTTAAATTTCAAACATAATTTACATATTGTTTTTTCTAATTAATATAAACAGAATCAGCAAATTACTTACAGTAACATTTTATTTTTGAAATTTAAATGATGGTTTAAGTGGAGCTTTTACATGTACGTATGTGTCTTTTTTTACTCTAAATAATCTCGTTACAAAATTTCAAGAACGACAACTTAAAAGTAGCTTAAAACTAACATTACGGAAATTATACAGAACTAACTAAATAAAAAATTAAAGCTAGTCAAGGAAACTTAATTATCATTTCCTGTGAATCATGTTTTGTAAAACAAATGCTTAACACTGTATTACATGAATATGAAACTATAAATAAAAAATTAATCCTTGAAATGTGTCAGCATGTCAACAAATGGACCGTTGGGGTTCGTATATAAACGACTAATTTTTTTAATAAAACATCAACACTTTGAAATCATAATTTCGGCACTCTAAAATAAGAAAAAAGCCTTAAACATTATATTAATTTTGTAACAGTTATATTACGCTTCCGAATGGCCATATTGCATTATGTTCGAATAACATGCGTAAAGACAATTAATACTTTGAACACATTTACATGTAAGACATAATTAATATTGACTCATTTCTCTAATTTTCACAATCATACAAATGGAAATGAAGCGTACAGAATAGGTAAATTGTAAGTTTGTTTTACTAGAAAATACAAAAACAAAGATTTTCAATTTTATCAACAGATACGAAAGACATGCGAAACTGTAGTACAAAATACATGTAATATATTTTAGCTATAACTGTAACGGGTGTAATGGGAAACGGACAGTTGTTACATTTTTGAGTAAAAACAATTTGAGAAAAAAAATCATCAAAATGACGTTTTTTGTCAACCGCTCCTAATATAAAGTCAAACCTGAAGACTGGTGAGCGATATAGGGCCATCTTGGCCCTCTTGTGTAAAAAAAAAACACGCAAACGGTGTAGCAGATATATTCCTAATCTCAATTACATTTAGAGAAGACGTTGATGCTCAACGCTCCTATAGTCCAAATGTTTTTGTACGGCGGCATAGTAGTTTAGAGTTGATACATGTATTTTTCATTTACAAAATATACATGGCCGCTACAATACGGAAGGTATAAAGGGCAAAATAAATGCAACTGGTTTTATTTTCTAACTATGTACAATGTACATAAAAAGTCAGCGTAAAATATTTCATTGAAACGTGTATACCAAGTAATAAAGTTTAATTTGCTATCTGTGTGCAGAAATTACCATTTGATAATTCATTCAGAGACATTAATTATTTTTTCTATGTCTCTGCTCTAGGCGAATCTTTTTAAAATGCACAGGATATGATAAATTTCAAGTTAATTGGTAAAGTTGCCTTTCTTTTGCCGGTCAGTGTACAAAATGTATGTGAACTCTAAAATCAAAATGATTTACAACCATATTAATTTGATAATTCTTAGGCAGAGTACAATAGGGGTATTATATTTGTTTGCCATTTGTTTTTCGTCACATATCCTGGGTTTTCCATATGCTACTAAGTACAAGAGGCCACAGGAACTTCATTTTAGGGGAGAGGGACAACAAATCCGTTCATGGATCATATATATTTTATATACAATTTTTAAAACGAGGCCCTTGTTTTAACTAATTTAAATGACAAATCACGATGATAAGACTTCATAGACCTGAAAGTCTTTTGTTGGACAGTTACCAAATAAAAGGTCCGTAAAAGTAAGGTTTTCATAAATAGCCAAATTGGACTTCACCTGTGTCACATCAGACGTTCATTTTGTATAAAATGATGCCTAGTTTCAAATTTGGTAAAAAAATACGCACAAATAAAACGTCATTCTTTTATCAATCCTATAAAAAGAAGTGCAAAAGTATTTAAAAGTACATTATTTACAAAACATATAGACGGTGGCAAATGGAAAAACATGTGTACTTAAGATGAAGTAAAACCCATATCAAGAATGTAATAACAAAAAATAGGAACGTAAATATAAAACAATAGATGCTACAATTACATTACGTAACGCCATGTTCAATGTACAGTTGTCAAAATAATTTGTTTATCTAGACCACGATCTTATGTAAAAAGCAAGAGAGAACAAAATCAAACAAAAAAACAATACACACTTCACACATGAACTCGCGAATGCATAAAATAAGAATACACATCAAATACTGGATGTGACGCTATAAAGAACAATGTATAACCTTTGTATTATGATACTAGATCTGGGTGTAAAAAAAATAAATTAACACACACGACTCTTATATCGAAACGTAAGTTTAGTTTATCGCATGACTAGAGTAAATTTCCTTTAAAGTTAGGGTTTCTCTAAATTCCTAGTATCAGCACACTTTACTGTGCTCTAAGTGCAGTATCAGGCACAGCTTTGTTTTATTTGTTGAAGTCACAGTGGTTTGATTTTGATTGGTGCTGAGAAGTTGTTCAATACTTATAATATATATTTTTGTATTTAAAAGAGTTTTGTTTGTTTTACTTTTTAAAATACTTCAGAGTCATGCGATAAATCAGTCAAAAGATATTAAACTCGGACTTAACAAACTGATAGCAGGGTTCGTGGAAACAAAAATAGTTATACATGGAAAATACCTCGACTTCGCCACGATATTCTTCCACGCATTGCCCTTTTTGTTGCTTCATACCCTGTTACCTTCTTTATATCCTTTAACAAATAATTATTTGACTCGTGACAGGCACATTTTCAAAGTAATTTCCGACTGATTAAATTTTGAATTTGTATTAAGGCGAATAAATTTATTGCTAAATATTCAAGCTAAGGGAAGACAAAAATGATTTATATATATGCGATTATCATCACTTTTGATGATATGCATTCGTACTATTATGGTTTACATTTTGTAAAAATGTCTTTCACTTTAACTCTAAATTCTGTATGAAAAGCAAAACATATGATAGGATTTATCATGCTGTTCAAGAAGGGAAGCCGTATTGCAAGCTGAACCCCAGCGTTCCGCTCGGGATTCGTGATCGATGCTATACTAACTTGTACGAGAAGAAAAGGAATAAAGCAAATAAAAAACCCAACAATAACGGCAAACATCACTTTCGTGATGTTGCGTTCTAATTGTCTTGCCTTTGATGCCTTAATCGACGTTTGATCTTTTGCAGAATAGTTTGTATCAGCTGTTTGAGACTCAGCGCCGGAGGAACATATTGCTGTTACGGAGGTTGTTAACGTTTCGGTATTTACTTTGTCTAAATCTACATTAACTATGGCGTCACTTTTCAGTTGTCCTGATTTTTCCTTGTGTTTATCTGCATCATTTTGGTGCAATTCTTTAGAATAGTCTGACTTTTGGCTGGGAGATCCGGTTGGCTTGTTGTGTATACAAGCTGCGTTTTTGTTATGAGTACGGTATGTCCACCAAATCCTTCCGTAGGTATAAACAAGTGTAACAATTACGGCAGAAAAAAGCAAGATATCAATTATATTGACAGCTGTCAAGAAAGGCTGCAAAGCTGGTTCTTTCGTGGTTTTACAATAATGAAGACTGACATTATTATCTGAAATCTCTGTATTTACTCTCACAGAATCGTACGTCCAAAATGTGTGTGCTGAACATATCATTAACAAAATTGACAGACCTATAACTGTTCTGACAGCCATTTTCACCGTCAACTGCTTTTGACGGTCTTTGCAAACGTGCCTAAACCTATCAATGGCTATTACACACAATGCTATAGCAGAAGATCTTACAAACCAGTTAAACAAAAAGTACCCAATTTGGCAGATGCGTTTATAAGTGACAATAATGTACACACACATTGCTACGATATGTACAAAACAAAGGAAGCATACAATAATATCGAAAGCACCTAATAGTGCAACAAGGACAAACGTTGTGTTCCTTTTCGCTTTAAATCTATAAAACCAAATGATCAGACTATTTCCAATAAAACCAACAGAGGCTGCTATAATGAAAAATGCTATCACATGGATGTTTTCCTCCAATCTCCTTTTGATAGATATCTCCAACAGCTTGTCTAAATCCAATTCTGTTCGAGAAGCGTTTTTATCAATTACACTTTCGTTCATCATCGCGCCGTTTAACATCTGAAAGACATAAAAAATATCGATACATGTATATACAGTAAAACTGTATTTACATGTAACATAGGAGTGTCTGGTACTTCTTTCGTGTAAGATAATGAAGATGTACAAAATTCTTCAACGGCTTCCCTAGAGGTCATGCAAGTGCTGTTTTGTTAAGAGGGAATTGTTTATAGTGTTACATGTAACATGTCTATATTGTGAAACAATAGGCTTCTTTGTAATGTGTCATTTTGAATAGTTTCTTAGAAATACAATGTGATTAATTGTAGGTAGTACCGAAACACCCATGTTAAAGGGCAAAATTGCTGTTTCTCACAATTCAAATATTCCATACATAGCCTTTATTGTTTCTATGATGTACCTTTTCCAAAAAGAAAACGACTGAAGTTACACGAAAATTATATCTTCTTTTATTGTAGAATTATTTCAGCAAATCTAAAACTGCTTGATCAGGCGAATATTACAGTAAGTACTCCATAACAGCAGTAATATTCTATCTATCCATATATAAATGTGAAATATACAAAAACTGTGCAGGAAAAAAGTTAATTATAGTAAAAGATAAAAACACATTCCATGAGTTAATTAAATCATTTTTTGCCAACCGGTTCGCTTTTCCTGCTCATCAGGGCACATATTTTGACGCCATATTTGCCCTGATGAGCAGAAAAAGCGAAACGGGTTGGCAAATAATGATTTAATTAACTCATGGACTGTGTCTTTATCTTTTACTATATATATATATATATATATATATATATATATATATATATATATATATATATATATATATATATTATTAGTAATTTATATTTTATTTGCCCTGATGATCTTATAGTGAAACCGGTTGGCCAAAAAAAAACGTGAAAACCTATATAATGTCGTTTATTTTTCTTTATATATATATATATATGTATCTATATATAAATCAGTCCGATTTGTTTCTCGAATTCATGAGGCGCACATCTTAAGTGTTCTAGTCGCAATCTTTGCTTTCTCACCGAGTCACATCGTACAATTGTACCTAAAGTGCAAAACGCCCGTGCAGTACGTATTCCGAAGTCAGAAAAGTATCTCGATCTTTCGTCATTCCTATAGCACAGACACCTAAAAGGACACGATCATATCAGGAACGATTTACCTTTACAATGTGGAGTGATAATACAATTTAATAAAAGGTTAAGCGAGCTCCCTGCTCGGGAATGCCATAAAAGGAAGGACTGCCTGTAGAACTTTCTACACATCCGTTCAGATTTTAACTTCTTAAAACCTTCGACCCGCGCGTTCAATTCATTATATCAGCACAAATGTTGTTTTTCGTCACAAATGTTGCACCAAAGGACAAAACAGCGTACTGGATGTTCTTTTAGGTGCGTATTCTAAAGGAATGACGAAAGATCGAGTTCTAGAGAAATCAAACAAACAAGTTACAAAGAGGAAAGTACCACTCACTCGCAATTACTACGTTTTTTGAGGTAATCAATATATGGAATAAATTATGGACATTGCATATATCTTGCCCACTTTTTTACTTGCCAAAACCCAAACCGGTTTTGCATATGCATGTAGTTAAACATGTAATAAAAGTTTATTTATTTCCTTAATTTGCTTATATCTACAAAATGATAGAAAACTTCACTTGGTACATTTGTCATTGTGCCACTTGTGTGGGGTTTTCTAAACGCATATAGTGTTAACACTTCAGCTAACTTCTGAATAGTTCTGTACTTTCTGCATCACATTATATGTAATTTTGCCTATCTATGCGTGTATTACACTTACATGTACTTACCTATACCAACGACACTGTTAATATGTTTTGTATTCCTTAATTACTCGTTATATCTTCTTGACTCCGATGATTGCATGTACCCTTCAACACAATGAATCAACTTAAATAATTAATTCTTTAATGATCTGGTTATAAAGGGACTACTTAGCCTTATACATGTATGACTATTGCGGAAATTTTACGTATGTTGATTCATACTGTTTTTAAACAATAATCAATTGTCTAAAGAAATGCGAGAAAAGAGGATCTTCTAAATCCTCTTCTTGAACTCAGTATTAAAGCTGCTCGCTCTCAGTTTTTAATATAAAAATAAAGTTCACAAAATCATCTGAAAATAGCATATTTTATAACGAAAAATCAAATACATAGATCCAAGTAAAACTTGTTGATGAATATATCTGTATATTTGAACTTACACAATACCAAATAAGTAAGCATTAAAAACGCTTTTGAAATTCCAATATAACTATTATATAACTATATAGCGTAGCGGTGCCGTTTAACCAAAACCTACTAGCATTTTTGCAAATTCTATTTAAATTTTTACAGTCGTTGTTGATTCTTGCATTTACTTTTACATTTCATACTTGAATATACCATTTTTTCACCTGAAACTTCGAGCAAGCAGCTTTAACCGAGGTATGGGTATTGTATGACTATTGCGGAAATTTAATGTAGCTGGGTATATTGGTAAGGTTAAGGAGTACTCAAACAAATTCCGAGAAAGTGTGTCAGGAAAATATATATAATGGGTGTGGAACAATTGTGTACTAGGTAAAGGGATTGTATTGTTCACCCTAAAAAGTAGATCATATTGAACTTAGTGTTACAATTGAACTTGGGTTTTATCGCCTATTACATTTAAATGGCTATTGTTTACCCTCTAGTTGTTTTCATTTCCTTTTCCATATAAGAGTAACGAAATGAAGCAAGCAAACTTCCAATTTGATTTCTAACAACATTGTTTATAACTTACAATAATATACAGAAGGATCTATTATGTTTTTTAATGTGAGTTATGCAGTTGTTTTCAGTGCAAATGTCCAGACTTATAATATGACATTATGGGTCATTTAACGAGAATTAACTCTCATTTTCATTATACTCTAGATGAAACAAACCGCATTTCTTTTTATAAAATTATTTCAATTTTATATGTAGCCAAATGGTAGATGATTCTAACTTCATAGGAGTTAACAGCTGTATATACGTATATGAGAACCACTTCTTTTCTTCTATGGAGGAGTGAGACTGTTACCTTGACCTTTTAAATCAATACAACATATACAGTGATAATGTTATAGGTTCGAAACCTATAAATGCAGTTTCTGCTGTTTTCTATATAAATTCGCTGAAGTACAGCTGGTTTTTATCATGATTTCCTATCTTTCACGTCTTGCGAGACTACGTTTATTTTTGGATCTATCCATATACAAACATAAAATAGAGAAAACACAGGATGTAAGCCATGATGCATAATATCGTGGTCACGCGACTGGAACATGTACTGTTAACAACAAACATCCGCTATTAGGCATGCAAAAGTAACCCAACTCACTTTCGTTTTAGTTGACACATAAAATGTAGTCATAGAAACCTATAATATTAATTGAAATCGCATGCAGTTGATCCTTCTAACGACTGAACATCAAAGTTACCACATGGCTAAAAGTAAGTGTAATCAAAAACAGGGAAAATATTCCTTAAGGGGGGTCACTGGTGAGGTTTTGGATTTTTGCACTTCCGGAAATTTACATTTGTTATATTTCAAAAATGATGATTTAACTGGTAAAAACAAATATGCAGTAGTAAACTTGAACATTATAGGAATATTTTAGTGCAAAAAAAATGAACGTTTTTGAGAAAAATTATTTTGACCTCACATTGTGTGATGAATTTAACAAATTTTGCCACATGCCAAAATGGGGGTAGGGGTACAAAAATAGTCATTTCTCAAAAACATTTTTTGGATTGAAAAAATAACTATGTAAGGCATATTTTAATTTGATAATATTGATTAAATAAGATCATTAAAATATTTTTGAGTTTTCAGTCTTTCGCGAATGGTTTTGTAATTTTAGTACGTAGCTCATATCAACAAAATATGTTGTTACCGCCCAACTAATGTTAAATTATGAGTAGTCCGCTGCTTGTGCCGAAAATTTAAATTTTAATACAAATCATAACATACATGTAGTAAAATCAAAGCGCTGAAGACGCTGGATTTGTTTGTGTATTCAAAATATGTGTTCTTTGTTTTGTTGTGACGGCTATTTCAGTCTGTAATCTTCATTAGTGAAGGCTATACCAGTTGGTAATAAGATATGAACAGAATGCAACAGTTATAAATCGTATTTTGGATCGAAATGCCTCTGTTTCTCTGTCTCTGTTTCTATTCCTGGTACACATAGACAGCAGGGATTTTCACTGTATTCTACAAAATGTTTTCACCTACCGTCTAAAATCAGACACTGATCGAGCAGTTAGTTAGGGCGCTTCGGTAACACAAACGAGCAGGCAATAGCACGGATCAATAAGGGGATCTATTTCTGCCTGTCGTTTCATTGGCGGTTGAAAGGTTACCGACTTCCGGGGAAAGTTGAAAGTCATAATTGAATGACCTGACAACATATTTTGTAAGATAAGATATCTTAAAGAGTGTTGCGTACATTTTTCAGGTTTAACACTTATCGAGTTAACCATCATGACCGGATATTTCAATATATTTGCAGTTCTTCTTTTTGCAACGGGTTACGCTCATGTCCCGAAATGTTTTTCTCGGTTTTATTGTAAGTACATCTACATCTTGTCAAGTAATAGTATTTTCAATAAGTTTATCTTAACATATTTTTAACTCTTATTCTAACGGCTTGGATGTTAACACCATAAACTTTCCTAATTTTGTTTGATTATTTAGAATATAAATACAGACGGGCTTATTATTTAATAATATCTTAGGCTATACATAAATAAGTGCAATTACTAAGGTGGAAAGTTTGAAATTCGAGCGATACAAAGTCACAAAATTGGATAAAGATATTACATGTAGAGTAACCAAGGTCCGTTACACTGTACAGTTAAAGTGCAGTACAGTTCTTATATCTGTTGGACCATTGCACTTCTGTGAAGAGAGTTACATTTCCTGTTGGTGCAAAAACCACATACACGGATACGCACAATCACACATACTCATGCAGCTGCTTCATGCTAAAGTCACTTTTTTCAGCTGATATAAACTGAATTTTACTTTACTTACGTAGCCTTAGTAATAACGATAAGAGCCATATTTCACATAATAATACAGCGGAACCGAACCGTATCCGAGTCGAGACCGACAACTATTCATTCGGAATCGGCTTGTTTTCATATACACCGAAATTTGACCGGTATTTTTGGTTTAAATTGAGTATTACTTCGGGGTTACATACACATATATATGAAAGGTCAGCATAACATGCAGATTATATTCATGTATATAATCAAATTGTGAAGGAACTTTTGTTGTAATTTATTCCTATTTTTTCGATTCGGTTTCGATGTATTTTTCCGAATTGCTCAAGACAGAATATCACACGATACTAATACAGTCCTTATCTGTACGTGGTAAAAATTGTGATATAAACATTGTTACAGTCGGTTGATATGCGGGCTGTGTTTCGGGGTTGGCAACAATAATAAAACCGTTAAGAAAATAGCTGTTCTAAAACAATGTGTATACATGCCCAGTGCTTTAAAGTGCTTTGCAATGCTGAAACCTGTCTACATCTATGTCAATAGTCTGTGTTATAAGGAGTATTTTTGCTGTCCGTCGGGTAGATATATCTGTTCATAAAATGTGAGAAATAATTTGATAATAAGACTAGTGTTTGTAAGAAGAAATTTGAATTTATTGTCAGTTTTAAAATAGTCCTTTTTGTGCATGTAATAATAATATCAAAATTAGTTGTAGTATATTTCCTTTAAACATTTAAACCGTAGTTTGTATGATTGCAGGAATGGATGGAATCCAGTGACTGACTGTCACAACAAAACTACAGGAAGATAACTTCTCGTGTGATTGTATAATTCTATGTAGACGTTACAGTCATTAAAGATATATTAAAATTATACAGAGATTCTTGAATTGCTACACAAGAAAGTACAAATGAGACGCATGCAAAGTAGGCTAATGTACACCTAGAAAAAAGTTAAGCACCCCCTGAAAGTTATGTACTGACTTTAAAAAATTGTATCTTGAAATCACCTTCATGTGGCGGCCGTAAAAAGTCTCCCCGTACATTCAATCAATGTTGTTATATTTTCATCCTTCAGGGATTGTTATTCGTTCGAAATAGGCTGAGTTTTTGGTACGTGGCTTTCCCTGTTTGATATTATTTTTGTTTTTATGCTCACAACTGTGTTGTTTGTGCCGTGTGGCGGCCGTAAAAAGTCTCCCCGTACATTCAATTAATGTTGTTATATTTTCATCCTTCAGGGATTGTTATTCGTTCTAAATTGTGTGTACATGATTGTGTGTATGTGTGTGTTGTGTGTGTGTGTGTGTGTGTGTGTGTGTTGGTGGTGTGCACTTCTGGGTGCTGTGGGGCTCGTTTTGGGGAGGCTGCGTTTTTGGTACGTGGCTTTCCCTGTTTGATATTATTTTTGTTTTTTTGGTTTTTTCAAATAAACGAAGGAAAAAATGCTGTAAATCATAACAGCAACTCTCTGCACGAACTGCAATAAGTTTTGCATTGCGATTGTAAGATTGTCTTTAAAAAGATCCGAGGTTCATCCGGAGGCTGAATAGTCAGGATCAGGGTGGTCACCCAGGCACACTGATGGTTTACTCTGCTACTGAACGTAGGAAGTACGGATGTCACATGAAGACTCAAAATTACATTTTTTTACTCTAATTCTCCACCATAGCTCTTCCTATGACCTCTGCAGTTTATGTGATAGAGCTATGTTTTCGGCAAAATTTGATTGCTCTTTGGTCCAGTTTAGAAAACATCACTTTAACAAGAGTCGTCTCCAGCTACATGAAATTACGCAGGAGATGCGAAATCAGTCGTGCAACAATTTTCCTACTTTTCATATGCCGATTAGGGATAAAATGTACCCATGAGAGATAAATACCTACATTACATGCTATGCCGAGAATAGTTTTTTATCCTGTCACTTGCAGCATTATCGGCCCGATAACAGGGTGCCGGATAAATTTAATGATATACGGCAGTTGGCCACCTTACTTGTATGTGATAACGAAAGAATATTAATAATGTGGCTTGTTTTCCACCCAAAAGCAAAGTACAGTATGAAATTTTGTATTATTTGCAGTCACATAATAAGCAATTTCCGTTAAACTGGTCCCATTTCGAATTTATAACGTCATCAGTTCAAGTCTACGTCACCGAGGCAGTAATGTTTTGGTAGCCATTATTTGATTGCTCATGGTGTATACAGGCTCATATACAGAGGCTCTTGACCAATCAGAATCTATCAAATTTATCTGCGGTATTATAACATGAGATATTCCTTCGTTATGTACATTATTCTGTCAGACATAAACAAAATCGGAAATGCGAACTACTTTTTGTCTGCGTGTGTCCGTTCCGCATATTGTTTACTAATGTTAAGGTAGTTTCACTATAAAGCCAGACATTTCAATGTGTGTTTACAATGTGAGAAATTAGAATAATAGGCTGGTAGCGTGGATGGAGAAAGTTTATCTGGCAATGCGGATGAATTTATCGGGCGAGCATGTACTACATGTTTTGTTTTAGTAGCCTAACGACTTTTAAACTATTGACATCGAAAGATGCTCAATTTATTCATACGAATTATTTTGAACAGACAACGCAAGTGAGCTCTCTGCCATTTACATATGGAGGACACTCGAGACTCTTTCCGCAAGATGCTTCAACAAAATACATCAGTCCTTCGTTGTCATCGTTTTTGCCTCCAACAAGAGCTTCCGGTCTATCGTCTAAACAGACAAACTCCGATTCATGTGTAGCCCCATCATTATCGCTGACAAGGTATCCACTATACTCCTTGGTCCAGCCACTGTAGCAGTCAGTTCTACCAGGAATCATTAGGCTTGCACTCCGTGGAATGTGACATACGGCGCACACAGCATCATCGTTATAAACGTCGTGACCGAAGAATTTAGCAATCCCACCTGGTTGAAATGCAGAGAACTCATATTCAACGCCTTTAATAGATGCATGTCTTGTGACCGATTCGTCGTAGTAACTCCACTGTGGGTCAGGAGACAAACAAAGGAAGTTTGCTCCACCTCCAGTTGTAGTATACGTTGAGCTAGCCATGTAACCTGAAACATTTCATTTTGATAGTTTTTGTCGGTTAATTATTCACAATCTACTCTTAGACTAGTATTGTTTTAATACAGACATGAAACATAAAATATTCTTGCTTTTAATAAGACTTTTAATACAATTGTATACATTTGTATTTGTACTTCAATTTCATCACACGTGTTGCAGATATTTGTTCTGGTTTCTCTTTCAGAATATGATATTAACTACACATCAAATAAGTGCATGCATTTAAAAATCTAAGTGACGTGTTACTCGCGTGTTACTTATGACCTTTAGATGTTGAAGGAGAAAAAAAAACATTGTACATTGTGCAAAATCAAAACTTTACAAACCGACATGAACAGCGTATTCGCAAATTGTAAACTGTCAAACTATTTAATGTACAACGTATGTCTCTGGTCACAAACATAATATCGTTATAACTATAGTTTCGATGAACAACGTCATCGTCAGAATCATAAGCATAATCAGAATTTCTAATTTTTAAACTTTTAACAGAAATAACTTTAAACATCACACTTATTTGGTACATTGAGAGTAAGTGCATACTGCAAGAAACATAACTCTGTCTGGCTTAATTTGTGATTATTGCAGAGTGACCAAACTCTATGCAAGGAAAGAAAAAAACAACGGATCATTGCAGTGCAACTTTTCCGTGAAAAAAGCATACCTCGAAACATTTCAGCCTTCAGCTATGTCCGGTTTCCGGTCGATATTGTTTTTGACATTGACTCCTTGAGCACAGTAACCAAGTTTGTCATGAATAATAGATACCTTATACGAGTTTTAAGGTAAATCAAAGGTTACACCAGGACAGACATCCACATACGCCATACTTAAAAGAATCTCGCATTTAAAGTAATGAAGTTGAAAGAGGAGAAAAATTAAACATACGCATAAGTAAATACGAAGCAAAAGTGGAATATTAGAATACCATCAGTACGGCTGCCTTATTTATAATATACATGTATATATATACAGTACAGTTATTGTTCAAAAATAAAAGAAATACAGTGGCGTTTCATACAAATTGAGACGCCAAAATGCTATTCCTTCAAATACAGAATGGTCACACTTACAAGTGCGTGTACATTAGCGTTGGTCGGGTATAATTAAATATACTTTGAGTTACTGACTTGTCCCTGACTACAGACAGACGAAATGACAAGCGTTGATCTAAAGATTACTTGATGAAATTTCTTTCAACTTCAAAGAATCCCACCCGTACCCGTTGCCGATTCAAATTACAATTGCCGGCGTGGCGAAGATACGATATCGAACATTTAAAATAACTTATGGCTATATTGCAGGTGTCTTATAAGTTTACAAGTTGAAACTAAAGATTTTTAAATTATACGCCAGTTCGGTTTATAGTCAATCATACGCTACTTTTAAAAAACCATTATGTCTAGGTTTAAGTTTAGAATAATTAAAATAACTTCATAATAGAAAGTGCTGACCTGTAACATTTTCATCCACCGAAGGGCAAGAACTTGAAAATGTCTTTAAAATCGGACTGTGTATCCAACATGGCCGAGAACGTAACCAGTGTGACCATTCAACATTCTGAGTTAGTCTATCTAAGAGAAAGACAGGGGTTAGCACCCACTCTATTGAGTAATAAGGATCCCTTTATACCCTCTGCTTCTTTTTAAAATTCTTACCATTGTAAACCAAATCTGTAGTGTTATGAGGACAGGTTGTGCGGCCCCATCGTACGTATGTTGAACCAGTACATGCTTTAAGAAAAGATTATGAATCAATTCTGTAATATAATAACTATACATTATAATGTGTTTTGCACTTTTGTTGAGATTTAAGCATTAATACATTTCTACCACAAAGACATGATTTTATTGAAATGATTTACTCGAAGATTTCTATGCATCAGGATTAAATACTTCTGTCATATTTTGATAAAAAAATAATGTTCGTGTATAAAAGTTAACTTCTTATCATAAATAATTAATCTGTGATTTGAAATTCCACAAACATGTAAACATGAGAGCTTCGGTAAAATTTAAGATTTCTTAATATGCTTCAAATGTAATTGAACGGGCTGATATTGGGTTACTATTGGATGCGTGAACCATGTCAATCAATGACAACTTGGTAACGCCTCGACTTTGTACTTGAACACATCTTGGTTGAACTTGAAGTGTTGATATTGGACGATGCTACTCATTCAACATGTGTTAAATGGGATTTGAGTATTGAAGGCAGGCAGGCAAGCCCACACTCTAATATGAACATGCAGTTTGTACAATGTATTTGCCTTTTACAGGGCAGTCAATGTGTAATGGTCAAGGTCATGGCTAAAACCAATCATCTGAATGTAACAATATGGTACTAACAACATGCTTCCTTAAACCTTGCACGTGCAGCCCCTTGCTCTACAATACCGAAAGCACGCCATATTTCTGTGTCAGATAAATACCGTCTTATAATAGCGTAAGCCATATTCAGTCAGTAAACCTGCAGTTTTAGAAGATAATTGAAAATCGAAAACTATATACCCTGCCATATAAGAATACTAGACTGTGCACCTATGTTTCATGACAACCGAACGGTTCATGCTTTGAATGACTGTTGCAAGTTATTGCTTTAATGTGTGTAATGTATTCACTTGCTACCATCTCAATATCATTTTGATTCGTTTACACAGACAATATCACAAAATTGTCTCTAAAAGTCTGAAAAAATGTGTTGAATATTTGATGCTAAGAAAACTTTATGTAGCACATACGAATTTCAAAGACCAATTACTTTGAACATTCTTATATACAGACTCAATGAAAAATATATACACGACTTATTATTGGCGACAACTTAAAAATATCCAGAGCCAACCCTGGTATTACATTTTACGTTCATATCCATGACTCGTTTGTCGCTATGGTGCAGTGGTAGCGTCTTGACCTCATGATCAGAGGGTTCCAGATTCGATCACCATGAGTGCTATGAAGTGGTAGTGCCCTTAGGCAAGTCACAGATACTTCAACATTGCCTCTCTTTACCGCCTCGATAGCTTAATGTTTAAAGCGTCCGCGGGAGGTCGTTGATTCGATTCCTTACTGCGTCATACATGTACCACAGGCGTGAAAAGGGGTATCTACAGCTCCGCTGCTCGGCACTCAGCATTACAAAAGTAGTGTCAGGAAGAAAAAGAAAAGCTTTATACTTCTGGGAAAAGGTAAGTACCCTGTTTGAAGCAACATAGTTTTCGAGCTAAAGTCTGATGATACTATACGATGAAAAATAAGGCCATTTATCTTTATTTTTTGAGGGATGTGAGTCTCGATGCTTATACGGTAACATTCTAATCCACTCGGGTCACTAAATAATACGCAGAATTATTTTAACTTTAAAAACGATGAACACAATTAATTTGTCGCTTAAACTGTTAGACCTTCAAATATGTGCTCAACTAGGTAGGTCCAAATACCCGTTTCGAAGCTGAGACTAACCAATTTCAACCCTAAAATTTGTTTGATACAGTTAACTATATCAATATTCAGAAACAAGTTAAAATGTAATACCAGGGTTGGCTCTGGATATTTTAACTTGTTTTCAGAAAATATAACCTGTTATTTATTCACTTTTAATATTCAATTATCAATAATAGAATTTATGATAATTAGTTTACGATTATGTTTGATAACTCTAAGGTGTTATATTACATGGTTACCTCTGCAGTTAAAAAAAGCGGGTTTTACGTTTTGACTACAGGTCACCAAATATCTATGAAAAAATGAAGATTTAATCCAGGAACATGAAAGTTTCCTTTGCAATGAATGCGTATGAAGTAGATCATGTTTAAGATATGTACAGCGATTGACGCTTTTTATATTTAAAACAATACAAGACAGTTTCAGCAATTTATTGATGCGGACTATTTTGAACAAACTACGCAGGTGAGCTCTCTGCCATTAATATATGGAGGACACTCGAGACTCTTTCCGCAAGATGCTTCAACAAAGTACATCAGTCCTTCGTTGTCGTTGTTTTTGCCTCCAACAAGAGCTTCCGGTCGATCATCTAAACAGATAAAGTCCGATTCATGTACTCCGCCATCATACTCGCTGACTAGGTATCCACTGTACTCCTTGGTCCAGCCACTGTAGCAGTCAGTCCTACCAGGAATCATAAGGCTTGCACTCCGTGGAATGTGACAGACGGCGCACACAGCATCATCGTTATAAACGTCGTGACCGAAAAATTTAGCAATCACACCTGGTTGAAATGCAGAGAACTCATATTCAACGCCTTTAATAGATGCAAGACTTGTGACCGATTCGTCGTAGTAACTCCACTGTGGGTCAGGAGACAAACAAAGGAAGTTTGCTCCACCTCCAGTTGTGGTATACGTTGAGCTAGCCATGTAACCTGAAACATTTCATTTTGATAGTTTTTGTCGGTTAATTATTCACAATCTACTCTTAAACTAGTATTGTTTTAATACAGACATGAAACATAAATATTCTTGCTTTTAATAAGACTTTTAATATAATTGTATACATTTGTATTTGTACTTCAATTTCAAAATCAGAAGAAAAAAACAACGGATCATGGCAGTGCAACTTTTCCGTGAAAAAAGCATACCTCGAAACATTTCAACCTTCAGCTATTTCCGGTTTCCGGTCGATATTGTTTTTGGCATTGACTCCTTGAACACAGTAACCAAGCTTGTCATGAATAATAGATACCTTATACGAGTTTTAAGGTAAATCAAAGGTTACACCAGGACAGACATCCTCATACGCATACTTAAAAGAATCTCGCATTTAAAGTAATGAAGTTGAAAGAGGAGAAAAATTAAACATACGCATAAGTAAATACGAAGCAAAAGTGGAATATTAGAATACCATCAGTACGGCTGCCTTATTTATAATATACATGTATATATATACAGTACAGTTATTGTTCAAAAATAAAAGAAGTACAGTGGCGTTTCATACATATTGAGACGCCAAAATGCTATTCCTTCAAATACAGAATGGTCACACTTACAGGTGCGTGAGCGTTGGTCGGGTATAATTA
Organism: Saxidomus purpurata; assembly: GCA_022818135.1. NCBI lineage: Eukaryota > Metazoa > Mollusca > Bivalvia > Venerida > Veneridae > Saxidomus > Saxidomus purpurata. The sequence continues at coordinate 31,126,843 of JAFMSR010000017.1, forward strand.
AACATACTTTGAGTTACTGACTTGTCCCTGATTACAGACAGACGAAATGACAAGCGTTGATCTAAAGATTACTTGATGAAATTTCTTTCAACCCCGGACCCGTTGCCGATTAAAGTTACAACTACCGGCGTGGCGAAGATACGATATCGAACATTTAAAATAACGTATGGCTATATTGCAGGTGTCTTATAAGTTTACATGTTGAAACTAAAGATTTTTAAATTATACGCCAGTTCGGTTTATAGTCAATCATACGCTACTTTTAAAAAACCATTATGTCTAGGTTTAAGTTTAGAATAATTAAAATAACTTCATAATAGAAAGTGCTGACCTGTAACATTTTCATCCATCGAAGGGCAAGAACTTGAAAATGTCTTTAAAATCGGACTGTTTATCCAGCATGGCCGACAACGTAACCAGGTTTTGTGACCATTCAACATTCTGAGTAAGTCTATCTAAGAGTAAGACAGGGGTTAGCACCCACTATACTGAGTAATAGTGATCACTGTATACCTTCTGTTTCTTTTTAAAATTCTTACCATTGTAAACCAAATCTGTAGTGTTATGAGGACAGGTTGTGCGGCCCCATCGTACGTATGTTGAACCAGTACATGCTTTAAGAAAAGATTATGAATCAATTCTATAATATGATAACTATACATGATAACGTGTTTTGTATGACAGGATTGTATTGAAATGCTTTACTCAAAGATTTCCAGGCATCAGGATTAAATACTTCTGTCATATGTTAAAGAAGAATTGATCTACGCTACCAAATTCAAAAGCGTTGCAAACGCTTTTGAAATTTCAATATAAACATATAACGTAGCGGTGCCGTGTTACCGACATTTTCAATCGATTTTTGCAAATTCCTACCTAGATTTTTGCTTATAATATAATAATGTGTGTAATGTATTCACTTGCTACCGTCTCAATATCATTTTAATTCGTTTACACAGACAATATCACAAAATTGTCTCTAAAAGTCTCAAAATGTGCGTTGATTATTTGGTGCTAAGAAAACTTCATATAACACATATGAAAGACCAATCACTTCTGTACGTTCTTACTTACAGACTCAGTGAAAAATCTATACACGTATCTAAAAAAGATCTAACGTGAACGATTAAAGGGACACTCCCTACATCTAGCAGATTATATTACCGAAACATAGAGTATGTGTTCAATGAACGTAATATTATAAATAAATACAATTTCAAAGAAGAACCTATGGCGAAAATGTCTCACTTTACCACAATTAATCAATATCGAGGCTTGCAGTAATAATCGCATCCACCCATCAATTGTACAACAACAACTCTACATAGATTATTGAATGGTTTACGGTACTGCAGTATATTTTAAACCGCTTATTTTATCGCTAATGTCTGGGAATGCATAGCTGAAACTTTTAAGTTAAATTAATTAAAATACTTCCAAAGATTCTATTATTTATGTTTTGGAGGTTATTTAGTTTGACATCAGTTATAGCGTATGTCCCTTTAATTTTTTATACGACTTTTGCTCGTTTATCCTAGGGATCATGCTGTCGCTTTATAAGTACAACTCTTTTAGGTTGCGATATTTCTACAGGCATGAGCGCTTACGCAGCATTTTCTGACTATTAATTAAGATTGTAAGTTCATAAAAATAACAATAAAAGTATACGTTTTCAGTGTTTGATTCACACGCGAATCTCTTTTTGTCTCAATAAGATCGTTGCCTGCTTTTAAGTATAATAATAACATGTAGATAGCTTTGATATATGCCTGTTTCTCATTGTGTCTTGATATTAATGTTATATATACTTAATCATTAAGAACCTTCATGTGCTTTAAAAAGAAATTTACTTAAAAAACGACAAACATGTATTAAAACACCGACACAACAATGCGGTTTACTCTTTGTACATTTACATGTGTCTTACCTTTACCGTTTTGAAGATCGGCAACCATTTTCTTTAGAGTTTTAATTTCGTTATCCTTGTCTGAAATAGATTTTGATAGATTTTGATTTTGCAGTATTTGCTCATCAATCGTCTGATTTACTTTGGCAAATTCCTGAGCAATGTCAAGTTCGCTGTGTAAAAGCAAACGTTTTTCAGTTTCAGTGTGTCCAAAGTGGCTGAAAATGAACAACAATGCTACATAGCTATACATTCTAAAAGATTTTTCCATTTTACTGAATAAATTTGAAACAAAAATATGTCTAAAATTGATTGATAAGTTGAAATTTTAAACACTTGTGACTAAAATGCACTTGATTACGTTTAAAGATCGTGCACGAAGATAAGATAAGAAAGATTGACGTTAGGACCTTATCACTTTTGATGTATACATGCTTTCATTCGTCTTTCATAATACCCCCACAAAACGAAGTTTCGGTGGGGGGGGGGGGGCGGGGGTATATAGGAGTGAGCTTGTCGGTTTGTCGGTCGGTCTGTTCGTTTTCATGGTTTCCGGATGATAACTCATGAACGACTTTACCCTTTTGAATAATTTTGGTACACACGTGCAACTACATAAAATACAGGTCAAGTTCAACTTTGGGGTCAGTGGGTCAAAGGTCAAGGTCACAGTGACTCTGAACTGTAAAACAGTTGTTGGGTGATAACTCATGAAAGACTTGACCGATTTAAATAATTTTTGGTACACACGTGCAACTTTATGAAATACAGGTCAAGTTTGACTTTGGGGTCAGTAGGTGAAAGGTCAAGGTCACAGTGACTCTGAACTGTAAAACAGTTTCCGGATGATAACTCATGAAAGGCTTGACCGATTTAAATATTTTTTGGTACACACGTGCAGCTTTATGAAATACAGGTCAAGTTCAACTTTGGGGTCAGTAGGTCAAAGGTCAAGGTCACAGTGACTCTGAACTGTAAAACAGTTGTTGGGTGATAACTCATGAAAGACTTGACCGATTTAAATAATTTTTGGTACACACGTGCAACTTTATGAAATACAGGTCAAGTTTGACTTTGGGGTCAGTAGGTGAAAGGTCAAGGTCACAGTGACTCTGAACTGTAAAACAGTTTCCGGATGATAACTCATGACAGGCTTGACCGATTTAAATAATTTTTGGTACACACGTGCAACTTTATGAAATACAGGTCAAGTTTGGCTTTGGGGTCAGTAGGTGAAAGGTCAAGGTCACAGTGACTTTGAACTGTAAAACAGTTTCCGGATGATAGCTCATGGAAGGCTTGACCGATTTAAATAATTTTCGGTACACAGCTGTAACATTATCAAATACAGGTCAAGTTCGACTTTGGGGTCAGTAGGTCAAAGGTCAAGGTCACAGTGACTCTGAACTGTAAAACAGTTTCCGGGTGATAACTCATGAAAGGCTGACCGATTTACATAATTTAATTTTCGGTACACAGCTGTAACATCATGAAATACAGGTCATGTTCGACTTTGGGGTCAGTAGGTCAAAGGTCAAGGTCTCATTTACACAAGTTATTGTATAATAACTCAACTTTATGTCCTTGTGGCCATTCCTTTCTTATGGTTGCCATACTTCTGTGACAAAGCTGTATTGTGGGGGTATAATTCGTCACTCTTGTGACAGTTCTAGTTTGAGTGAAATATATATTATGTTTTCATTTGCAGACAAAACAAAAATTATTTACTCTATGTAAATTAATAAAGGTTGAAGCTTATTACTAGTTAAGCTAATACAGTAAAGATAAGATTGAAATATTGCAAAGATTTACATACAAACATTACAGCAGGTACAATGTAACTAAAACTGTAATGGTCGGGAGAAAGCTTGTATATGTTAGTTTTAATAAGTCAAACTTTTAACAATTAAGACAATTAAGAAAGCGGAAGTAAACGTCCGGGGTTTCTTATTTGAGAAAATTTTATGAAAAATTATAATCAGTGTCTCATAATATACTTTTCCATTGCTATGAACTTGTTAGTAAACTGAAACAGTATACCAATACAGTCACAGCGGCAACATCAACGCTGCAAAACAATCTATGTGACAGTATGATTAAACATTTTTTCCTTGTACTTGGATAACGAAATACAGAATGCCATTAGTAAAATTGAAAAACAGTTTGAATCACGACCTTTTGAATATATGGAATTAATGTAATTCTACCAGTTTTAGAAATTTGGTTGCAATGTAGTTTTTATTAGCCCGAGCTAAAAGAGTGTCGATAAGGACGAACTTTGGTGCAAATAGTCCCTACGGGCCGTTTCAGAAAAGCGCAGTGCATAACACATTTCATATATAATATAAATATAATGATATATTTATTTAATATCATACTGTAAACCCGGCGAAACCGAAAATTTACAAACAAAAAAACATTGCCTGAAGACTATCGTCATGAACTTTATCACAACTGTTGAAATAATGCAACTGAAATGAACTTTAAAGATGAGATTACATGGTTTGACCAGGTATGGCAAATAGAACATTGTCTTATCAAAGCCAAACAAGCATGTCAAACTCTTGATTTAACTATGATTTGTCCATCAACTTGCTGAAATGATCTGGAACTGATTGAACCACGACAAGATCATATTCAGATAATTCCCAGATAACATTGTTATATCATTGTGAGTTCAGAAGGGTTTTGTGACCGTTTGCCAAACCTGGTCAAATCATATTTCAACCATGGTATTGATATATCTAAAACACAGATAAAACCTATTCATTGACCATGATATTACCATGTTTCAAACATTATCAATGGGTTTTTCAGCAGGATTCTAGCACTGAAATGGCAATTTGCCATGAAAGACAGTCCTGTTCAAAACATTTCTCAACCCTGGTTATAATGCATAATTATATAACACAAGTAGAACCTGACCACTGTTCTTTCATAAAAAATAATTATGCTTGAGATTGGAACCCCTTGGTTATCTGGAGTACTAGTAAGTATTAAAAATGAACATGGGACGATCACAACAGCTCAGCTTAGCGCTTCATGTGAAGTGAGGTATATGCTATAATAAAGTAGGGCGAAGTACAAACAATATCCCAATTTTAATGTAGAGAAATACACATCCACCTGTTGCCAAGAGATAGACCAATAGATAGCACATTGGCTAGCAAATGTCGCGAAAAATTATGTCAAATAAACCAGACACGTTTATCTAGTTGTAGTCCGATGTTAAGATGGTGCTTAAAAAGGCAGAATATACATATTTACTGTTGCCAAAAGAGTTGCATAAGGTATCTTACCTTTGAAAAAAATTTCCTTATCCATAGCTTCCTTCAAAGGTGCACATCATAACATTTTTACTCCGAGAGATTTGTCGGTCCCAATCATGATTTGATTCTGATTTGACCATGATCTTGTGGAAGTCATTTGAAATTGATCTAACCACTTCTAGAACTGTAAAAAGTTCATGAAATGTCAGTGACTTAGTCTGTTCTTTTAATTTTAGAGCACAATCTGTTTGAATAATCAGAATACCATTAATTGTTCATGAATTCTTTTAAAAGCTACTCACTTTCATCTTTTGGTAAAAAAAATACTGTTGTTCAAACTGTTTGAAAATAACATATTTAAGAACATATAGTCATATAAAAAGGTTTCAGTATAAATTCTTATAAGGAAAATCTGTATATTTGAAATAATACGCTACCAAATAATTAAGTGCTGCAAACGCTTTTGAAATATAGTGTAGCGGTGCCGTAAAACCAGCATTTTCAATGGATTTTTGGAAATTCCTACCCAGATTTTTAATTCTTTTGTTGATTCTAGCCTCTAGTTTTAGCTACTCGCTCTCAGTTGCCGTTGAAAAAAAAATCAAAAATGACATTCTAATACATTATTATGAAGCTAAAGGCTAGAATCAACAAAAGAAGTAAACATCTACAGATATACTTCACAGGAATTTAATATATTGGAACTTTTTTATATGACTGTATGTTCAAAAATATGTTATTTTCATACAGTCTGAAGAACTTTTTTTTTTTACCAAAATCTGTATCTGTATGTCATTCAAAAAAAAAAATTCAACAGCAACTGAGAGAGAGCAGCTTTAAGGTAAACTTTTTAAGTTTGTATTCACATGTACATATTCACAAAACCTCAACATGATTGCCCGAATAATTACATGTACTAAATGATAATGTGTCAGACCACCAAATAGGGCCTTTTATAATTATCTAAAGCATGTAAGTAAAAATTTGAGCAGGTCAAACAGTTCTGATACATAAAAGTATGTGCACGAGAAAGTTTACGGATATTTAAAAACATTCATGCCGCAGACTATAGCAAACACAGGACCAATATAGGTCAAATGATGAATTTGATATGACCATTTTATCTAAACATTGTAAAAACAGCCACTTTTACAAACACTGTTCGACCTAAACAGTTTCTGGTCATTCTTTAGAACAAAAATAATATCAAACAGGGAATGCCACGTACCAAAAACGCAGCCTCCCCAAAACGAGCCCCACAGCACCCAGAAGTGCACACCACCAACACACACACACACACACACACACACACACACACACACACGCACACACACACGACACACACACACAATCATGTACACACACATATACACTACCAACACACACTAGCATACAAAGCAAACACACGAGGACAAAACGAACAATTAAAGGAACACAGTGGGGCACCGCCTTGGAACGGTCAGTGGCAAAAACACCACTGGGGAGCTTAAACCGGTTTATGGTGCGCACCCAACCTCACTCTTACCCCCACCATGTTCCAAAGTCACAGGACAGTGTAAATAAAAGTAATCCCTGCTAGGTGAATCTCTAACACACGCAATGGAAACAAAAGGCAAGCTATGTAAAACACAAAAATGCTCGTGTATAAATATATAAAAAGCAAACCTTGAGAACCAAAAAACGTATGTACTCAATGCCTTTGCAGAAGGCAGAGCACCAAGAGAAACACCCTTAAGGGCCCGACGAAACAGGCCAGAGGACAGAAATCAAAACAGTTTCGTCCCAGTGGGATTTAAAAACTGCCCATCACAGAGTCCTCCCCCTCTTCCGTCAGACACAATTAGACCTTAATTTGATCATGGCTAAAACTGGTTCCACACAGGTCTTATTATGAAAGACAAGAGATGGGTTGAATATGGCATTAAGTTTTAAACACAGTCGTAACAGTACCACTAAATCAACACAATTTGACCATGATATGGAAGAAACATTTTTTCATGGCTTTGATTTGACCTTAATTTGATAATTGTCAAAACCAGTCAACAAGAAGCTAAGAGTTTCCCTGATGTGGAAATGGTTAAACATTGATGCAATATGGACATGTTACCACAATTTCTAGCATGACAGAGCATTTCATTGACTGCCATGGTCACACATGGTCATCGTTGATATGGCAATGGCCTCACAGAAAACGGAATGGATACATGATACATATTGAGCTTCTGTTTAAACCAAACCAGCACAAGATCCACATAGTCTGACATGAATCCTATACTGGATGTAGATTCACGAGATGCTCGGTGTTTCTTTTTCATACTCAAGCTAAAGTTGTTTAATATATAAAGAAAATGAGGACACACACATGTCAGCAAAAAGGTAATGAATTAAAACAGCGCCGTTTCAAGTTTCGTAATAGCACTGACACTTGATAATTCAGTCACTTATGTACAAGTTATGTTCAGGAGTGTTTAGATTTCGTTCATCTATACGTCACATATCTGATGTACATTTCAAAATGACCACATGATATGCATATGTTTAGATGAATTTTTCATTTGAACAGAAAGAATAAAATGTATATAAGAAAGATTACTGAACAGCGAACACTTTTTATTCATGAACTACTTTGAACAAACAACGCAAGTGAGCTCTCTGCCATTAACATATGGAGGACACTCGAGACTTTTTCCACAAGATGCTTCAACAAAGTACATCACGCCCTCATCGTCGTTGTTTTTACCTCCAACAAGAGTTTCCGGTCTACCGTCTAAACAGATAAAGTCCGATTCATGTGCAGCCCCATCGTACTCGCTGACTAGGTATCCACTATACTCCTTGGTCCAACCACTGTAGCAGTCAGTCCTACCAGGAATCATAAGGCTTGCACTCCGTGGAGTGTGGCAGACGGCGCACACAGCATCATCGTTATAAACGTCGTGACCGAAAAACTTGGCAATTCCGTCAGCACGAAAGTTATAGAACTCATACTCAACGCCTTTTACTGAAGATGAACTGTGGATCGACTCGTCATAGTGACTCCATTGTGGGTCAGGAGACAAACAAAGGAAATTCGTTCCACCTCCAGTTGTAGTAAATGCTGAGCTAGCCATGTAACCTGAAATATTCAATTTTCGAGAGGTTTTGTTGTTGATTACTCAATCTTTACGCTGGAATTGGTTTTTAAATGTGAGGATTTTCAAATCCTAACATTTATTGTACCCAGTTTCTAAGAAGATCAGTTTCTACTTTTAAAACCGCACTACCCCTCAATTCTAAATAATCCTTCAAATTGATCACATCACATATTTATAGAAAGTAACATAAGTAATCAACAGTTCTGGTGTGCACTTCTGGGTGCTGTGGGGCTCGTTTTGGGGAGGCTGCGTTTTTGGTACGTGGCATTCCCTGTTTGATATTATTTTTGTTTTTTTGTTGGTATGATTGCAAAGATTTTCATTGTTTCAAAGATAAGAAAAATACGCGACAATTTATCATAAAAAAGAATTTAGTCAACTTTTCTAAGGTAATGTGCATAGGTTGTAAGTACTTCAGAAACGTTCGACAGATACAGCATTTTGACATTGAAGTGGTCTGTTTATTACTACGCGGCTTAGACGTGCACTACTTTAATAAGCAGCCGATCAAAACGCGTTAAAAGTGACACACCTCATGTACATTTATACTTTACCTACATTGCATTTATAAACGCCATTTCATCGGTTACATGTATGAATGAAAATGTAGGTTCTGATAACAGACGGAATGTCGTTCTGGTAAACGCGGTTACGATATGTTTTAACTCCAAAATCGAAGTAGCGAAGTAACGAAGATACTACGCACTACTGTAGAATTTATGAAGAAAAGAGCCAGTTTTTAAGTTGCTGTCGCTAGTAGTGATAATTGTGAAACATACCCTTTAACTGCCATATTCAGGGAAGCACCGTGGTGTGCATTTGTTAATATAGTTGAACTTGCGAAATACAATGTTAAAATGCACCTAAGATTTTGTTAGTAAGCTAGACTAGTAGCAAAATTGTTTAAACCACTTTTTCAACAGTGTTTCAATAGACAGGTTTCATAAATATCGTTGAATGAAATTATTGATTGAATACTATGATAATTTACAATAATATACTGTGATTCATTCATTTTGAAATACTACCATTCGTGTGTTTTGCATGGTCCAGTGTAATAAAATAACAGAAATTGAGCCGCGTCATAGGAAAACCAACATAATGGACTTTGCGACCATGCAAGCAGGCTGGTCTGGATCGAAACTGGTCGCCTATCAATGTGTAAGCAGTTTCTGTTTAATGTTGTGTTTTATGGTATATGTTACATGTTCCATACGTTCATAGCGATAATTGTGAAATATACCATTTAACTACCATATATAGGGAGGCACCGTTATGTGCATTTGTTAATATAGTTGAACTTGCGAAATACAATGTTAAAATGCGCCTAAGATTTTGTAAGTAAGTTAGACTAGTAGCAAAATTGTTTAAACCACTTTTTCAACAGTGTTTCAATAGACAGGTTTCCTAAATATCGTTGAATGAAATTATTGATTGATAACTATGATTATTTACAATAATATACTGTGATCCACCTACCATTAATGTGTTTCGCATGGTTCAATGTATTGAAATAACAAAAGTTGAGCCGCGTCATGGGAAACCCAACATAATGGACTTTGCGACCATGCAAGCAGGCTGGTCTGGAATGATGCTGGTCGCCCATCAATGTGTAAGCAGTTTCTTTTTAATGTTGTGTTTTATGGTATATGTTACATGTACCATACGACTGTTTTATCGTGAACGGGTAAACTGTTTTTTCGCGTATATTAATATCCTATCAGTAAATTTATTTTTCAAAATCGATGTGATCATGGGACTTTAAATAATTGTACCATAATACAAGTTTCACATTTTACATTAGTAGAAGTAAGACATATACATGTATTTATTATTTTCCTTCAGTTTATCATGTAAAGATCAACATTGTAAGCATTACAAGTAAGTGATGTAAGAGTATCTGTTTTCATTTTTCTAGCAGTGAAGATAAAGTGTTGTGGTAGTATTGTTATTTATTACTATCAATTACAAGGGCAACTGATAACTTTGATAGCTTTCATGCTGAGATTCTAGCTAGCAAGGTGATGCTCAGGCTGAGCAATTCTACTACATTGTATAACATAGTGTATACATAGATACTGGCTTTAAAATTCTTACCATGATATACCAAATCTGTAGTGTTATGAGGACAGGTTGTGCGGCCCCATCGTACGTATGATGAACCAGAACCTGTTTTAAGAAAGTATAATAAAGCCTATTCAGCTGGTAAACCTGTGTTTTAGAAGAGAATTGAAACTCGAATGCTTTATGAATGTTTTGTACAAACAGACTGCACTCCGGCATTTTTTTTGAAAAATCAAAAGGTTCATGCGTTCAGCGATTATTAAACAATTATTTAAGTTATTGCGTTTGTTGTTGGCTAACGCATTCACTTGAGAAAATCTCCACCAAAAATATCAAATAATTCTCAGCAATTTCGAGATCATGTGCCAAATATTTAGAGCTTAACAAACATTGAGAAGTTTAAATGAAAGATAAATAAGTACTTCAGTGCATAATGTCAAACAAAATGTCATCGGATATTCGGCTACCAACACGGGTGAACGATAGCAAAAAAGTGGGATTTGTATATATGGGCATTCCATTAAATAGGACTCTCTCTGTTGTAGAGAGTAAATCAATTATTTTCTTTTTTCTAATGGAAATAAAAGAAGACAAAGAAAGAAGAATAAGACCAAATGGGAATGAGGATCAATGTATTGGCAGAGACATCGCCAGGTACAGCATTCAATTTGGCAGATTACATTATTGAGTAATTATGAGCGACCGAGAAAATCAACATACTGGACAGTCGGTTTTTCAACCAGATAGAGCCTGGAAAGACGATGATGTGAGCGAGCTGAAAGCGTATTTCGACATACAATTTAGAAAATTAAAGCGAGATCTCAAGGCAGATTATCAGCTGATTCTGCAGATTCTACAAGGAAAACTTTTCAGAAAGACTCTTTAATTTCATTCAGAAGTTTTTTGAATAAGCGACAATTTGAATGATATTCTTAATTCTATCGAGAAAACTTAGTTCTTACGTGAAACTACTAGTGCTCTTGGTTACGTTATAGAGTGCAATCACTTAATTTTAACGACATGAAAAACCTATCAACATTGCATATTTTCTGACAGCCCTTTTCATATGGAAAAAGAAAATATATGCGTTAGCTATGTAGACAACGTATGGAGATAAACATATAAATACATTGTACATACTTTATAACTATTGTACCGAAACACTTCACGATAATTGTAAACATGTTCGCATACTTAGTCTAGAAGTTCATCCTGCACATGCAATACGTTAGCGTATAAACTATTCATTTTTTACGATACATTTAAACAGAAATTTTGAGCGATATAGTAATACCCAGAAAATGTGAAGGCTCTATTCATCTGATATGTTTAGTATATTCTATAAATTGCTACTCTAGTTTCCCCATTTCTAAAACTATCATAAGAAACATGTTTCTGCAAAGTGAAACTACTAAGCAAGTTATCCCTTATAGTGATAAAAAATAGCAAACAGATATTGACCGATCAAATGATATTATTATTTTTGAACGAAATAACAGTAACAACAGTTTTAATCATTTAACGATTTGCATAACGAAGTTGGTATCATTACTCTAACGGTTTGGTAGCATTGTTTATATTCAATGAGCGGTATCACTAAACACTTGTTTCGGTTACGCATAACAAAACATTTGGCAACCAAAAGACAAGGTAAAAGAAATGTTTATATCGTCGATATCATATAGTTCTATCTGGGAATATGGCAATTTTAAATATCTAAATCCTTTTCATGGGATTATAAAGCTCATAGTGTCATTTTCCGCACATTTATTCATATTTGTTACCCATAACCTAATTAAATGACTGATATTTTCCCCACTGTACCAGAAGATATCTTTATTAAAATATCTGCAAAATGCTAAAATATGTATATAAACCACACGTTCTTGGTATCATTCATTTGTATTGGTAGCCGAATACCCGCGGTGAAACATAATCCTAAGAAAACTGCCACGAGTTTTGCTTTTATTAAAAAATAAATTAAAAAACAGCGACAAGCAAGTGTTGTAAAACATCAACATAGCATTAATGAAATCACTTTAATCTAGAGATGCAATCTTACCTTTACTGTTCTGCAAACCGGCAACACTATTTTCTAAGACTTCAATGCGTTTATCCTTATCCATTATAATTTTTGAAAGATTTTGAATTTGCTCATCAATCTTTTGATTTAATTTGGCAAATTCTTGAGCAATGTCAAGTTCGCTGTGTAAAAGCAAACGTTTTTCAGTTTCAGTGTGTCCACAATGGCTGAAAATAAACAACAATGCTACATAGCTATACATTCGAAAAGATTTTTCTATATTACTGAATAAAGTTGAAACAAAAATATGTCTACAAATGATTGATAAGTTGAAACACTTGTGACTAAAATGTACATGATTTCGTTTAAAGGTCGTGCACAAAGAGAAGATAAGAAAGATTGACTTCAGGACCTTATCACTTTTGATGTATACATGCTTTCATTCGTCTATCATTTGAGTGAAATATAAATATGTTTTCATTTGCAACTAAAAAAAAATTTTATAAAAAAAAAAAAAAAAAAAAAAAAAAAAAAAAAAAAATAAAAAAATAGAGAAGATACGGGGTGTAACTAAAACTGTAATGGTCGGGAGAAAGCTTGTATTTGTTAGATAATAATTCAAACTTTTAACAATTAAGATAACCTAAGGGAGGGAGCGGTTTGTATTCACATGTACACATTCACAAATTTAAACCTCATCATGATTGCCCGAATAATTACATGTACTAAATGATAATGTGTCAGACCACCAAATAGGGCGTTTTATTATTATCTAAAGTAAAATTTTGAGCAGGTCAAACAGTCCTGATACATAAAAATATGTGCACGAGAAAGTTTACAGATATTCAAAAAACATTCATGCCACAGACCATAGCAAACACTGGTATAATACAGGTCAAATTATGAATTTGATATGACCATTTTATCTAAACAAAGTAAAAACAGCCACTTTCACAAACACTATTCGACCAAAATAGTTTCTGGTAATTCTTCAGACCTTAATTTGACCATAGCTAAAACTGGTTCCAGTTCATGAAAGACAAAATATGGGTTGGATATGGCATTAAGTTTTAAACACAGTCGCAACAGCACCACTAATCAACACGATTTGACCATGAAATGGAAGAAACTTTTTTTCTTGGCATAGATTTGACCTTAATTTGGTCATTGTCAAAACCAGTCAACAAAGGCTATGAGTTTCCCTGATGTGGACATGGTCAAAGCATTGTTGCAATATGGACATGTCATTACCGTAATTTCTAGCATGACCTAGTATTCCATTGACTGCCATGGTCAAACATGATCATCGTTGATATGGCAAATGGTCATAAACACAGTGATTGGCCTCACAAAAAACGGAATGGATACATGATACATATTGAACTTCTGTTTTTAACCAAACCAGCACAAGATCCACATAGTCTGACATGAATCCTATACTGGATGTAGATTCACGAGATGCTCGGTGTTTCTTTTTCATACTCAAGCTAAACTTGTTTAATATATAAAGAAAATGAGGACACACACATGTCAGCAAAAAGGTAATAAATTAAAACAGCACCGTTTCAAGTTTCGTAATAGCACTGACACTTGATAATTCAGTCACTTATGTACAAGTTATGTACAGGAGTGTTTAGGTTTCGTTCATCTATAAGTCACATATCTGTATACATTTCAAAATGACCACATGATATGCACATGTTCAGATGATTTTTCATTTGAACAGGAAGAATAAAATGTATATAAGAAAGATTACTGAACAGCGAACACTTTTTATTCATGAACTACTTTGAACAGACAACGCAGGTGAGCTCTCTTCCGCTTACATATGGAGGACACTCGAGACTCTTTCCGCAAGATGCTTCAACAAAATACAACAGGCCCTCATTGTCGTTGTTTTTGCCTCCGACAACAACTTCCGGTTTATCGTCTAAACAGACAAACTCCGATTCATGTGTAGCCGCATCATACTCGCTGACTAGGTATCCACTGTACTCCTTGGTCCAGCCACTGTAGCAGTCAGTCCTACCAGGAATCATTAGGCTTGCACCTCGTGGAATGTGACAGACGGCGCACACTGCATCATCGTTATAAACGTCGTAACCGAAGAACTTGGCCGCTCCGTCAGCACGAAAGTCAAAGAACTCGTACTCAACGCCTTTAATGGAAGCTGAACTTGTAATAGACTCATCGTAGTAACTCCATTGTGGGTCAGGAGATAAACAAAGGAAGTTTGTTCCACCTCCAGCTGTGGTATACGCTGAACTAGCCATGTAGCCTGAAATTAAAATCTTACGTACATTTGTAGTGTTTGCTTCTATCTAATTACTTCTATAAACAATTACTGCCAAAAAATGTATCAACTTATCTTATTGAAAACCCTACGCAGAGCTTACTAAGGAGGCCCTTGATTGCGCCCATGCTATGTTTAGATAGCTCAAGACAAAAAGCTTCTGTTAATCCTTGTTGATGTGCAAAAGCATAAATATGGCTACAATTGCTAAAATTTGCGGGGGATTATTTTCACAAAGGAAAGAACTGTCATGGCTACATTTTTTGACTGGCGTTTATATTACATGTACCACGCAGGATGGAACTCTGTCCCATGGTGGGTTTTATTGTTTCTTTTTCACAGGAAATTGTTTTATTCATTGCGACAATTACTAGTGTGAGTCTATTACCACACAGAAAAATGACTTTTAATTACCAAGTATGGCTATGCTTACTGGAGGAAGGTAATTATCAGAAAGGAAAATAACCGTTTTGTCGATTTCGGAAACTAAAAGTAGTCTAGTAAAAAAAAGCAATTTTCAAACCAAGGTTATGTAATAGTGTACTATAACTTAAAATAAGACATTCATTTATCATTCAATAAAAACTACAAGTAATCTATATGACATGAATGGAATTAGAAGACAGGCTGTAATTATTCTTACCCCGATAAACCAGATCTGTATTGTTATGAGGACAGGTTGTGCGGCCCCATCGTGTGTATGTCGAGCCAGAACCTGTTTTAAAGAAAAAGATAAACGTTGTTATAATTATATATAAACTTCGCCAGTTTGGCTTCATGTCTTAAAACCGGCGTATCTTTGTTGCTTAACAGACATATTTCCATCCTCCATATTGTGTCACTATATATTCAGCACAAATATAGAAGCATGAATGCATTTGTACTGAACTTTTGTGAAAATCGGCCAAGTTAAAATTGTGTCCGTTTTACTAAGACTAGCTAGCACACGTGATTCAACATAAGATAATACGTTCGAAATACAATTATTCTTACCTTTGTGGTTTTGAAAACTAGCAACAGTTTTCTGTAAGGCTGCAATTTCCTTATCTTTCTCTGATAAAGCTTTTGTGAGGTTTTCAAGCATCGAATTAACTTTAGCAAATTCTTGAACGATGTCAATTTCATCAACAAAACGCGTTTCCTCTTTTGTATGTCCAAATTGACAGGAAATGATCACCAACGCTGAGATAATGTAACACATTTTGAAAAACGTATTCATTTTGCTCAAGTTTAACTGGAAAATATATTTCAAAAAGTCCAAGGGAAATTAGAGTTTAAACAATGCGCTAAGATAACTTTTGATTTTCAACAGGTTAAGTTAAGATGACACATGGTTCTTTTATAGGTCATGTAGATAAGAATGTTTCTGACCTCAAGATAGTTGATTATAGACTATGACAGTGTAAACTATCAATTAACAAAATTAGTGAAAAACTTACGAGCATCTTTGTGTTTTTTCATCTGATATTATGAACATGTGTCACTAAGCCATTTGTATATTTTTGGTTCATTTTTATGTTGCTACGTTGCTTCACGTAAAAACTATTTGTTTTTATGACCCACGTTAGAGAGGAGGTGGTTACATATAAATTTGCCATTGTCCGTCCCGTGCGTGGCTGAGGTATGGGTTGGTGAGTGTGTAACATCTTCTGTCGCATCAATCATGTCAAGTTTGGTTACAATTGGCCCAGACGTTAAAAAGAAGATGTCGTTTAAAGCTGCTCGCTCTCAGATTTTGGTAAAAAAATAAAGTTCTTCAAACTGTATGCAATTAATGTATTTTAGAACATATGTTGATATAAAAAGGCTCCAGTATAAATTCATGTCACGTTTATCTCTAAAATTCGAAAATTCGCTACCAAAT
The DNA here is from genome assembly GCA_022818135.1 of Saxidomus purpurata. Classification (NCBI taxonomy): domain Eukaryota; kingdom Metazoa; phylum Mollusca; class Bivalvia; order Venerida; family Veneridae; genus Saxidomus; species Saxidomus purpurata. The sequence goes on from JAFMSR010000017.1 coordinate 31,143,396, forward strand.
TCAAAAAGCGTGCAAACGCTTTTGAAATTCAAATAAACATATAGTGTAGCGGTGCCGTGTAACCGACCTTTTTAATCGATTTCTGCAAATTCCTACCTAGATTTTTTCTTATTTTTTTATTCAAGCCTTTAGTTTTATATTTATGAATAAGAATGTCAATTTTTTTGAAAAATATTTTTTCAACGGTAGCTGAGAGCGAGCAGCTTTAAAGGTTTTTATATTCTTAGCTCTAGTGGCTATTTTGTGCAACGAAGCAAACTGTTTGAGCACATATGGCAGAAGACAAGCCATGCAACATGATTCCAGTTTGGTTGAAGTTGAAATTGTTCCAGTTCAAAGGAGGGGTTGTCGTTTAAAACTTGTCCTGTTTTTAACTTTGTTGTCTGTTTTATGAAGCAGAGTGGCACCTTGTGAGCAATTATACAAAAAGTCCATCCAAGCAACAATGCTGTGTTACAGTAGTTGAGTTATAATTGACCCAGTGCTTAAGGTAGTGGATGTGTAATGAGTACTTCCTGTTTAATGATCATTTGGAATACTTTGGATTTTGTAGCAGTACCTATTTTGTACTGTGGCGCAGTGGTTAGAGCGTCTGCTTTGAGATCAAGAGGTCCTGAGTTCAATCCCCGAAGGAGTCAAAACTTTTTTTCGTTATTTTTTCTTGTTGTTCTATTTTTAGATCTGGTGGCCATTGTGTGCAGCGGAGAGGTACTGTTTGGACGATTTCGTTAGAAGATTCACGATCCTGGCAACAATCTGGAGAGGTTTAGTGTAACTTGGCCACTTCTTATTATAAGCAGGTGTTGTCTAAAAGTTTATCTTTCTTTAGCTGTGATGGACATTTTGTGTAGCAAAGCGGCAACGTTTCACCATTTTCTGTTGAAGACTATCGAAGCAACAACTATCCAAGCAAACAATAGAGCCATATCGGTAGAGGAGTCCGCATATAGTTAGATTCGACTCACATTGTGTCCCCAACATGACGCACATTGAGTCCACTATAGAATTGATACAGTTTTTTGTGAGATATGAATGCACTGAATCACAAAGTCCAATATGGATTTCTAATGGACTGTCACGTGGTACATATCCACGAATTATTTGGTATAAAATAATAAACGTCACTGTTAAAAAGAAACCCGATAGATTTCAAAACTTAATTTCTAGTTCTATCGGAATATCACAGCCATTGATTGCGGCCATTGCGGAAATGGTCAATATCGAGGATGTAAAATCTTTCGACAAATGAGAACCCCTTATCTTAACCCTGACTCAAATGTGAAATCATGTTTCCCCCACAGGTAAAAACTTTCAGCAAATGTGAAAAACAGATGTTAAGTTTTTATAGATAGGGTTAGGTTATTCCACATTTGTGACCATTTTCACATTTGGGATTTCAACACGGCCATCTTAAACAACATGTTTTTGTCTACTGAATGAGCAAATTAAGTTTTAATCAAACAATTCGTTATATCCGTATACCATATTCAATATAAATAATAAAGAAAAAAATCGGGCCGAGAAAATGTGTTCCTAATATCCGGATTTTCGCTATGTAGTATCCAAAGTTGTTATATTCGGAGTTTACAGTACATGTATACATCATGTGATACAGTCAAAGCCTCCAAAATCTTTATTATGGAACAAAATGTTGTAAATTGTTTGCCTTAAAATTTAACATTTTTAAAAGACACATAATAACATACATTTTTTGGGGGCACAAATTGACACATTAATAAGACATTTAGTTTCTGAAATAGAAGGTGCCCATAGATCTATGACTAAAATATAATTGTCTGTTTTGAAGATTTTCTGTCGTTTAAAATAATTAGTTTACTGCGTTCTTAAAATATAAAATGGGTTTTCGCTCCTCTTTTAAAGTACGAAAAACAGCTTAACGACATTTTGACTTTTCATCTTAATTTGTAAGCAAATTATAGGTTAAGCGCGTTTGAACTAAACAAAAAAAAAATAAATTTTATAATCATTACACTGTCATTAGCTAGATTGTGAAGAAAGGTTGAAGGTTATCGAGACACTCTCGAGTCCGCTTCCTGGAAAAACAGCACTGGTGAGGCAGTACGGTCCTGACCTAATTGGGGCTCGAACACGCAACCTCCGGAATGAGGGGCAGACACCTTAACCTCTACACCACCGCTCCCCTCATTATAAATGAATTTTGTCTATAAATTGAATGACTTGACTCGTCAGTGTTGTATAGCAATTTAATGTACTTCATGACATGAATGATATATTTCAGAATATAACATAATACAATAGTACATGTATTTAGAATCACATGTACAGACAAAACTAATGCCGCAACATTCGGACTCTGGCAAAATATAGCGGCTATAATGTCTGATCTGCTATAAACTAACATCGCCTGATCCTCGGCTTACAACATTTAATGTACCCTAGTGAGCATTGATATAAACAATGGAGCAAAATAAATCAACATGTGTCAACTTTTTTCATTCTCCGAATGTCACAACTATATGTACAGCATGTAACAGCATTAAAAAGCAAAAAGCTATACCTTCCGTCGTGAATCCTTTTTTTATAGTACCATTAAACAGACTCACACTTTACTTATTTATCAACTGACTGCTTCTTGCACAGAAAATAGTCCAATAGTTTCAATTTGATTTTCAATATCAAGGAACAAATATGTACGGCAAGTGAATAATTCATGCAACAGAGAAGAAAGTGCCTCAATCCTGCACATCTAATGAAAGGGCAAGTCTTAAACCCACATCAACGTTGCCTTACTACAGATCACCCCGGGTATTCGGGCAGATAGTCACTGACTTGTACAACCAGTTTACGGCACATTCAGGGTGTACGTACTCTAAAGACTTTGTTTAAGGCTTGCTTTGTCTATGTTGTGACTAAAAGCTGTCACGTGATCAGGTTAAAAGCCAGTCACGTGAACCGGTTTCAAACTCCCCCAACAACTGCACACACTAGTGAAATGGGACGTTTTTGAAGTGTGTTTGCTTAGTGACTTAACCTGTGCAGTGTGCATACAGGGTTCTCATAGTATGTGAATATGCAAAAGATGAATACAAAATACACTTTTGGTGCATAATCGCTCTAGTGAACTCAAGAGTCTGCGGATACCGCTTGTCAGTGGCAAACATCATGGCATGTGGGCATTCAAATACAAAACTTAAATATGAATTAACCTTTTATATTTGACTTCTTATATCCTACAATTAAAATACAAATTTAAATTACTAGCAGTACATTGTTCCAACACTTACAACATATTGAAATAAATATGTAACAATATGTTTTTAATTTTAGCAAGATTTGCTTAAATACGTTTTCAGTTCACAATAGCGACTACAGTTAAACATCCTTTACAACCCGATCACAAAGACAGCCTGTCTAATCCAGCACTATTCATTGGACCTAATGGTTACTTTCACAAGAAATGAACCTGTTAAAACTGACACCCTGTTTTACCGCACACTTTCATTTTTGCAAGGTGTCGGATAAGACAGGTTGCACTTTATGTTAACATATAATTAGTTGTAAAGGGAAGTAAGCACTGTCAGGAGTTTGGGTCTGCTCGAGAGCCGTCGGTTCAATTGCCTATTTTTTGTACAATTAATAGGTGGATATCGATTTATTACAGACGGCTTCTTGATTGATTATTTGTGCTGCAATGCAGAACGAGGTATCTTTCGATATATGCTGTTCTTTGAAATTGTACTTATTTAATCATTTTACGTTCGTTGAACACATCAGTTATGTTCGGAGATTATAATCAGCTAGATGTAGGGAGTGACTGTCCCTTTAAGACTAGCAACCAAGAACAACCATCAATGATGGTACGTATCTACATGTCACTTGGTGCTACACAAAACATGAAAACACACGTTAATCTGTCATTTAAGAAAGTTTGTTGACATTAAACACGGGACCATTAATCTCATTTTCATCGGTTAACCCGAATACGGTTGTCTCGTACAGTAGGTGGTGCAGAAAGTACATGGCATCTGGAGTTACGTAGTGGTAAGAAATCGTATATCTCGAACAACAGTCCTCTCCCTGAAAAACAGTGTTTGATAGTGTTTGACAGTGTTTTACAGTGTCTGACAGTGTTTCACAGTGTTTTACAGTGTCTGACAATGTTTTACAGTGTTTTACAGTATTTTACAGTGTTTTACGTATCAGTGCTTAGTTATCTCTACAAAAGGAATATTAATGACAGCCTTCACCTAATATAGATATAGTATCTAACGAAGTAACACTTTCAATTTTTATAATCATGTGAAATTGAACCAAATTTTGATTGACTGAAGATTTGCTTTGTAAAAAGGTAACTCTCAATGATATAGCAAAACTAATATTGAAGCAACCAACAAATGGAGTTATAAGGACAGCTTGACGAATGTTATGGGCACCATGAAAATGCTAAGAGTCTTATGAAATGACAAACAAGAAAAATCCCAAATCAATGCCTTCTGAAACAATACGAAATTAATGCCTTCTGAATCCGCATTGTGTAGTACAGAATGGTGTTATGTATTAATGCGCTCTTACCTTTTGCACTGGATGCTTTGCCCAACTGTATATATAAGCTGGTAAATTCCCGAACAGATGTCTGTCGAGCGGATATGGATGGAAAGCCTCTCTGCCCCGAAAATCCAAGGAACTCCAAACTGGCACTCCTGATGCTTCTAAACACCTTCCTGTTTCAATATCCTCTGAATTTTCCGGGTCGTCCTTACGTGGTTTAATTGCACAAATGCCCTTTTGATATCCCCGTTCAATTAAATGACGTAATCCACGATTACTGATGACGTAACCAGCACCGCCACTCATATATCCGCTATCAACAAATTTATTGAAGTGATAGCCCAGATATCCCGGTTCATTTGCGTCATAGTGCCACAAAAGAAACTTTAAATTTTCAACAATAACGTACGTATCGTCGTCTGCTTTAATCAAGAAATCAAAATCGTTCCTATACTTTTCATAAATCTCCTGATACACTCTCATCATTTTAAGTATCAAGTTACGCCTATCGTCTGGAACGTCAATGTTTAAGAAATCATGACGCTTCTGTTTGGAGTAAATGACGTAGAAATGTTTATCACAGCGCGTGGCCCATGTTTTATTCACAGCCGCCACTTTTGTGTGCAAGTCCTTTTCCATCGTGAGAATTAGGCATAACACTCGAATCTTCTTTACCGCCTCGCCTACTTGTTTCTTTCTAACTGCAGTTGATTCTGAAATACATGTATATGTAGTAAAATATTCCACAAGAGTTTGCTTTAACATCACAGAATAAGTCGTAAGACGACCGTAATACTTTTATTATAACTTGACTTAAAATAATAATTACAATGTATGACCAATTCATTAACTTCAATAGGGTGCTCGTGAAGCACGTCAAAATGGCGTGCATTTTACACTAACCAAACCCGCATCAGGTACAAACTGTTCCATATATATATTCTTTTAAGTTTTATTTTTCTAGTAATTTATTTACTTAAAATGTTGTGCTGATATAATGTAGTGATTATCGTCCATCTTGGCTCTTACATATGTAACGACTGCTAGTAAGGCGCGCTTCAGGAGCATTTTGTCGTATTTTCATATATGTAATATAAGTGTCTGACCTGTAGTGTTGTACTTGATGCTGGTCCAATGTATACGATCCATGTACTCCGTTTTTACACCTATTTCTGAAAAAATGAAAAACTGATAATTCATCAAACGTAATACAATGTATACTGTAGTGAGTGCCGCGCATTTTTTATTGCCTTCATTTCATCAGCATTAAAACAACCTTGCGGATTACTGACGAAACAGATGAATTGAAGATAATGTTAAGAGTTCTCTTCTGCCGTGAACGTATTCTCTTATCACTATTATTGCTATTACATTTTTGGTATCTGCTCATGCTAATGCCCTGCCGGGGATCCTGCTGGGGTCAAGTCACTGAACGAAAAGTTGCAAAGGTAAATATTGTTGTGCATATGTCAAGTTTGACTGGTGTTACAGAACGGTCTGTCAAGCTTTAAGTGGGACATATTAAATTATTACTGATTATTATTTTCACATGCAGCCTCTCTGGGCTGATCTGGCTGAGTACATATGACATGTAAGCTGAAGATCTCTTTTTCCCTGTCCAGAGCGGATCCATGGTCTATATGTAATGTGCTGGCACGGTCACAGATTCGATACCCCGCACTACCACTAACCACAGGAACCTCGATCACAAAAATAGAAAAAATAATGTAGCTTGGCGAAGAAAAAAAAGCGCTTTAAACTTTTTTTTTTTGTGATTAAATATCAAGTTCCTGTGCACTGATATTATTAAGTGTCTATTGGATGAGACCTAAAAACGAAGGTCACCTGTATCGATTCCATGTACTGATAAGAAGTTGGGCATAAGCTTTGTCTATGATTTTTAACATTAAGTATTTACATCTATGTCCTGTATTTAAGATTGTGTATTTAACATTGTTTTGGGTTCCTCCTTAACAGTTTTAAGTTGCAAGTTAGGTGCTTCAGAGTAGGTGAAATATGTTATAAATTGCACCATTTCGTAGGCACAGTAGGGGACATCCCGCCCGCACCCACCCCAAGTCAGGTCCCCCCAGGTAAGCCTCGTCTGTATCCGCCCCTGTTGAATGTTCACGTGTACATGTATCAGGAAAGTGTATAACATTCTACAGTAATATGCTTCTGGATCTATTTGTAATGCATTTAAAAAAGGGACCCACCGTCACTGGATGAAGGGCATGGATTTTCGAGAATCAGCTGGTTAGAGCTGACGTCACATTGTGTATACGGAAACCTATCATGCAATGCATAGTATGATGTACATGTACATATAAACTGATATAAATATCCTTTGATTAAGTGTCCAGGAAGTCAATTTGTATGATAAAAACTACATGTAGTTCGAAAAGTTCACCCGGCAGGTCCCTTAGCTTAATTTGCGTCAAATTTACCTTTTCCTGTGGGGCCATATGTCGCATACAGTAACAAAAGCATCAGAGCGGCTATCACTAATAATGTTGTCTTTAAGTGAAAATGCCATCCTCCAATCCGCACTGAATGGTCTGTCATCTCGTTGAACTAACCAATCGTATCAACTCGGCGATTTCCGGCCAGCTTCGTAGAAACTCGTCGGGGTTTTCCGCTTGTGAACTTGCTACACGTGTAAAATTCTCATCGCCGCAATGTGAGTACTGTCCAATGTGCATAGGAGACCTTTGCAATGTCTGCTGGCGAATTCTGATGGTTTATTACTAGAACAATGACGCTGAACTATCTTCTGTTTTAGGTGATCTTAAAAGCCATTGATTAGATGCCTGAAAATATATAAAAAGGATGTGGTTACTACCGCCAAACTTCATACAGATACAGATACAGAAAGTTAAGCATCGTATTGTGGTTGCAATGTAGAACAATGGCGCCATCTCAAGTTGCTAGAAGGTATGGTGGCTGATATCTGAAAATTCGTGTCTTGGGGAGTCCACCAAAGTCAAACAAAACACGACAAACGAGATATGTCTTCAAGAAAAAAACGTCGGTTCATTAAAATGAGCATTGCCAAATATATGCTGGACAGTAGAGTGTTCAGTATCGTTGCATCGTGTGCAAAAGTTATGTATCCGAACTTCAAACGTACTGACAAACGGACGTACAAAGAGTTGGTTACAATAACCCTAAGAAAACAATAAATAGAAGCTAATATAAAATGCACCATGTAAACAGGAACGTTTTAAGTGCAATTGTTTATTATCTATTTTAAGAGGTTTGTGAAATTGATATTGACTACTAAGGGAGGTAACTAATACTTGAAATCATTTAGTTTTCACCGCGCAGTTGAAGTTTCGATAAATGAATTGAATCCGTTATCCTTTAATTCATATGGCGGTTTCATTCACTTGTGATATTCGATGTTGTTGTTTATTCAGATCGGCTTATTTTCAAGACCGGCTTATTATCAAGATTTCAGAGTATGCTGTTATTCGACACTTTCATATATGTTCTATTAAACATGTTCTTTCAGCGCTTCGCAGCATTGTTGTCATACATGGTCTGACCCTGCTCTACGCCATAACGCACTGAATCAAATAACCGGCTTAGAGTATACGTGAAACTCTTCTGCAAAAATGTTCAAATGCATTTGCCAAAGAGCCAGAAATCATTTGATTTCGATATATAATTTCAAATTATCTTAGTATTCAAGCAATTTAAACTTTTTCTTAGGTGTTAAACAACTGCATCGCACACTGTGCAGGTAAGTGCGTATACAATGTACATTAAATGTTAAATTTAAATATTGTCTGCATGCAGAGTTTATAATGGTTACAATGTATCAGTTGGAATGTATAAATAAAGGACATATAACTTGCAATGATACGGTAAATAGATATTAAAATTATAAAAAATACAGGGATTAGCATATGTTTTACACTGCATATTTTGACATAATATCATTTTCTTACTTGGTATCTCTCAATTCGTTTCCTGTACAAGCGTATATGATGCATAATTTTAATAAGAAAATAATGTATGGCAAAGGAAAATGGTAGGTAAAAGGTGTCGGGGTGTGGAAGAGAATAATGGTGGTGGGGGAGGGGTAGAAAATTCGATTTTGTGTGCTTTTCACTCAATGTCGGAAACCAATTTTCAAAGCAAACACACCTGTCTATTAGATCCGATAAAATCCAGGCGGTGTATCTTCAATTAAAGAAAGATAACTACGCCCCTAATAAAGGAGTGTTTCACGTCATGTAACCTTTAGATAACACCAATTACTTATTGTGCAGTGTATAACATTCGTCTGATACCAGCTTGCATTGTTTATTTACAGATCTCGGTCAATACTTTAACGATTGTGTAATTGTGTTTGATTGTCAAGATTAGACAATATAGTCATATAAGTAATTTTGTCTGTGTTACGCAGAAGTTAACGCTAGATTATGACTACGTTTCTAATAAGATTATGCATGTAGAATTTTCGTAGGTCAAGGACAGAATATCGCAACTCGAATAAGAATTAGATTTTTATGCACTAAATAAATCACTGCAGTCGCGGTACTGGGCCCACTTCCGTTTCCTCGTATACGTGAATTTAGACATTTAATTTACTGATACTTTTTGCAACCAATCTGATTTATGAGATATTTTCGTGCTGCGGTGTGTAAGTTTTCAGTAAAAAATAACAAAAACACTTCATTTGTTGATAAAAAAGATGCAAACTGCGTTTTTCGTCAACGTTTCTTATATCTTAATCAGATAGAAGACAAATTATATACAAATAAACAGCGTCATTAAATTTGATTTTCACATAATGTCTAAGGCAACCGTTCATAGTTCAGTACCATTTGAAAACAAAATGGCCATAATTGCCCTAAATCGCTTACCTTGGAAGCATTGGCCATTGCACAAGGTACATAACAGGCGTTGCAAAAAAACAAGGAAAAAATTTAGTTAATTTTAAAAGTTTATGTAGTTACTTTGTCTTGTTTGAATGGAGGCAAGAAAAACATTATATTCAAGGTCATCAAAGAAAAATGAGCGAAAAACCACTATAATTGGAACTCATTTACAAAACGTACACATGGGCTAAACTGTAGCTTCACAAGAAACAAGAAAGTATGTCAAGGTCACAGTCAAGGTCATTCAGACGGATGTAAGACTGTGAGCTAGATGTGCTAAAAACGCTTTAATTTCTAGTTTAGTACAATAAGTTACTTAACTCTCTGGGAATTTCATAGAATATATACAGATAATGATATACAATAGTAGGCTATGTATAAAATGAATGGCTGACTGAATTTCGTAGAATCACAAACTCGACATTTTTTCTTTCTTTCTCTCTTTCCAGGGTGACTGGACACTCAAATAGTATGTTTTCTTTCAAATATCAGTATTTCTCAGTTTTAAAGAATGCAATGTTAGTATATAAGAGCTATTCAATCATATCTCAATGGTGTTGCAACTCGACCTTTGACCTATTTAAAAACATGTTTATAGTTATGCTAGTATGAATAAAAATACAGCTGTATGTTTATTTACAGAAAAAGAAATGTAAATATCGCTGGGTTTCTATATTGTATAAATGCTTGTCTAAACTATTACATAAACAATATATCATATGTTTGATATATGTACATTGGAACATTTTTAGACAACATATCTTTATGTCTCCTTAACTTCTGAGGGGGGGGGGGGGGGGGGGGGGGGGGGGGTATTTTTGAGGGGGGGGGGGGGGGGGGGGGGGGGGGGGGGGGGGGGGGGTGGGGGGGTGGGTGTTTGTGAGTTATTTTTTTTTTTTTTTTTTTTTTAAAAGTTTTTTTTTTTTTTTTTTTTTTTTTTTTTTTTTTTTTTTTTTTTTTTTTTTTTTTTTTTTTTTTTTTTTTTTTTTTTTTTTTTTTTTAATTTTTTTAAATTTTTTAAAAAAAAAAAAAAATTAAAAAAACATGATATCTGGCTTTGTTTTGCGAATATTGCATATTTAAAAGGGCAAATAAATGATTTACAAGGAATAGATAAAACTCGAACGGGACGAGGAAACAAACAAACACCTTAGGACTCAAAGGATAAGGAAATGAATCACATGGGCACAAATATTTTATAGTTGCTTAGCATACCCGACCTTTATTTGTTGTCATGATTTTACAATTTGAAAAATAAATAGTATAAGATTGACATTACCATTGTGGGAGTTACATGTACAGTAAAATCCGTGTTTAACGACACCGGATATAGCGAAGTTCATGATACAACGAACATATCTTCTGGGCCTATTTTTTTTCTTTATTAAATATGAACATTCTATATGGATATAACAAACTCCGGAAATAAGGAATATATTTAAATGGTCACATGGAGTTCGTAATATACGGTGTTTACTGTATATTCCATACTGAGACACAGCCGGGAAACATCACCATTTCTGGTAGCAGAAATAACAGCAACAAGGAACCAACTATTTACTGGATTAACTTGTTACTACGTAATACTTTAACCGGATTGACTGATAATTTTGTTTCTTATTTCAACAGTTCTTTTCAGATCACGTGGAAAGTTTGCCTGGCCATCAATATCGTGCAGTGTATACTTTCAATAATATAGCAAAACTTTACAATCTGAGAGCGAGCAGCTTTAATGGTATTTCTTTGTTCATGCTAGAGTATGATCGTGTATATTTTTCTGGCTTTCTTGTCCGGGAACAAGTACATACTTATTATAAACTTGAAACCATGTATTAAAGTCCCATTAGCATTTAGGATGTAACATTACTAGCAGAGAAAGACTTTACCTGCGAAACTGACCTCAATTTGTTCGAAAAACATCGAAAAACATTCCTAAAATTTCTTTTTACATGGAATGTACATGTTATATAAATACAGTGTAGCATTTTTTTCAATGTTATTTTTTATGTCAAAAAGTTATAAGACTTAGTACGCTAAATGTATTTCTATAGACTCACATTTTTTTATAGGGCCTTCTGTCCCAGCGACTACCTTCACGCTAACCGACTGCTGAAATGCATTTTATTTTGCAGAATTATCATAGTCACACATAAAAATAGCAAAATTTATACATGTTATCCAACACTTTATGCCATTAATTTGTAGCTGAATTTTCGGGGCACTTTCAGCGCCCATTGACCAAAAATGTTAGTATTTTCAAATACCAATATTTCATTTTTATTTCACATCCAGATTTTCTCTCCTCGGTACATTCGTGATCTGTCATCCAGCGATTCTTTAAAAAGATCTTTTCCCGCACGCATCCGTTTAGTTTTAGCCATTCAGCAATCAAACATGACCTCTAGACAAAAAAGCCACTCATACCAAAAAAGGAAAATGTCTAACGTGTAAGAAATGTACATGTATATGGCAACAAAGTTTCAGATTAAACAGAGGTCCTTCCATTGTTCTATCATAATTCAAAAAAAAAAAATATCTATCTTTTTTAATTATCGAGTTCTTAAATCGCTACTGGGACTTTAAGCTGTTGAAACCAACATGTACATTTGTATTAATATATCAAAAAAGTATTTTATCGATTTTTTGTCAATATTTGTAATGCTCTTCAAGTATTGGCGTGTTTAGCATACAGCGTCTTACATCGTTATCTTTAAATACTGCAGGGTTTGACTGTATTGACCTGGAAGGAGATTAAGTTGTGTATGTAAACACTTAAGGATAAGAATGATAAAAATGTTAACAATTTATCAACAATCCATATTCAATGTGGCCTGTGTAGTCGCCTGTGTAGTCTTCATGTTCAATTTTCACGTACAGCCGGGTACACAGGGACTTCGTTCGCACTTGTGGTGGCCGGGGGATACAAATGTAGTTTAGCTGTGTTTACATTATTCCCTTACGTGTAAAGGCCCTGGTAATACGGCAATTTATTCTTCAACTGAACTGATTTTACTGACCCGAAAATCACTTTAATGAACATTTTATGCAAACTTTTAAAATAGCGACTTTCTTTTCTAACTACATTATTACGTACCTGTGCAAATGTATTCCAGCAATTCCTATATTCACAAAAGGGATGGTTTAAACGCAGTTCCTTTCGACACTTTTGTTCTTATTAATATATAACACTGAAAGTATATCACATGCATACACGATATCACATGTTGGATGTTAATTGTGTATTTCCTGAAACACGCAATTCATATCCTTATATGGTAAGATAGTATTGGCTGTCACATTGTACCTAAAACCACGCATCACTTTTGAACAGTTATAAATCTCGAATCCAGATAACAATCACGGCATATCCACATTGAACAATTTTGTGTTTATACCTGACGACCCAATGTTTTATTATCATCTGTCTGTTTACAGTGTTATATTGACGCACAACTTCAGTGCCTGATAAGAAAAAAGTCCCACACGCACGCCTGCCATTCGTAGTTTGAAGTTAAAACTTTGTTTTTAGCTAAATATGTTGAATCAGGTTGAAGACTCTCCTGAAAAATAAAGCACATGTAAATTATAAAAGTTAATCAATGCTTTGAATGGTGAAGTTGTCTTAAGATACCTAAACTTGGTACTTAAACAAAGGGAGGCAACTTATCGATCTTGAATCACTAAGATAATCGTAGTGTGGACAAAAAATAACAGAGCAATGTTTAGAAATTTACCGTGAATTCAATTGTCGCGGTTTCGTTCCAAATCACTAACACCTCAGAAAACGTTGTAATACGAAAATATATTCGCAAAATATTACTGTGGCAATTGAAAGAGCGAATAATGAAATAATTGCATTTTATTCTATATCTATTTTATTTATCCAATCGTGAACGTTTATTTGCAACATGTGACCGTACAATATATTACCATATTGGACGCACGTGCGTACAAAAAATCCTGTATTTTTTCCATATTTGAACGGTTCAACGATAAAGCCCGAAACGCGTGAAAATGATCCGAATGAAAATCGGGTGAAGTAGGCGCTCTATGTACAGAGTTTGTTTAAGCGTCTTGAAATCAGGATTATTTGTCGTTTGCTTGTAAACACAAAAAAGAGGAAAAGGCTAAAATACAATATTCAGTGAATCATTTTTAATTTAAACTAAAATAAAATAGATATGGAATCAAAAGGTTATTTAACATTGTACTGTACAATGTTAAATATCCTAATAATCCATACCTGTATAACATATTCCATACGCCAATGCGTTAATTGCCGACAAGGCGTGCCGGCACGATAGGATTTTACTGTAAAAAACCATAGACTGCAAACATCTGTTATGCGGTAAATTTTGGTTCGGCCAGGTTATAGTTAAATTTTTAGTGTTTTTTTTTTCAAGCGGATAAATTTTTTACATTTTCTTTACTAGCATGCAGGACTTGTACATTTTACTTAACATCAAGAACATAGTATTTGGACAAGACTGACTGCGTTTTGCAAATACAGAAAATAAATAAAAGTCCATTTAATTGTACATTTTATTTGATCAAATAGTTTGCTCTGACCTGATTATTACCAAGTACCCTTTTTGTAGTTTTTGTTTTGTTTCTTTTCTGCGCTGATTTCATAATCAAACCAGTCAGTTTCAGGCGTATACTGGCATACGTTTTGCAATGACACGGAACAAAACATCACGAATTACACAAAATATTCAGTGACACGGAAGGGAACTTGTGGTTTGTAATTTTCTATATAATACCCCAGTCATAGTGTCACGTTTTGGCCGCGCCGTTGTGCCCCGTTTCTGACAACCACGTTTTGGAAATTTTCGCCGGGTGCCACGATGTGCCAAGTTGTCGCCACGCGCTAGCTACGTGCTAGCCGCGCTGTTGCCACGTTGTAGTCCCGTTGTGACACGATTGACAGGTGACAACGAATATTAAAGTCGGGTTATGCCACGCTGCCGCCACGCTGTTGCCTCGTTGTCGCCACGTTGTGCTTCATTATGCCTCGCTGCCGCCACGCTGCAACCACGTGCAGCTAAAAGTCGCCACGCACTCACTGGCAGACTGGCCTAGAAATAAACAAAATCATTACCGATTTGACTTCCGAGTGAGGTTCAAAATACATGTAATATTGTTCAACAAACGAAGTTGTGCACATGGGCTTTCGCACCTCCTTGAATCCTGGGCTAGCGTAGTTATGGTACTTGATTTAATAAAAAATGCAATTTTTAAACCTTAGTGACATTAAGTTTTGAAACCTTGCATTAACATTTATCAGCAGGTGAAGTTTGGCAACTAGGTTTTGCGTCCCCGTCCACTGAGGGAGACCAGAGTAATGCCCATTGCTGTATTGAAATTGTCCTTGTTTGAAATTTTGTAAATGCTAAGAAAACATTTTTAATGTTGTGATATTTAGGTAAATCCAATACCGGTTATTGTGTACAAGAATACACTGTAAAATTCACAGACTATAATTATTTTGCATTTACGAATAGTTTAGTCATATGAATTGTATTGAAAAAAGCTCAAGAGATGATTAGGGAAAAAAACACAACAAAGGTACAATGTTCACAATCTATTTTTAATACATGAGTAGTTTGCACAATGAAACTGGAGTATGAATTCCAAAGGTTGAACTTAGTCCGAGTCATAGCACATAGTCATACCATGCGGTCCTGCCATGCCACACTGCCTGCTGGTGAGGAGACGTAGTGCTTCAGGTAGAGGCGTTGCTCCTTGGCCGCTCTGCTGTCGATGTTGCCTCCCATCACTTGTTGCATGTCGTCCAAGTTCGCCCCCTGTCGCCATGTACCCGGGATGACCTGGTGGTTATTGTCCTCGTCGTCAACCAGGCCATTCTGCTCCTGTGCGTAGCGTACCCTCATGATGTTATGCAGGCAAACGCAAGCGAGGACGATTGACTCGACTGTGCTCGGATCCTGCTTCAACGAGGTGAGCAGACAGCCGAAGCGGTTGGCCAGTATACCAAACGCATTCTCCACGATAGAGTGGTACCCCTTGTAATTAAAGTACATGGATTCGCCATTCTTCGGTTTTCTTATGGCCACGTGTTTTCCGTCTAGTGCGCCGACAGCATGCGGAAACTGCCACCTTGTGTTGAAGAGTTCTTCTGCACTTCGCCACTCGTCTGGGGCAGTTGGGATGTTCAGAATTTCTTCAGAGTACTCTGCTACGATGGCCTCGCAAACTTCTTTGACAATGTACGAAATTGTGTTGTGGGCTACTGTGAATGAGTACATCAGTGAGTGGTAGCTGTCTCCAGTGGCAAGGTGACGGAGAGGGACCGTAACTTTCAAACCAGGTGACAGCGCCTTCTGGAACCAGCTGTCCTTCTTCTCTATTCTTGGGCTCAGTCTGTCCACCAGTTCCTGGAATAGGAGGGGGTCAACTCTCAGGAAGTTCCTGAAGGCGGCCACATCCTCTCTCCTTAGCTCTTCCATGAGTTGGTGGTACTGGCCGAAATCCTCTCGTCGCCGGAGCCAGTCTCTGCAGAATATGATGCGCGGGGCCCGCTGTCTCCTTCTTCTATCCGCTTCCCTTTGGAGCAGCAACATATTTTGTAGCATGTTTTGGTTCAGGGCTAAGGCAGCATTCGCTAGTTGGAGATCCATTGAATAGGTTTAGCACTTGGCTTAAGCAAGAACAAATGACTTGAGGTCCTAGATGGAGGGGTATATATATGGGTTATCTGGAAGATGGCATCTGACCTCCTTGACTAGACTGGCATTCAGTCCTTACATTTTCTATTTCTTACTCAATTAACTCCCTTTGCTCCCAAAAATGTAAGGACTGGTGAAAAGCGGATTTCATTTTCCCTAAATTCTGGGAATCGACCTTTTCCTGAGGTCAAGCAATAATCACCTGGCAGAGAGAAACAGCTTGTGGTCAGTGCTAATGTTCCATATCTAATTTTATTATCTAAGATCAAATGATACTGAGAAATAAACTCTAGGGTTATTTGTCCTTTCTGTATTTTCCTGAAATATATGAATTGAAACTTCTAAATTGTTTCAATATTTTTTTTAACAGATGTAAGTTTTGTGTGAATAAACAGTGATTATAACTGATCGATAAATTTGGTGCTGTAAGGAATCTTGTGTCAGTTATAAGAAATTTCAAGTACAATGTACATGTACTTAATTATGCAACCAAAAACCATTTTCTTCAGTTAATGAAGTTATGAAATTATATCTAGGTACAATGTATAATCTTGGCATAATTGTTAGAAAAAAATATTTTAGTGCAGTGGAGCCTGTGAATTGAAATCTCAGAGAATTTATTTTTACTCAAACTGAAATGATCAATATAAATAGAATTATTTTAATCTTTGAAAATATAACTTCAGAAGACAAAACATCATAATACATGTACTTGTATATTCTTATTGTACGTATTATTGTACGGCTGTTGATTTTTCGACGTAGTCGTATACTTTTGATTTGAACTTCCGTTGGTATGGACGCGTTGCTAACCAACTTCGTTATAATGTGACCAATCAGAATCTGCAAATTATTGGCTAGCGTTTCGGTACCGGAATAAGCAGTGTACTGCCCGGGAGCCTTCTGAAACACAAAATGTGTATATTTTTTCATATTATAGTTATTTATAATAAATCATGTTGCAAAAAAAGAAAAAACAGAACACGTTATGTCAAGGTTTCTGGACAGTACGAAGATCAACTTTTGTATTCAACGAGGTGTTGTCCAGGGCCGGACATCTAGCGTCATTGATTATTATACCGCCATTTTTTGTTTTGAAAAAAGTATGATTACAGGTATGTTCTTTGAAATGTGAATAGATTCTGTTGCTATACATTTCTAAAATTTGATGCTCTTGCTTGTGACACCATAAAAAGCACCATTTCTTTTCGCAATCAACTCTCGCTTCAAAACTTCATGGATATTCGTTACCAACAATTTTCGTAATTTGAACCGTTATTGCGTACCCTGAAAATTCGAACCATTCCTAAAAATGAAATTCCTGTTACATTAACTTGAAAAATATTGAAGTGTGTGCTTTCTTATGAGACCTTAGTTTACATTTACGAAAACATTCTAATCTTTCACATGTAAACCGCCGTGAAACGTATCTCGGAAATAAAGTGTTCCAGGTACGAGTTGAATACATGAATTTCAAAGTAGTTCGGGTGCTGTCAAGTAAGCCCGAGATGTACTTTCCCTAGGGAAAGTATAGGCTGATCTCTTCCCTCCTCGTGCTGGGATCAGCCAATACTTTCCCCGGGGGGTATGCAAGAAAAAATGTTTATTACGTCACCTACGTCGACCATCTTTTTTTTTAAAGATATTACTTGTTTATTATAAAATGAGATCCTGAAAACAGTTAATTTCAAATCAAAGAATGAATTGAGATAAAAAAAAGAATAAATATGAAAACGAATTTTGCCAGAAATAGCAGTAGATAATTATCAAAGAAAAAAAATCTTATTGCAAATTTTAGGACTCAAGCCCTTTACAAATGTACCAAGCATAAACAGAATAGCACACCGTATGTAATTAAGTTTTAAGTCCTAACAGAAAATTCATTAAATGTTGCAATTAGGAATCTCAAAATACCCAATGACAAAGATACAGTCTAGACACAGACAGGAAGTAAGCCACTCATCCTTGTTTAGCCATGCAGCTCAGTGAAGTTGGCACCGTGGCACTTAATATCCACACAGTCTCTGTTTAGCCCGTGACCCTTGCATTTGTAGTTTTCCCTCAGCCCGGAGAACTGAGTCCCGTTTCCCCAAGTTTAACTGGTTGCAAATTAATCTCGTGCCCCTGCCTAGTATCCTTGTGCGTCCTGGTAAATCCGTGTTTAATTACACGGGCTGTGAAATGAGCCAATTATCCCCAAGCTTACCCGGACACGCACCCTGGATATCCTGTAATTCTTGTTACCCGCAGCCACGTGAAATTAGCCTTTTATTCCCTAGTATCCCTGAAGCCTATTCACGACGTGTCCCCAGGTTTTGCCGCAGGTCCGTGAACTAAGCTCCATATTCCGTTGTATCAAGATTGACCCTGCAGGTAACACCACTTCCTGAGGTGTATCCTCAACAGTAGTATCAACAAAGCCCGTGAAAACAAACACCTTCTCAGCGGGGACACATGTAGAGGCAAAGCAACCTGAGGCTGTGTTGATAGTGAGACAGGGGGCTAATTGTATGGGGTTGCAGGGATATTAACAAAGTCGTATAATCAGATATACTGTTGATACTAGATGACACAAAGCTTAACTCATCACCATTCGGGGATTTTCATGTCGGCAATGTGATCTAGGGCTGCGCAGATGCTTAGGGACATGGAGCTGACGGAATACTGAAAGAAACGTTTACAATGTAACTTGGGGCCAAATTGAAACTATGGGATATGAGGCGGAGTTCCCTGGGCTTAACGGTTCAGAGTTATCAGGATTGCATTATTCAAATTTTCAGAATAATACTATAAAAAGGTTGCTCATCTTCTTTACCAATTCACTGCTGCCTAATATTTTATGTTGATACAGGTTTTCTCGTGTTAGGGCTAAAATTTAATGATGTTTTCTGAAACAAATTGCCAAGGAATAACGACCGTTCTTCCTCATATGACACCAATACTGGTTTTTCCAGGAAGTAGACTCGAGAGTGATTCGATAAGCTACAAGCTTTCTTCACAATGGAGCTAAAATAAATTAGTATAAACTAAACTAAGGAATAATTCTTTATTCCACTGTACAATAACCTGTTTTATTCGAGTTAAGATTTAAAAAAAATTGTTCCGTAGTGTAATCCTTAAGTAAGTCAGTCAACAAAATCATGGCAACACTACTACAGGCTAATGTTATGAAATAAATGAAAATATCATAGGAAGGTACCATAAAGAATTAGTTAAACCACTGTTCATTTAGAATTTAGTCATTATTTAGAAACTTGGATACACAGCAATGTATGAGTTAATATCTGCATGTTTGCGTGGTGTTCGACTTAGTAACCTTGACGTGATTAGCAATGGTACTCAGGCGAGCGATATAGGGCCGTGAATGCCCTCTTGTTTGTCATTAATTACAATTTCATTATTTTAAAGTGCACACTGAACCACAAATTAGCATCACTTGTAAATTTTAATAGTTCATTTATTCATTAAGTTATTCTTTACCAAATCTTACCAAATTTGAAGTGGAATGAGAGAACCAGCTGAGTACATGTATACAATTTAACATCCTCATGCATCAGTGGTTTGCCAACCTTTCAGACAAACTAATTAAGGAAATTATGTAATGAACGCTCTGGATGTACGAGAATGACAATTTAAGTACATAACACGATTGTTCTTAATTGGGGAAGATTAAGCACTATTGTTTAATATAACTAGAACTCTGTCTACAGACTTTTAATAAATGGTGAAGTACCAACTCACAGATAGTTATCTTCTATCAAAACTTGCAAATTATCTTATTTACCTCTTCTAACCATGCATCGGTTTCAGTCTAAGTGCAATATAAAAGACTCTTCAGTTTCCATTGTATTTTTCAAGAATGCAGCGAGAATGTGAGTAGATAGTAACTATATCTACTCTTCAAAATTAAGTCTGTTTTAACACAGTTTGCAAGTTTCGGTAGTGGGTCATTAGATACTGCAATTATGCTTTGTTGAACCGTATATGTCCCGGAACGTATATATCACACGAGAGAAAAATTCGACCGCATATGTCACACGTGTGATATATTCGGTCGAAAATTGTCTTCGCGTGAAACGTATATGGCACATAATATGTGATGTATACGTTTGACTTCGAATTTTATAGGAACACGAAAACGAATATCTCACATGCAGAAAAAGGCAAATAAAAACGAAATTTTCAACGAATACGTCACATTTTGATCAATTTGAAAAAAAAACATATTTAAAACAATCAAATATGGTTGATTAAGTTATGCCGCATAGATTCTGCTTAACACAACCAAGTCGATCCGATCGGTCCCAACACATTGTATGGGAACTAGACATTCCCACTCGAAGGTGTGGTCTGTATTATGTCTTTAATTTGTATAAATAATTGTTTTCGTCAAATTTCGATTGGGTGTTCTTAAAGGTTATCGACTGCGTACGTGTGGCCCTTGAGTGGTGATTATTAACAGGAAATTATCTCAGAACAGCATTGATTTTAAAACATCACTATACATTTTTTTTTCTGTATAACACAATACATTTATCACAGATTAAACACATATCAAACTTGATATATTTGATGGCCAGTGAAACAATGTAAAGTAACCGTAAGATGGTAATGACCCTCGATCATTTTTGTCGAGCCCACTTGCGGTGAGCTCGACATAGTCGCCGCTTTTGGCAGTCGGTGTATGTGCATCCGTGCGTCGTCTGTGAGCCCGTGCGTCCGTCCAGACTGATTTTGTCCGGACCATAACTTTGACATGCAAGGAGCAATCTGTTTATATTTGGCATAAATGCTAACCTCAATGAGGAGTGTCATTTGTCGAATTAAGAATGACTTTGTCCGGAGCATTTCTTCTATATACTTGAAGGGATATTGATGTAACAATGCATAAATGTTTACCTTAATGAGACGAAGAGTCATATAGATTAACAAATCCCTATGTCTACGGTCAAGGTCATAGTTTGAGGTTAAAGGTCAAATTGAAGAATGAGATTTTGTACTGAAGGATGTACTGAAGGATTTTCATACCATTATAAGACAGGGTGTATTGTGCAAGAACCAGGTCCCTAGGTCTAAGGTCAAGGTCACACTAAGAGGTTAAAGGTCAAACACAGGATTGAAAATTGTGAATAAACAATAGTATCTCTTTTTATTTCCCTGCAGCTACAATATCCTTTGTGTAACATTTAGTTTCTTCGATTCAAATCCACCTAAAATCAGTCATAGTTCCTGGGGGGTCACTATTCTTCAAAAAAATAATGACCGGGGTTATTATTCTATGGGGTTCCTAAACATTGTTACAACGGCTCCGGCAAACGGCCCAGGGACGGGTGCCTTGCCATCCACTTCCTACAAAAGTATAATTAGTAGTTTTATACACTAAAGTATCACAAATAAGTTTCGGTGTAAACTGTCAAAATGACCAGAATGAATATATCAAACGTGTAAAAGATTCGACCGAATATATCACGTGTGTGAAAAATTCGACCGAATATATCACACGTGTGAAAAAGACATATACGTTCGGTGTAAACTGTCAAAAATGACCAAACGAATATGTCACATTAAACACGTGTTATATTTACGGTCGAATATATCACACACGTGTGATATATACGTTCCGGGACATATACAGTTCAACAATGCTTCATATAAACATGAAGCATCTTCTTGCTATCCTCATTTGGATTCAAATGGGTCGTACAGTACGTCTATTAATATGAACGTAAGCATTATATTTTTTTTAGTAAACTGGGCGCCATAGGCATGTAGCTTAATACATGTGTATGCATCCTTTTGCTCATTCCATTTTTGGATCGATTGATTTATCAATCGGGCCAATGTTAACACAGTACAGCTTCCTTACGGCAGAAGGCTTTACATACATACAAGTAGTTCCATATATTCAGTTGTTACGAATTATACTGTCTTTTGTTTTAAAAATTATATAGTAGCATTTCTAAATAATATCAAAACATTTCAGAATAGCATAATATTATATTGTTGTTTTTCTTATAATTTGCATCTAAATAAACACAGAAATCATAGATTTTACTCAGTCTGCTAATTCAATAAATATAAGTCCTGCAGAAATCAACTCTTGATATACAAAAATCCAATGAAAAATCCATCTGTACCTGGAACTGGTGATTAAGATCTTGATACTCAATGTTTATTTATGACCCTCTAGGCAATTTCTCCCTGGTCAATTAATGGGCAGTTAGCGGTTGTTTCAAGTGAACAAGGGTATTGAATTTCTTTTGCCTGCCGCATTTCACCAGGCTAGATGATCAAGCCCTATCAGTAGATACGGCCCAGAAAATATTCTGCTTGAATAATGAAAATATTCTATCATCTCGCCGGGTGGCCAGGCTACTCCTTGACGTGTATCATATATAGCGTACCACAACGTATCAAAACGTACCACAACATCGTACAACGTAGAACACCGTAACATAACGCAGCTCATAACGTAGTTCAACGTGTTACAACGTATCATAGTGTGACACGGCGTGACACAACGTGGCATAGCGCGGCACGCGGAACGTGGAAGAAACGAGGCCACAACGTCGCATAGCGTAGCACAACGTGTCAGCAACGGCAATAGAACGTATCAACCCTCGGAACACGCTATGTTCACGTTCTGTTGCGTTGTTTCTACGTTGTTGCCACGTAATACTACGTTGTACCACGTTCTCGCCACGTTGTTGTCACGATGTAGTACGTTGTGGGAAAACGTGAGTGAATTTTGAACATGTTCAAAATTGAAATTTCCTGTTCACGTTTAGCCACGTTTGATCACGTTTTAGCCACGTTCTTCTACGCTTGCTCACGTTGTAGCCACGTGTCCCAACGTAGCTTAACGTAGCGGCCAAAACATGACACTATGACTGGGGTATATAAAGCATGTGAAAAATATAATTTGCGTGTTAAAGCGTGTGAGCATTACGTTACCAGTCAACAAACACCTGGACAACCTTTACACAATTCAGTTGGACAGAGAACAGCCTCAATCTATTACATATAAGTTTACAACCATTTCTAAACCCCGGTACTAATTTACATTTTTTACCATCAAAGTAAGGGTCTAGTAATGCTATGTACACATCTTCTCATCCTTGGTAACCCAGGCTATTCATCACCCAATTGAATTGAATATATATGACGGAGAGAAGCGGCAGGAATTAACCATGGGTTCCGACGATGACATCTTCTGTGGTACATTGTCTTGTAGCGTTTTTCTTTGTTGAATAATCTCCCTTTCTGACGTTCTCGCTTAAAAGCATAGATACCATCTTTTGGATTGTATACTTTGACAGAAATTTAAACATCCTAGGGTCATCACGGTTGCCTGACTACCTATTCACATTGGGTACTTTTTGTTTGGACCTCATCATTGCATGTAGTAATAAGGGCATCTAGCGCACGAAATTGGTCCTAATTAATGAAACGGTATGAATTTGTTACAGGTGTAACGTTAGTAACATATTGTAACGTTTGTAACATTTTAAAAGCTAACCTAGTGTTTTTCAAAATAACGTCAATTATATGCATGTTCCGTTTTATTATTAATTTATTCAAATTGTTTTTGTTTCAAATACATTAAAATACGTGTATTAAGTGCAGATTTTTAACTTTAAGGATAAATGTATAACCAATACATTCTGACAGTATCCTGTATGATTATGTATATACATGTAGCTCACAATAAGATGGCCGATTATCGTATAAATAGTAGATTTGGAAATCTCTTCCCGCACGTACATTGTGTATTAAATTTCTCCAAAACAGTTGCACATTCAAGAACACTTTGAAGGAGTTGATCATGCAGACATAAATCAAGTTATCATATATACAATGAAATATAATGCTGCATTATAAATTGTATTATATTATATTGTTTAAAAAACAAGAATAGTTAAGATGTTTAAAAATCTTGGTTATCGTATATTGTGCTTTATAACGGTTGTCTGAGCTGTTAATATAGGAAATGTCAATCATTTTAGTGTTATTTTATACAATGGACATTATAAATTATAAATATATATATCATGCTTGATGAAGAGGCAATTATTCGTGTCTTATGATTTTTGTATCATACATGATTCACATGTCATAAAGTTGAAAACTGCTTGTTTTATTCGAAAGTAGCTCATATGGCCTTTTTTTTTTTTTTTTTTTTTTTTTTTTTTTTTTTTTTTTTTTTTTTTTTTTTTTTTTTTTTTTTTTTTTTTTTTTTTTTTTTTTTTTTTTTTTTTTTTTTTTGTTGGTGTTGTGTTTTTTTTTTTTTTTTTTTTTTTTTTTTTTTTTTTTTTTTTTTTTTTTTTTTTTTTTTTTTTTTTTTTTTTTTTTTGTTTTTTTTTTTTTTTTTTTTTTTTTTTTTTTTTTTTTTTTTTTTTTTTTTTTTTTTTTTTTTTTTTTTTTTTTTCCCTTTTTTTTTTTATAATTTTTTTATATAAGAATGTATTTTTTTAATTTTTTGTTTTTTTTTGAAATAATGGATATGTTTATATGTTGGTATGCATGCATGTTAAATACTTTGTGAAACTGTGAACTTTTGTGTGTGTGTGTGAATATGAGGGATATTTTTAAAGTTAAAAATGAAGGCCATACTGGAAATAAGCAGACTGAGTATGAAACTTATGTAACCTTCACAAAATAAAGTTATTGTTGTTGTTGTTGTATTCATTGATTTATCAATACTCGGTTATTCGTAATGTTGTATAGATCTATTTAACATCATATTATTCGTTTGTTTTCAAACCGCAAAATGGCATGACTTCATTCAGTGTATTTTGAGACGTTGAGCGACATGTAAAATATGTCTTATGACTTATCGGTTGTCATTTAAGCTCTTATCAGTTATTACTAAAGAAGTTAAGTGTTATTGTTTCTTATTTGTAATTTGTATTAAAAAAGACCGACGTAACCACAGTGGATAAAACTGTCATTGTGGTTCAGTTGTAAAACTTGCCTACCTAAAGATGTGTCCTTTAAAAACGGATGTGATGGTCCCTTAACAAAGGATGTGTCCCTTAACATGCTATAAAGAGACCCCATTATACATGTACAAATACAGCTCAGGGTGCGTCCTTAGGTTTGGCAGGTAGTCTTACCCATGCCTAGCCCACTGGTATACTTTATAGGTATTAACACAAGGTTCAAATATAAGTTCAGTTTCTTATGTTTTCTATATAAAGTCGCTACATTTTATCTGATTTTAAATCATTCACGTGTTGCAAGACTGCCGTTATTTTGAAGATATACATACATAAAACAGAGGAAAAAACAGGGTGTTAGTCAAAATGCAAGAAAGCCCTGATCATGCGACTGGAACATTTGTGTAAACAACAAATATTCGCTAGTATAAGCACTTCAGATTTAGTCATACAGACCTGTAGTATAGATTTAAATCACATGCACTGAATCCTTTAATCGACTGTACATTAAACAAATAGAAAATAGCTTTGTAAACACACGGGAAAATAGCACTTTATATTAAAATGGGCTATAATTGAACAGACCTCGGAGGAACACCGGCGATTTGCTGTATTCAGAGTTCAGACCATTACTTATTAAAACAAAGTACTCAATGACACGCAACGGAACGTATGGTTAATTTGTTTTCTGTATAAAGCATATGAAAATATAGTTTGCGTGTAAAAGCATGTTTTTTCCCCATTAAACTAGTCTGCGACAACAAACACTCGAACAACCTTCCCATAAATCAGTAGAATAGGAAACAATCCCACTTTTAAATTAGTATGTTACATTTAAGTATCAACAATTTTTGTTTCATAACATAGTACATTACATCAAAAATTGAATTCTGCACTATATACCCGGTGACGCGAGGATTTCGGCTAGTACCACCAGCTCATTTAAGAGCTGAGGATGGAGGATGTGGCCGCCTTCAAGAACATCCTCAGAGTTGACCCCCTATTTTTCCAGGGGCTGGTGGACTGGCCGACCCTAAGATTTAAGAAGAAAGACAGCTTGTTTAAGAAGGTGCTGCAGCCTGGTCGGAAAGTTGCGGTCACTCTCTGTCACCTTGCCACTGGAGGCAGCTACCACTCGCTAATGTACTTATTCAGAGTAGCCAAAAAATCTATAACTTATATGGTCAAAGACGTCTGCGAGGCAAGTGCGCGGCGAGTTTTAACAGACGTGGTTGCAGCTTGGTGGCACCCAGCTGGAATTTCCAAATCATGGGTGTTAGAAACAGGGCACAATGGCGCGACCAAAACGTGACACTATGACTGGGGCAATGGGTCTAGTGAATTTTTGTACACATGCTTGTCTTATAGCAGAGAAAGAACTCTGGTGTGCTTCGTTTTTATGAATACTCTCCCTTTGTAACCTTCGTCGGCCTTTACATTTTGGGGGGGGCAAAAAAAAAAATTGGGGAAATATTTGTTGCCAATTGATGAGCTATTTATATTGATACCTTTTTACAAGTGCATCCTTGAAGATTAAGGATTCTTGGTCGATTTGGGGCATTGATAAACATAAAACCAAAGTGCGTCCTTCTCTATGCAATGGTACAAATTGTATACCCTTTCTTACAAAAAAGGCGCTCTCTCTTTATCTTAGATTGATGTTCAGGCCGCCCTAACAACAAGGTAACTTGGCCAACCCCCCCGGGCCCCTTTTTGCCCCTTTAAAGGAATTTTAGTTTATCGCCGACTGCCTATTATGTCATGCAGAGAAACAGGATGCAAAATACAAGCTCCTATACCTTCTGCATTCAGAACTCATATGGGTCTGTCCGTCCCGGCCCGCGGACAATCAAAGCGGACATCTCCATATTTTTACCCGTAGATGGTATTTTCCATTGTATTTTTCGGACTCTCTGTTACCACTTTGGTTAAGTGAATGTAAATGACCACTGCGTACATCCCCTAACCCTAAACCTTAGGATGGAATAAATGACCACGGAATGAAAGATTGTGCACAAGTATTATTCAATGTAAGTAATGCATTCTTTTCTTCTTTTTTGCAATTATTTTTGCTTTTATATAGTCAGCTATTCATAAAGGCTTTTGAATGTGATACATGTACTAGGCTAAAACTGCAAAGTTATGTGTATTTGTACTTCACCACAGTTTCCGGTTTCCATGTGTACGGAATTATGAACATGTGGTACATATGGTACATATTATGAACGATATGGTACATATCGCTTAACCAACTGAATTAAATACCCACATGTCGTACGCAGTCAGCATTTTGATACTTAAAACAGTCATTTTTGTACTATAATTTGATGTGCAAAACAAATATTTTATTCAATACTTTGTTTATTCATGCATTAAGGTAGCTTAGCGCTGTATTATTTAACAAAAATAGACACTATTTAACGAAAGAGAAATGTTGTGCAATACATTTTAATGCCCATTTAGATTGCTTTTCTAAATACTACATTATAATGTAAAACGTAAATATACTTTAGATGACACAGACTTTGTTGAGTGCGATAGCGGCGACAATATTGAACTGGCACACATGAATGTTTCGTATGTGGTCTAAATAATCTTCGGATAAAATTAAAAATAAAGCTATGCTCTTTCTTGTACAAATAACTATAAAATTACAAAAAATGTATGTGGGTAGGATTCGAACCCATACATACAAGTTAGGCATCTTACCTCTACGCGATGAAGAGTATTTGTTCGATATGATAATCAATTGAAACCGAACATTACCGAATATATTGGCGAACATTAATCGAGTGCTACGTAAATATTGTCCCACAAAGTGTTATTCAAATATCAATACGAATATCAATACATACACTTTGAAACCTAACTAAAGATCGAAGGTTTAAAAGTTATACACCTTTTATCTATCGTTGAAAAGAAATTCTATAGCGTTGCATGGTTTGAAATACACTTGATTGATATCGTAGTTGG
Organism: Saxidomus purpurata; assembly: GCA_022818135.1. NCBI lineage: Eukaryota > Metazoa > Mollusca > Bivalvia > Venerida > Veneridae > Saxidomus > Saxidomus purpurata. The sequence continues at coordinate 31,171,416 of JAFMSR010000017.1, forward strand.
TTTAAAAAAAAGATAACTATTTGAGATTTTCGTCTTTCAGTGTAACAGTTGTTGTTTATTCGAAAATAAATAAAAAAATAATGGATAGCAATGAAAATGCTGTCGACAAGCTTGAGGTTGCCGTGGACTTGGTAAATATTTTAACACTTGTTAATATGAATATGTTATCTTTTAACACAATGTTTAAGTTGTTTAGTTAAAATTATGTGTTTAAACTATCTCTAATGATTGACTATAGCCTGGACTGACCAAAAGGCAAACCATTATATAAAAAAGTTAAGAGTGATAAGTTATAATTGTCATTTAAAAGATAGAGGTTAAAGGTAGGTTATTTTAATGGTATTGTTCCCAACTTTGTATGTTTTGAAATAAAGTTTTTAGGTCCATTGCTTCAAAACATCTCTTTGCGCATACCATTTTTGTTATATCTTATTTAAAAATATCTTTCGCATTTTTTTTTATTTTGCATGTAACTATCTATTTTGTCCTTTTTGGGGTGGGGTTAATACAAATGTGCTTGATTTTTTTATATGGGGGAGGGGAGGCATTTTGGGGGGGGGGGGGCAATAAATCTACATAGTAATAAACATTTCAGCTAAGTTTGATTGAAAATGCATTACCAGTGTTGTAGAAATGGTTCAACATTTCAGCTAAGTTTGATTGAAAATGCATTACCAGTGTTGTAGAAATGGTTCAAGACCTAACTTGACAACGGGTGGGCGAATGACCAAAGTCCATTCGGGCGTATAAAATGTAAAGGTTTGAAAGACATTTGGTAGGGTAGTGGTTCAAATTGTACTATTGTGATGCTATTTTGAAGGTCAAGAAGAGTCAGCGACAAGATGACGTAAACACAGAAGATGATGACATCATATTCACTCCAAAGCAAGTCAGACGTATGTATTGTTTCAGCAGTAAACCTATACCATACATGCATGCATGTGGCAAATGAAATTGGGAAAAACAAACTTATTGCATAATGTTACTTTAATTAGACCACAAAGACATATGAAATGGTTTAAAAAACACACAGTCCAAAATCGTATTGGCACAAAAATCCAAAGACCTGTATGTAATACAGACCTAATGTAGTACTTCTTTGCCACCGTAAGTCGGGTTAAGCGTACTTATTTTCGGATGAAATTTTGTGATTTTTATGCGAACGAATATCATACATGTATATTCAATTACATCTAGATTGACCTAGTTTTTATTATTGACATACAATCTTCAGTGAAACACTTTAACAATCTCTTACAATTATTATTTACACTGAGAGGATTAATAACGCCTCTTGACTGCACTGAATGTATCACAAAGTATTGTACATAAAACATTCTGTCTTATGTATTGTTTGACTCCTTTTAACTTCAAAGTAAGTAGCTATTCGCTTACGCTGAGAATACGAAAAAAGGTCATATGCTGTTTCAAACATTAAAGTCCTATCAGCGCCGCAACTATTCATACATAAAATAATAAATTTACGAACAGAGAAATGATAGAGCTGTGTTCCATTTAGCGAAAACAATGTATCTCTCTAGATATACATGTATAAGAGGTACAAGTTATTTTTACATGCAAAGTGATAATGGGACTTTAACGCTGTGAAATGAAAAATATAAATGTTTTACACATGTATAATTAAACCCGTTTTAGTGCTAATGCGGATTCAGAAAACTGTTCAAGACAAGTATTTCCGTATCCCTTACAATCATTCAATATAAGTATGGCATGGAGTGTGGCCTGACCAGGACTCGCATTCTAAACCATTCGGTTACTCGGCGAAGGAGCTATCCAGTCATTTCTTTGACGCTGTCATAATTAATCTTACATTTTGTAACATATTCTTTCTGGGCTTGTCATTCGAACGGTCTGTCGTTGAGGCGTCGTGGAGGGTCCCGGGTATCTGGCCCCACTAGTGCCGTGGTGGTAGCGTTCTTAAGAAAGACGCATGTATTTAGACATGCCTCGCTCTCTTTAAGGTTGATTCCGTCCGGAGCGTGTCTCGAGAGCGATTAATCTATGTTGTAAGAACTTGTTTCGCAATAGAGAATAGATAATTAGAATAAGTCAAATTAAACGACCTGTCAACTTTGTTATTCCAGAAATGATGAAAAGTTTTGAGCTATATGATGACAACGCAGACAAGAAGCTAAACATTGACGAGTTGGAAAAAGCTTTAAGAGTTGTGGGCCAGAACCCGACTCGGAAACAACTGCAGGAAATTTTCGAAGAAGCCGACCGTGATGGTAAGTAAATCAGTATAGCCAGCGTGTGCAGAGGGTTCGATTCCGGCATATTGAGGTAGAACATACCTAACGTTCTGAATACGTTAAATTTGTGTTTCTGCTAGGGTTATTGCCTCTCAATCTAAACGAACCAAACAGCTCCTTAATTCACCTTAAATTGGGTCATTTCCGCGTGACAAAAATGTTGCCATTTGTGAGCTGACAGACTTGTTCACGAAAGGAGAATTCTCTAATAGTAAATATACAGTCAAACTTCCACCTCCAAAGAGAGACCACCCTGCGAATAAAGATCAGCATGGATATCACTGTGTACTATTAATATATAGCAGACACACCTGTGAATAAAGACTACCTGCAAACAAAGACCATATTTGTAGCTGCCCAAAAGTGGTCTTTGTTCACAGGTGTGACTGTATGTGAAATGAAATATTGTAGTTTCATACATGTAAAACTTTCATTACCACTTGGGGAGCGGGGGAGTGTGTAATAGTACAGATGTGTAGTACAGATGTGTAAGTCGCAAAATGCAGGATATGCATTTTTCATACCGGTTACAATTGTCTAACGCTTCTTTTCACACATACAATGTAGAAGCTTCATTATGAATATCAAAAGATGCTGCACTGAAAGTGAATTGAGCTTGAGAAATGCCGTAGTTTATTTATATGTTCCGTAGATTGCCGGAAATCGACGAGTAGTTAGATCGATATCCCTTTCTATTTTTACAGGCAACGACGGAATAGACCAAGAGGAATTTACAAGACTTCTGATAAGGAACATGCAGAAGGAGGAAGATGTGAAGAGAGAACTGCGAGAAGCATTTGCTGCGTTTGATACGTATGGGAAGGGCAGAGTCAAACAGCAGGGTAAACATCCGTACTTCAAACGGTTACGGAAACAATTTGTTTTTAATTAAAAATGTTTTCACACTTTAGATATTTGAGGATATTACATTCACATATACTCTATTTGCAAAATGGGGATTTGAATGCCATCTTTGCTAACTATTTTTGTCGTGTCTTCTTGTCGTAAACTCTTCACCCGTAAAGGGAAAGGACGACGATGTCTTTATACACCCCTCGTGTCCACGCGCTTTCACCTTTTCACCATGCTTTTTGCTTGATTTCAAACGCAAAAAATCAAGCATCTTTTTAATTTTAGTTTCAAATTGAATTATTTAGTATGTATGGAACGCCGACACTGTCTCTTGAAGTCGTGAAAATATACTATGTCTGATTTTCATTATGTTATAATTGATTTCCTGACTACAACAGACAGTGCCGGCGTTCCATAAGTATGAGCAGTATATGCGAAGACAAGAAAACATAAGAAGTGGGAGAAATTGACTATCATGTGCGTCATCAAACGATATCCACAAATCTCTAATTGCAATGCAACTATTAAATGGACACTACACACTTTGGCGACTTGACTACTTGGTGGAGTCGTAAAGCTCGCAATTTTCGGGTCATATGTTTGAGCTTGACTCTTGGTCCTGATAGTCATAGGTTCGGGTCTGCTGTAGAACTGACTTTTGTGTCTGAGTGTCATGGGTTCGAGCCCGCAATGATACAGACTCTTGGACCTGAGGTCCGCGGGTTGGAACTAACAAAAGTACTTACTCTTGTGCCTGAGGGTCATGGGTTCGAGTCCGCTATGGTTCTGATTCTTTGTGTGAGGCAGTTGGAAGTTTCTAACTTGTACCGATTATTTCGATGGACAGAAGTTAGGCAAACTGAAATGAATTGCATGTAACCTTGAGACGGGCATTAAACACAGAAAAACTGAACATAAATTCCATGTAGCTTTATTTATAGTTATGGCCTATTTATACTTACGTTGCGTTATCAAGGAAATTACACAGGCGCAACTGATAATTTACATATATCTTCCCTATCTTTTCAGATTTAATAGATACTTTAAAACTCTGTGGGGACGAACCATTAACAGACAATGAAGCGGATCATATGCTTGCAGTTATGGACAAAGATGAAGATGGAAATATTGAAATAGATGGTATAAAAATTACGCATAAAACAGTTGCACAATTAATGTGATTAAATCTAACTTTTGTAACTTGCTCTCTAGATATACTGTAAACTGGATAATATTCGCGATGGTTAAATTTAAGCTATTTTCGCGATGATTTTATTTTCGCTATTTTCGCGAACTTTCCCACTTTGCTCATTGGAAAATATCGTCAAAGGTTCATTTCACTTAGATTTACTATCATCGCGAATTTGAAATACTCCAATAAGTCTGTCTGCTCACGAAATTTCGACCCGCGAAAATAACTTAAATTACAGTACATTGTAGTTCAGTTACCATCTTCCTATGGTCTTATGTCATAAAGATTTTTATCCTTTACCTCACTTACCTACTAATTTTGAAAAGTCCGCTTTACAATTTGGATCGCACCACTATTTGCCTAAAGGGATGGCGACGGAAAATTTACTGACTAAACAAAAGCTTCTTCACAACCATCTTGCCATTATATTTATATTTATCGTATTGGAGAGGGCCGTTTACTGATGTCGCTATAACACGTGACCCAATCCATTTGTTAAATGTATTTGATACGTTTCTGTCCAAATGTTACAAGTGTATTATACATAGAACAATAAAATAGTATTAAACTAAAGTATTAAACTAAACTACTGACTAAACAGAGAGCACGGACAGCACGCAAGTGCAGATCATGGTCAGTCTACGCATGCGCAACCACGCAGACGCATGCGTTGAATGATAAAATACTTTTATAAAATTCACGTCAAATACTACACATATGGACCGGGAACTGCCTATATTGTATAAACTATTGGTCGGTCTTCTGTAGTCGCTATAAATCAAAATTTAAATGTTTATAAATTTTATTTGTAAAACAATGTTACAGTTCACAAAATGTGTATTACCTTTTTCAGAGTTCGTAAATTACCTCTGCAGGGCTATACCACCCCGTTACTATATCGACGCTTCATAAGGGCAAGCAGTACTACCCGGCACACGGCAAAAACTTTTTATGTTATGACTTTGAAATCAATAAATTGAATTGTCTATCTGTGATTTTCTTGCATACCAGATCGGGATATCTGCAGTTTTTACCAGTGCTGGAAAATCTCATCTTACACCCCCAGGTTTAAGACGACTTAATTACCTACGCCAGAACGAACTACTTTACGGAATTTTGTTAAGATGTGTTCTTCTTCAGAAGAAAAATATTCATTTATTCAAAATAAAATGACTTCTTCCATGAAAATATAACGCAAAACAACCCCATTGATTTCGGTGGAAAACGTTTAACATGCATCTTTGGTCTGGTTTTGACGTAATTTGACAGTATAGAAATTGTCACGTGCAAATGGAACGTGTTTTTTATTAATGAATGTGTAAATTCATACATTACTACAAGGAAACAGCGCGTAAATATGTCATTAATTTAATTTATTTCTACTACTTTAAGTCGAAAATGGTATACAAGAAAAAGAATCTATCACCGGCTGCACGTGCAGATGAGAATATCCGGCTCTCGGGTAACTGTTTAGGCGGTAACTCCGCAGAGTCTCGTTACCGCCAAAAACAGTGACCCTCGAGCCAGATATTCCCCTTTGCACGTGCAATCAGTGAAAGATTATTATATTGTTATGCACATGTACACTTGTAACTTACATTGTAGTACATTTGTATGTACTGTCTTTCACTATCTTTAAGGTATCATGCCCATACGGTCTTCAGATATGCCGTCTTGTTGTCCGCCATGATATTAGCAATTGTAGCTTGATTTTCCAATTTATGTTATTTCATTGAAAACCTTCTAAGGTACGACGGGTTAAACCTTCAGACACTTGGAGTATGGAGTTCCAATCGCATTAGCCGGAAAAACTTCATCACTACAGAACATCCACGACCATACAGTAATCAGACACAAGAAAAACTGTGATACTACGTATCACAGCGGGCCTAGAAACAAAGCTTTCATGTTAATATTTTGAAATGGGAGATGCAAATAAACTTTATAGACTTTATAACATAGACGGAATAAATTTATATTCTAGGTTCATGTATAGCAAATACCTATCTATCTGGTTTGTCTGGTTTGTTAACTGTCACTCATTTTCAGTGTATCATTTCTGTTCCATTGTTTGACCTATTATCCATTAAGGTGATTTTCAGAACGTACAATACTATTCCTGCCTCGGTCTATTCTCACAAAATCGTTTGCAGTCAAAATGTTTGTAAACAAAACACCGCACATTTTCATAATTACTGAAAAGTCTCGTCAATTAAAAGTACATACAGACCAATTTATTATCTTTGGCTACCTGTTAGTTTATTGTTGAAGACCAGTCTGTTAATTCGAAATGTAAACCAGTCTGATAAAAATGGAAAGTGCATCCCGGCCAGTTAATAAACTTTAGCTACCTGTCACTTAATTGCTCTAACATGCCATTTCTGATTTAAATAGACCGTCAGTGACTGTATAGTGATACATTCAAAAACAAACTGAAGTGTGAATGTAAATTTTAAATCATAAAAATCGAGCCATAGTAACGTAATGGACCCACTTTACCCGATACCGGAAAATACCGGCATGTTTGACCGATATCGGTTTTTGAACTCGCCGAACCGAATAAAAACTTTTCACTACTTATTAAACGTTACATAAGCATATAAAATAATTTGACGTTAACATGGATAAGAGATGGAAATATCAACTTTTTGACAATTCTAAAGCTACACAATGAACAGTGGTTTAACCCATTCTTTATCGTGCCTTCCTAGGCGATTTTCATAACATTTCGTTCAAAGAACTATACACTACTTCACCTACATGTTACATTTTCCAACCACGTATTACATATAGCTCATACTCACCAGGGTGCTGCGGCCCGCAATAAATTTAAGTTGTTATCGAAGCATGTTCTGAAAATTCATTTTTTGTTCACTAAACAGCCTTATTATATACATGTACAAGATCTTTACATTGTGAAAATCAAAACCATGCCGAGGTTATCAACACGTAATATAGCCGATGTAATAGTTACACATGTTACCGGTGACTATCGTTGCAGAAGATAGTCAATTGTATAATAATAATAATAATAATAATAATAATAATAATGATAATAAATTCTTTATTTATCGAAGGTAACATGTAAAGCTATATCAAAAGAACATTAACATACCTTAATTAAAACATGGCCTTTTCTAAAAAAAATTCCTAAATAATGAATTAAAGTATGACAGACATAACGAAACATGTCATGACCGCTTCGATATCTATGTATACCCGTACATGTATGTATGGCTGGCATTTAGAGCAAGACAATGTACATGTAGTGATGTATACTTATAATATATTAAATGAAGTAAGGCCGTGTTTTTATATCTATACCCCTAGTTACCATGAGCAATTGTAAAGAATATCTGTCCGTAGTTTTCAAGATACAGTGTAACACCGGATAGGCGGGTACAGTTGCTGTGTTCGGTGCATGTTGTATTAGGACCAACGCATGAATGCGAATTCGAATACAGCTCTCCCATGTTGAAAATGTCCCTAGATAGAAAATACAAACCATAATGGCCTAAACATCTAACACCTGTTCAATATACTGCATCTATCTCGCCAGTCCGTCCGCCCGCCCGCCGTCTTATGCAGAAAAAAAGTAAAACAATCTCTAAATTAAAAGACTTAATAACCCCATAAAACATCTGTCCGACAATCTTTCTGTTTTCCTACCCAGTCTGTTGTCTTATCCGTCCGTCTATCTGGTCTTACACCCTGGTGTGTATGTATGAGTTCCATTCAATCTACAATTTATTAATGAAATGAAGTACAAAACCACCTAAACTGCCGCCATATGTGCTATCGTCAAATGCAAAAATGTAGGATTATTAAAGAAAATAATTCTTCAATATGAACAAAAATGTCAATAAACGTAAAATTTCCATTCAACCGTCGGTCCAAAACGGGAGGACAATAAGACAGACATCCCAGGGCTAACATTTCTGCATTCTGAATAGCGGTCTCGATCATTATTATTCTATGATAAATTCCGTGCCGCGTATTTTTGTAAAGGAATGATACGCCTTAAATGCAAATCTATGTTGCATTGGGTCACTGAGGTGCTCTTTTCGAAAAAAGGTACAAGAACCCAAAATAAAGCTCCAATTTGAGTAGGGATGCTGTATTCAGCGAATAGAGCTCTTCGAGAGCTGTATTGACTTCGTTAATGCGCACTAAATACAGCTCCCCGGGGAGCTGTTTTCGAAAGGAACTGTATGCGGTGTTACAATTCAGTCCAAACAAAAAGTAACAAAAGACAATAGTTCATCAATTGAGACTCTGGCTTTATTTAGTTCCTGTCAATGTCTACAGTCCAAAGGTGAACGATGAAGTACTGGTAAATGGTATTTAAGCTATAGTACGTTTAAGGAGAATGGCACACAAGAGTTCTTTCTCCCCACGGACCACAGATACCTATGCAAATGTAAAGGTAGTATGTGATGAAGCATGAGGTTGTTGTAACTAAAATAGTAACCTAATATGTGGAGCCGCCGTGGCGCAATGGTAGCGCGTCCTACCATCGCCATATCGGTAGTGTTCTTAGCCAAGACACAAATACTTCCACATTGCCTCTCTCTCTTCGAGGTTGATTCTGGAATGAGTCTCGAAAGCGATTAATCAAAGTTGTAAGAACTTGTTCCGCAATCGAGAATAAATAAATTCGTGTATATACAGTAACCTTGGATTTGTACGCAGACTGGAATTTGAAGTCCGCTGAAAAACAACAACATTTAAACGCTTTATTTTTCATATGATCTATACAGAAAAATAAAACAACCACATTTTCCTTGTCATTGAATGCAGAACTTTTAGTGAATTCCTGATGTTTCTTCCTGTTACAATGAGTATATTGTGTTAATTCGTAATTGTGAATGAATAAGGACGAATACCCGATTTGTTAGACCTATTTCTATTGGTCAGTTTTAATAGACCAATTGGCGGTCATCTATGGTACCCGGCTTTCGCGTTTGAATGAAACGGAAGGCTCTGGAAGCTTTATGTTTTATGTTTTCGGAGATGTGTTCAGTTTTAGGTTTTTGTCATAGTAAAATCATATCATAATACCAACAAGTCGGTAAAGGATGATGCCAATTTATTTCCACCATACAATATTTCAGCACTCACTGCGCTTTGTTGATGTGGTTTTAGGGATACTGAATTTCATAAGCCTAGGCTCATTTCTTCTATACACTGAATGTTTCATCTGCATCTTAGATTCGTGAATTAACCAACATATCCACACGAAAATAAGTGACTCGCGATACATTTGTAATTAATTGCTTCCAAGTATAGTTGACATACATCTCGAGCACTAATATGTTGTACTTTCGGATTGCTTTTACCTCTGAGACTTGCCTTGTTACATGTCCTTAATAAACTCCATGTCAGGTAACGTCAGTTTTATAAAATCAATAATTTTCTCTCTGTTTCTGAGCTTAACATCAATTAAGAATCGCAGAATTAATTCTTTCATCAGAGATAGAGAGATGTGAATGATAAAATGTAGAATGTTTCATTACCGGAATAATGAAATCGCCTGCAATTGGGGATATAGCGTGAATGGAAAGTAGACTGGTGTGTTTATTTTTCTATAACAATACATTTATGTTTTTAACAACTTCACTAGGTCTAAAAGCATGGAGGGATATTTTCTGTATATTGCAAACAGGCTAGAAAAGGTACGGCTTCAATCTGGAACAGGAAAACTTGACATCCTAGCCGAGTTGAAAAGTTGGGATTTATGGCGTGCAGTACTGGCAGAAGGGGTATCCACGATGTTGTTCGTTCTTATTGGCTCAATGTCCGCTATGGACCTAGGCCAAACGAATGAGGGTGATAAAAATGCAAAATACGTTCGTGTAAGTATGTCTTAATGTGTTATGCTGAATATTATTCGCACATTTTCTTTCAGCTAAAAAACAACAAGTTTTGTCTTGGCTTTTGATTACATTTACAACATATAAGCGACTGTTTGAAAAGAAGAAACGGTTCTTTAACAAAAGTCAAAGTTATAATCTCCCTAAGAGAATGTAATGCTTAGTTAAGATTTTAAATATATTTAACGGCTAGTTGAGATTTTAAATATATGTAACGGCTAGTTGAGATTTTAAATATATGTAACGGCTAGTTGAGATTTTAAATATATGTAACGGCTAATTGTGATTTTAAACATATGTAACGGCTGGTTGTGATTTTAAATATATTTAACGGCTAGTTGTGATTTTAGATTATATGTAACGGTTAGTTGAGATTTTAAATATATAACGGCTAGTTGTGATTTTAGATATATGTAACGGCTAGTTGTGATTTTAGATATATTTAACGGCTAGTTGTGATTTTAGATTATATGTAACGGTTAGTTGAGATTTTAAATATATAACGGCTAGTTGTGATTTTAGATATATGTAACGGCTAGTTGTGATTTTAGATATATGTAACGGCTAGTTGTGATTTTAGATATATGTGATTTTAGATATATGGAACAGCTAATTGCGATTGGTAAGTAGATGTTACGATCACTAAGTTGTGACTCTGTTTTAGAAAACGAACATCATGTAACTCTGTTATTTATTTATATATATATATATCTCGGCAAAATTTATGTATCACGACTTATTCAACAAAAACCAAATTGGAATTTTTTATGATACATTGTACATGCAAGTAATTAGCAGAAAATTAAATGTCTTATTAGACTGCATGGCATTTCCGACGTATTTCAATATCAGCAAAAAATCATTAAACTTTAAATTTTCATTCAACTGTCCGTCCAACACGGACAAAAAGACGAACATACCAGGGCTGAATAGCGGTATGGATCCTTCTTATTTTTTGATAAATACTTTGCCGCGTATTTGTATTAATGAATGATACGTCTATGTTGCATCGGGTCAGTGGGGCGCTCTATTCGAAACAAACGGTACAAGAACCCCGAATACAGCTCCTATTTCATTAGGGGAGCTGTATTCGTTGATGCGCACCGAATACAGCTTCCGAGGGAGCTGTATTCGTTAATATGCCCAAACGGATGATAAAACGGATTATATAACAGAAGTTTGCGTACGCTGTGATGTGTCTTTTGGCCAAATGAACGTATGTCTCCACTTTAGGAAGTAGATTGGCCTTTCCAAAAATTATTTAGTCAATGGCCAAATTGTAGTTCGAAGGCTTGGGTCCATCTGTCCGACCATTTGTCTGTTGTCCTACCGTGTCTGTTGTCTTATCCGTCCGTCTGTTATGCCTTACACTCTGGTGTGTATGAGTTTCATTCCGTCAATGATTTATTAATGAAATGAAGTACAAACCACTTTAACTGCCGCCTTATGTGCCAACGTCATATGAAAAAAATGTAGGTTTATTGAAAATAAAAAATTCTTCAATATCAACAAAAAAAGTAATTTAACCTCAAATTTTCATTCAACCGTGTTGGACGTACACTAAGACATACATCTCAGAGTTAGTACTGCATCCTGTATAGCGGTCTGGATCCTTATTATTCTATAAAAAATTCCGTGCCGCGAATTTGTGTAAACGAATCATACGCCTCAAATGCAAATCTATGTTGCATTGTGTTACTGGGGTGCTCTATTCGTAAATAAAGGTACAAGAACCCCGAATAAAACTCCAGTTTGATTAGGGGAGCTGTATTCTCTTCATCAAATAAAATCATGTGAGATAGTTCAAGCATGTATTATGGAAATATCTCGGTTACAATTTAAAGGAATGATTCGGAAAAATTCGCGAGCGAGTAACTTACACTGTTTTCATAAATGATTATAGCAGCAACAAGCCGTTACGAAAAAACAAGTGTCATTAAAAACGGTATTTATACAATTTCCAGAGCTATCAGACAATAAATTCACTGTAATGTAGCCGATACGGTGTAGTTATTCCAAGATGGGGGACACGGAAACATGCCGAAGGTAGGTGTCCTTCGGTCCACGCCAACTCAGAATAGAATAAACATTAGCACAGATACTGGCGTTATGCAAGGCATGTATTCGAAACATCAGCATTTTTACCAAAACGGTACACCTGATCTCCGTTTGAAAATCGAATCGAGGAGACGACCATAAAGTTTAGACACTGATCAGTGCTAATTATGTCTCAAGAATTGATAGGTAATAATGCAGAAAACTACGGAATTCCGTTAGGGCCATCTTTTACTGTCTGCAAGGCGAATATGACATATCCGTTTATTTTCTTGGAGAAAATTTGGATTATTTAAAACGTGCGGTGAATGGTCCAGTCCCCGTGAACGGTTTAGTCAGAATGAAATATTTGTGAACGGAGTAGTCACGAAAAGTGAACGGTTTAGTCTGAAAAAGTGAACGGTGTGGTCAAAAACATTTCAACTTCAAATAAGGTCGATAAGGCTAAGGAATTGAAACAGTACTCTTATGTTTATGAATGTCAACTTTTTATACCATATACAATAGTGACATCTGTAAATGAGACAGCCTTTTTTCTGATTTAAATATCAGTTTCATGTTGTTTTTCTTTAAGAGTTTTATACTCTCGTTTATACACTGGACGTGTTATTGGATCACCTGCGACAGATTGTTTGTGGGCCGTATATCTTAGCCAAGTTGATAACCAGCAAAATTTCCTAGTCTTTCCTGTGTTATAGTTTTGAATTATCAAAAAAGGATCAAAATATTCTTGTCCGCTCTAAATCGAACATTTTTCATTCGACTTTCAGCAAACTGTTTCAAAACGTTTTTCGGTCTGATAATCAAATGATTTAGAACATGTTTTTTATAATTAATTATCTTTTATTTCTTTAAAAAGAATATATAATCTAGGGAGTACCTTTTCTGCATTTATCATGGTTGTTGGTATAATACTGTATGAAAAGATGTCTGTTCATTGATGTCCAACTTACTAGATGTATGCGAAAATTATATAAGTATAAAAAGGGTAAAATATTTGCAAGCAATTTACTGACGACATAGACCTAGATCTAGTAGGGTTTTGTTTTGAGAAACGTAATAAAATGGAATAATATATAATTGTGTACGCAGTTGCGTAATCTTTCAACGATCTTTCGAGTTCTCGCGAAACGGTTAACCCAAGTTACGGATATTTCCATTTGAAACAAATACTTTTTCATGCATACTGTGTTGCATTTTATAATAGAAATTTAAATGCAAACTTCACGGATGCTGTGTTTGGGAAAGTGACGTCACAATGTTTATATCGCAACATCACAAGTAATATTATATAAATATCATATGGCAGCATGTGTGACATTGATATTGTCAACCCGAGAGCAGAATGTCACCCGAGGCGTAAGCCGAGGGTGACATTCTGTTTCGAGGGTTGACAATATCAATGTCACACATGCTGCCATATGATATTTATTTTATTATACCGAACAAAACTAAGTACATAAAAAAGTTTTAAAATGTTTTTAATTCATTTAATTAAACAAGTTTAACAAGGTAAACAAAATATCACATATATCAGGAATGATGTTTTTGTGTACACATTGAACAGTGACGTTACTGCTGTATATGTCATATCACGTCATTATTTAGCTAAACTATTGAAGCGGCTATTTGCCCTTATGTGACATTCAAAATATCACTGCGGTCACATGACCTGACAGTCAATTTTCGCTTGGTCACGTGTCAAAAAGGTTGAAAATGTTTCTGATAGTCAAAATATCTCTTTTTCGGGTAATGGGATTTTACCATTGTAGACAAAAGTGAGGTATAATAATATTTTACTGGACCAGCATACATGGTTATTCGCAATAAACTGACCTTGAACTATGCTGCGCGTGTTTTAGCTGTTTAATTGACGCGACGTATAGAGGATCTTACATGGTATACTGTGGATGACTTGGAGCAAAGCGGGGAGATCCGATAGTTGACACCCGTCCAGTTAACTTTATCAATGATACGATACCATTTACACTGACTTTGTTGTTTTTAGTTTACACAGTGACGTCATTTATCAAGAGAAACGAAACTGTGGCGTCATTTATCTTTACTCTTTTCCTATATTTTTCGTAACTTGAACCGTTATTGATAGATCTAACCCTGAAAATTCGTGCCATTTATATAAATGAACTTCCTGTTACATTTACTTGAAATTCATTAAAGTTTTTTTTTTCTAATGAGACTGTAGTTAACGCTAATGAGATTGTATTTAACGTTGCTGAAAAATCTGAAACATTTTCATGAGTGAAAGTCACATTGAAATAGCATCTTAACAGCGTTCGCTGGAGGAATTCAACCACTAATACAAAGTGCCCAATCAATAATCAGTAACGTTATTTTAGAACATAACAGTAATACGCGCATTGAGCTAAATTACGAACACATAGTCCTTGGTGTATGTGACTTAAACTTGTCTAGTATAATAAATACCGTAATATTTGAGACCAAATGGACCATATGGAAATTTCGCAACAAATGTAAATACTCAGGACAGGAACAAAACGTACTTCAATTCGTATATTTATTGAAACAAAATTTGAAGATTCAACTCAAGTACAGCAAAGCATCATTACACTTTCCGAAAATCGCAGATGAAACAGCAATGGCGTCTATCTTAATATGAACTTCCGTATATCCGTCCGTGCTACCTTTAAATTTCGTTTCTTTTAAGGTTAAGCACTTTAAGCGAATTTTATATTGTAATTAAGTGAAATGTTCATTGTAAATTTTTATGTTCATTGTAAGTTTTGATGATTACAAATTAATTGTTAACTGTATGTAACTGAAATTGTTTCTGACAAATTCTTACTTAAAGCGAAAGACTGTAAATTGTAAGCAATCTTGCAATCTTTATATTCTAAACTGTTTATTATATGAATAATTTTATTGTTTTTGTAAGGCTGTTAGAGGATGCACCCCAACCCCTATCACGCCATTTACGGGGCAAATAAAAGGGGCTACCCCAATTATGGGGGCCTCAAGAAAAAAAACTAAAAAAAAACGGCAACATGTAGGTGTGTAGATACGTGAGATGAAACTAGTCTCATTTTCTTCAAATTTTGTTTCCATAAAGTCGTGTAAGAATCGACATAATAAGTATTTAAGTTTTGTTTATGTTAGAAGAGCCTTCTTTTGTCGTTCTTCGGCCTTCGTGATATATTATTCCGCACAAGAACACAAAACACTTTCTGTAAAAAAAAAGAAAATAACATTGTGTTACTTTTACTTGCTATTACATGTATATAATAAATGTAACTAAACAAAAGAAAATACAGGAAACCAAACGATTTCATTGCGGGGGGTATCATAGTTTCACATATCTAAGGAATAAACTCTTTTGACAACTGAAGCAATAAAGCCAGACTGAGGCAAGTTACACAAGTCAGAGGTTATCCCTAAAGTTGTACACTTTAACCAATTAAAAGGCAATATCTTTTGCTTGTTATCGAACTTGGCTAAATTATCTGGCCCACGAACAATCTGTCGCAGGTGATCCAATAACACGTCCAGTGTATAAAAGAGAGTATAAAACTCTTAAAGAAAACAACATGAAACTGATATTTAAATCAGGAAAAATGCTTTCTCATTTACAAATGTCACTATTGTATATGGTATAAAAAGTTGACATTCATAAACATAAGAGTACTGTTTCAATTCCTTAGCCTTATCGACCTTATTTGAAGTTGAATTGTTTTTAACCACACCGTTTACTTTTTCAGACTAAACCGTTCACTTTTCGTGACTACTCCGTTCACAAATAGTTCATTCTGACTAAACCGTTCACGCGGACTGCACCGTTCACCGTACGTTTAACAGAATCAAATTTTTCTTCAACAAAATAAACGGGCATGTCATATTCGCCTTGCAGACAGTAAAAGATGGGTTTTCTGCATTATTAACCATCAATTCTAGGGACATAGTTAGCACTGATCAGTGTCTAAACTGTAATTTATGGTCGTCTCCTCGATTCGATTTTCAAACGGAGATCAGGTGTTACCGTTTTGGTACAAGTGCTGATTTTTCGAATGCATGCCTTGCATAACGCCAGTATCTGTGCTTATGATTATTCTATTCTGAGTTGGCGTGGACCGAAATTCACCTCAATAAAGGATGTAAAATACTAAAATTCAGTAGAAGTAAAGGACACCTACCTGCGGTATGTTTCCGTGTCCGCCATCTTGGAATGACTACACCGTGTCGGCTACATGACAGTGAAATTAAGATTTCGTTTCAGAATATGACCCTTGTTTGACTTACATAAAATACACTTTGGTTTTATATACGTTCTTGTTCTTCTGACAAGGTAAAAAAATTCTTTGTTTTGTAAAACTACTTGCCTTTCACTAAGAAAGCAGTTCAAAAAGTGAAATTTTCAGCCAGGTTTTGCTACGTTGAATAACATTTTACATTTTTCGTTCTGTAGTGATGTTGCTTGATTAATAACGCAGTCGAGTATTACGAAAGTTAAATAAACAAAAAAGTACTACTAGTCACCCATGGTCTATACTACAGCAGAACATGTTCTACTTTGCGCGAATGTTTCAACCAAAAATACCCTTCGCTCCCGAATCGAGCGATCGGGCAAAAATAATGGAACTACAGTAAACTTTTTATATAATGACTCCGGGTAAAGCGAAATTTAGGATATAAGGAACAAAGGAACGAATTTTCTCTGCCCTTTGTGTTTTTTTCTTCTTGTTATTCATTTTATATGAACATGTTATAGGGGTACTATAACAAACTATTTATATAAGTAAAAAACAATACTCCCAAGGCGTTTGTTATAAACAGAGTTAACTGTATTCTTTATTCATTTACTGATAAAATGTTGTAGGAAATCCAACAAACAAGCTCAGATCAGTTTAGTTAGGTTTAAAAGCTGTATAAATTCTCTATCTGTCAGCAGAACACTTTGCCATTACACTTTGTCAAGATTTACGTGGACTAATTAGCTGAAGCTGTAGAAAACAAACCCTGAATGATCGATGGAAGATACAGCAGAGTAATTTCACGGGATTCTTAATGTCTTTCATGATGACAATAACTGCAGTAAATAATTCTTTATGACATATGCGTGGAAGAAAAAGAAGAAAACTAAAAGTTCAGACATGTTCTAATTTGTGTTTCCAGAATAAAAGAGGACTTTCCAATCTGTTCCTGTTTTTGCCAAAATATGGCGTTTATCAATAAAACACTATGCTGATGGACAACTTAATGATAGTTTCAGTAACTTTCAATGCAAATTTCGAAGAAGTTGTACGGACGTCTAACAACTAATGGGGATACAGCGGGTAGGACAATGGTATTAAGTGTAGATAACGGTAAGTTTCAGTGCATAAACGAGACGTACTAATCAATATAGCAAGATAGACTTTGAACTAATCGGTTGTTTACGGATCAGTCAAGTGATACGGAACTAATGTTTCATCCGGCTTGGTTCGAGGGGAAGGTTACATTTGGCGACAAACAAACAACAATTCCAAACTTTTACCCTCTCCCACTTTTAAAATAAAATAAAAGCCGGGCTTGTAAATGATTATTTTAAGGTAATAATTATAGTTAAATGTTACTAATTATTTCAAAGGGCATTTAAATTTAATTAATTTTAAGTTGCTAACAGTGCTATTCTCGTATTTATATAAAACAGGCAATTTAAATTTTTCAAATACCTTTTGTAAAAGAAAGGTTATATTTCTAGACAGTCCCATTATTCAAAACAGATTATCTTAACATATGCTTATCAAATCCATGCATTTAAACCAGATACAATGGATTTTTAAGATATGTACAATTTTTAAAATGTAATGGAACATTGTTCGGACGTACGCTCGTTTATGCTGAAACTGTTGTACGACAAGATTAGTAACCCAGCGCAGGCCATTTACGCGCGCACTCGTCTTATGCACTGGCCAAAGGGTATTACACTGATAATTCAAATCCTGCCGGAAACCGGGCTACTTAATTATTAATAATATATCATAATGCGACAGTGCAAAACGAACAAATATTTTTATTATCCGTTCAAAATTTGTCAGACTTAACCTTAATTTTTCGGACGGCTGAACAAATCAGGAATCATTGCTTATTATGCAAAATTGAATAAATCAACTAAAATTTGAAACAGAACAACTTTTGTTCGACTGCGCGAACAAATTTTGAATATATGTTCAGATTGAATCATATTGACGCGCAATCAAATCAAGAATCATGGCATATTATGCAAACTGTATAAATAAATTAAATTCTGATACAGAACAATCGTTGTTCAGACGTGTGAACAAATTTTGATTTATGTTCAGATTGAATCATTATTTGTTCGAATGTCTGAACAAATCAGGAATTATGGCATATTATGCACACTGAATAAATTAATCAAATTCTGATATAGAACAATTTTAAATTCTAATTTATCATAGTCGATGATAATGCAATGTAATAGCTGATCTGCCACTGAATGGCTTATTTCATCGAAACACATGGCTTTATCAAAAAAACATTTTATTGAATGACATTAATTTTCTTTTCAGATTGCCTTTGCATTCGGATTAATGATTGCTGTGTGTATTCAAATGTTTGGACACGTGTCTGGTGGACATATGAATCCCGCTGTCACCGTAGCCATGCTCGTGTCTTGCAAAATCAGTCCTTTCCGAGCTTTGATTTATTGTTTTGTTCAGTGCATTGGGGGTATGCTAGGGTCTTTGATATTAAAAGGGTAAGCATTGTGTATTATAAATCTGGCTTAAAGCTGCTCGCTCTCAGATTTTGGTTAAAAATACGACCTTCAAACTGTATGAAAATAACATATTTTAGAACATAATTATAGTCATATAAACAGGCCCCAGTATAATTTCCTGTAAAGATTATCTGTAGATTTGAAAAAATACCGTAGCAAATTATAAAACGTTGCAAACGCTTTTGAAATTCCAATATTGATATAGTGTAGCGGTTCCGTAAAACAAAAAAATTCAATCAATTTTTGCAAATTCCTTCCTAGATTTTTTACTTAATATATAGTTGATTATAGCCTTTAATTTTATATTTTATGTTTTAGTTTATCGTTGCTAAAACTTTTTTTTTAACGGCAACTTTGAGCGAGCACGAGTCATTTTAAAGGGACATACCCTACATCTAGCCGATTATATTCTCATAACATAGATTATATGTTCAATGAACGTAAAATGAAAATTAAATACAATTTCAAAGAAGAACGAATGGCGAAAAGTGCCCAATTTTACCACAATTAATCACTATAGAGGCCTTCTGTAATAAATCGCATCCACCCATTATTTGTACAACAACACACCACATAGATTATTGAATGTTTTACGGTACTGCAGCATATTTTAAACCGCTGATATTATCGATAATGACTGGAATACAGAGCTGAAACTTTTAGGTTAAGTTATTATACTTCCAAAGATTCTATTACTTATGTTTTGGAGGGTATTTAGTTTGACACCGGTTTTAGGGTATGGTCCCTTTAAGAACTGCAAACTATAAGGTGTGTTTAACTCATCTTTAGATTCATATGTATTTTACGCTCTTTTGATACAACTGTTATATTGCCGTTTCCTTTTTAACACTGTCCGCAACATAAACATATGCTCAGAGTCTTCCTTGTATGAAGTCGTATTCAAGAAATATAATTTTCTGAAATATTGCATCTTCATTATTAAAGTTGAAAAGTAAAAATTCACTCAAAAGCGTGATGATTTAATATAACCGATCTGTGTTTAAAGATATTTAACGTTAAAATGATATATTTAAACATTCACAATATAAACTTGCCATTCTAAATTATCTTCATGTACCTTACGAGTGTTTAAATTCGATGAAGACTGTTAATAAAGTACATGTATTCTTAATTGATATGTTCCAATAGAGTAAAGTCCATGTGAAAACCAATTCAAAGCAATTGATCAAATTTGTAGCACAAGGCGACTTGGAAATTATGGTTTTTCGTGTATAAAGTATATATTCTCGTAAAGATATGGGCACAAAAAAGATACATTCTTACACGTTGCAATATGAATTATCTAATCACCAGCAAAGGCAACACTCGAAACTGACTGCGGCTTACAGATTAACTATGCATGTAATAAATAAATGAGTGCAAAAGTATATAACAACACATACATAATACAGACACAACATATAGCAAACACACACACAAAAAAAACATAACAAACACACTAAACATAACAAACACACAAAACACATAACAATCACACAAAACATAACAAACACACAAAACATATAACAAACACTCAAAGCATATAACAAACGCACAAAACATAACAAATACACAAAACACATAATAAATACACAAAACATAACAAAAGCACAAAACATATATCAAATACAAAAATATAACAAACACACAAATCATATAACAAACTCACGAAACATAACAAACACACAAAACACATAACAATCACACAAAACATAACAAACACACAACACACATAACAATCACACAAAACATAACAAATACACAAAACATATAACAAACACACAAAACATAACAAACACACAAAACACATAACAAATACACAAAACATAACAAACACATAAAACATAACAAACTCACAAAGCATAACACACGAAACACATAACAAACACACAAAAACACATCAAACAAACAAAACACATGACAAACACCAAAAACACATTACAAATACACAAAACATATCAAAAACACAAAACACAAAACAAACCCACAACACATAAAACAAAATAAAAGGTTGAAATGGATGTTTTGTTACATTCATGATTGAAATTTGGTTAAATCTGAACAACTGGTCTGCATAAAGAGGATTCGACGGAGTGTCAGTTAGTAATACGTAATGATTTTAATGAAGACAAACAATTCGTGTACCCTTTCAATAGGTTATAGAAAAAAGAAGAAAAATACAACCCAAACGCTTATAAATCATCTATCATTCCAAGGGAGTCAGTTTAGTTTTTCTTAAGTAAAAGAAGAAACAGCAATTAAATATATTTATGAATTGCTATTATTAAATATAATTTTGACTAACAGTTTCAAAAAAAAGGTTCTTTATAGATTATAAATGTAAAACAGATGCTCCTCAATTGGTACTTTTAATTGAATATATTAATGAATACACGTAGTTTGATAAGACTGAAACATGAAGTAGTTTTATTTCTTTTAGATTCACACCAGATAGACTGCACAGTAATTTGGCTGTAACGCAACTCAACGAAGAGCTTAATGTTTGGCAAGGCCTTGCTTGTGAAATTGTGTTTACCTTTATCCTTGTTATGTCTATAATGGGCTGCACAGATCCTGACAGACCATTCTTTGGAAGTCCCGCTTTAGCGATAGGGCTGACGGTCGCTGTTGTCCATTTGGCAGCGGTATGTAGTTTGATTAACCAAAAATATTTAGAAACGAAACCTGTTTGTTTTAGTCAGTCAGAACAATGTTGACCTCCGGTAACTGACAAGAAACCGCTGCTTTTAATTTCCTGTCAATTTTCTAAAATACGTATACAAATATAAAGAAATACAACAAAACTTCAGTGTCTTCAGCGCTTTGATTTATTAAATATTATGGGTTCTTTACGCATATAAATCTGTTTTTTGTAGTAAAGGTTACCAACTTATTAAACATCTTCCTCATCCAGGGTCAAGGGTTCGAGTCCATCTACCTTCTTGCCCATTTATGTGAGAAGTTTGTAGTTGCGTATGGAGGCTGGGAGTCAAGTAGTGGTGCTTCTCGGGAACGCTTGTTTAGCCTAAAGTACTGTTGAAATGGCCGTTTAACCACAAGACAAAAGACAAAACATATACATGTAGATGTAAAGGTGTAAAGATATAATGAACCGTGCAACTGTAACAACTAATACAGATTGGTATAGCACGAGAGACCTATTAAATCAAAGCACTGAAAGTACTGGCGAGATGTTGGTAACAATATTCGAACTACGAATGTACACAACTTACCCAGTTAACAATTTATCTGAAAAATTGATATATTTTTTTTTTTAATCTGACAAATAAATACAAACATAAGTCGTAATGATATGAAATTATTACAAACAATACAAAAAATTAATACACCAACAGATCAATTACGAAAATAACATATTATTCACAATTCGTTCATTTTTTTTCAGATTCCATTCACAGGGGCAAGTATGAATCCAGCACGGTCATTAGGTTCGGCAGTTGTTTCCAACGTTTACAACGATCACTGGGTAATTAAAAGTTTCTGGAAAAACTACACTAAATATATAAAAAAAACTATGGATCTTTAAATAGAACTTCTATGAATAAATAATTAAAAGTTTATTTAACAGACGTCTTAATTTTCATAGTAAATATCTATGTTTTAAATATGATTAATTGTTATGTTACTGCTCTCAAAAATATCATGCTTCTACCAATTATAATATATTCTATGCAGTTTGTTTTTTCACATATTTTCGCGATATATATTATCTCATCTGACGTCGAAGCAAAACACAGAAAAAAAGTTTGATTATTGTAAAGCGTTGGAACATACAACATTATTACAAATAAATAATTTGAAAAATAAAACAATTCGCTGTAACGTTAAAATCGTCTGTCGAAAAAGCGCATGACGAACGGAGAAAATTTAAAAAAAGTAAACAATTAAAAATTAACGACCCTGCCGTTTTTGAAAACGTATCCACTCGGGAATTCTTCATATATCGGACAGGCATCCGTTGATTTTATACTTTCCGGAAAATTTGGTCTGCAACATTTCCACCCCGGTCAAACGATTCACGTGCAGTCCCTTTAAAATTACGTCATGTAATATGTAAGGAATGAACAGTGAAAATACTTCGCTACAATACAAATAGATACGTATTGATCTTAGAGTCGAAAACAATTGATTGAACCATACCGATGCAGTATATGCAAAAAAAAAAGAAAAAAATATCAGTCATGTGTGTGTTGTTGGGACTTAGAATATCGGGAACCTGTCCATAGGCGATACTCAGCAAGCCTGATAACTGCTATGTTGGCAGATCCCCTCTATCCGAATCGTGGCATTTTATGTATTATTACAGTATTAAATAATAACAGATACAATGTTTTGCGCTGTAAGAAGCTTTATCAACATATAAATGTTTTCTAGTCCTTGTTTCATATGTATTCGGTTTCAACCTACAGGCCAGTAAACCGAACGTGAAAAATTCGTTCTGAACGTATGGCGAGTATGTAATGTATAAACTGAAAATAATTTACCATTGAGGAAAATGAAACAAGACCCAAGAAGGTTCTGTATTGTGCGGTTTGTTTTATATATGACATGATACACGGACGCTAAGGCCACACAAAATTGAAGATTTGTTCATCGGATTTTGCTGTAGTAAATGCCGGACGATGGGTCGGAAATTCTGGGAAAGCCTATCGGACCGAGCTCGTCTGTTATGTCCGGCGTATTTCGGGAAGACTGGTATAAATTAAGGTAATATGTACCGCAATTTAACTTTTTTTCGCCTTCACAATTACAACACGCGGTACAGATGCCATTTTGTTTGACCATAGGACTAAAACCCACGCTGTGCCGTCACATTAAGGTTGCGCACCACCAAATTTAAATGCCAATTTTCGCGAAGGAGCGGGCATATAGGAAAAGAAAGTGTTATTTTTTGCTTTTAAGCAAATTGCGTGCGGCAAATCCGATGACAACTTTTAATTTGGCGTGGCCTTATAATAAATTATAAAATGATTTTGCCCGTTTGTCAGTTTTTTTTTAATCTTTATATTTTCTAGGTATACTGGATAGGTCCTATTTCTGGCGGCATTCTAGCATCTCTCGTCTACAAATACATATTTAATCCGTACAAAGCGTGTCTTTCTGTCGAGGAAGCAAGCAGCAAATTGTGTAAGTGATTCAAACCTTTTTCTTGGCATCATAGACCCTCATCATGTGCCAGCCCCAGTATTCCTCTATATTTGTATTTCTGAACATAGAAGTTTATATATGAATGCATGTGTATAAGATTAATGTCATGTTTGTATTTTATAATGATGTTTAAACTAATGGATGCTTTTATTATTTAAGAACTGTAAATCGCTTTGAATTCGCGAGATAAACGATTTTTGACCTCAGGATCAACTCACCAAATCAGCAATCCCGTTAATTTCCGGAAAATGTTCACCGCTAGAGAACTTTAAATTCGCCAAATGACGAATTCACGAACGAGTGTTCTCGTGAAAAAAAAACGCAAAAATAAAGTTCTCGCAAATATTGTTGATTTGCAGAAGTGTTGGTTGCTAAATGCAGGTTTAACTTACCATGAACGCGGAAACTGCTTAACCATTGTTTTTGCCTCCGTTGTCGAGAGGTTAGGGTCGCTGACTTTAACTCACTGTAACCTCTCACTGATTGAGGGTCATGAGTTCGAACCCTCTTTTTATGTACGAAAGTTGACAGTTATTTACAGAGTTAGGAAAACTGCCCGCCTGTCAAAATGACTGAAATACGGTTGCAACAGGCCTTAAAATATGAAAAACAGCTCAGTTTAACTTCAGTATCAAAGACTAGCAACAATTAGTGGGAATCGCTTGTTATCTTTTTTTAGATTTTATTGTTTTTCAAATTTTATATTTTTGGTCGAAAATCAACCTTCTACGTTGGTATTAAGTGTACTATAATGTTGTTATTATTCATTATCTTTTTTTTTGGGGGGGGGTTGATGTTCATGCTCTGAAACAAAATCTTATTTATCTTATTTCAGTGGAAGGAACCGACATGATTGCTATCCCGCGGAACTATTTTTCTAATGGAAAAAATGCGGAAAATTCAACTTACATGTAAACTAGTATTGTGTATTTCAAAGTATATGTGACACCCGGATGGACACCGTACTGGTATATATATTAATATACGGAAAATACATTGCTCTCTCTCGAGTAAATCAATTATTCTCTTTTTTCTTAATGAAAAGAATGAGACCAGATAGAATGAGGATCAATATTTTGGCAGTGATGTGTTGGTTTAAATATATTCATTTGCTATCACATAATAAATACTGTTAAAAACGATTAAAGTACACTGATAACTCTATACAGTGCAAAGTGCGTTAGTACATTTGTATTATAAAGTATGAATTTTTACTAACTATAGCAATGAGACCGTAATGTGAGTCGCATTTTAAACATGTTCGACACACAGGTGTTGCTTCGCAACCTGCAATTCTATTTATAGTTACTTTATTTTCAGACAGAATGGATTTCTGTTGACGAAATCTTTATTTCCCCGTTGTTATAAGAGCGGTTACTGATATCCGTTACCAATATAATTTTTATGAATTAAGTAAACGATATAAATATAACACCTGAGGTTATTTTTATTTGATTTATTCAGTTGTAAGCACTATCTTTGAAAAATCTATTCAGTGTGTTTTTCATCTTGCCATTTAAATTTTCTTATTTTATTGTACAGTATTTATTAAGCAGTTAAGTTTGCGGACATGTTTTATTTAAAGTATCTGTTGTTGGTGTTTGTGTACATATCAAATTTCGTTCCCCGGAGGCATTGAATGTAGAAAAAAACGTGTTAAACTTTCGCGTCCATGGACCAATTTTTTTGCTTCCCAAATATTACCAAGTAACATGCGTTTGACATACCGAGCAATTTGTTCTCTAAGCTTAAGTGACAAGCAATTGCAATATAAAAAGTTTTCGAGAAAACAACTTCTTAAAATTTTTATATACTGAAGTTTTTTTTTTAGTAATTGTCAAATCGGAAAGAGCGCTGTTGAACCGGCCGGAGTTATCACACGAGAGAAAAATGATCGCATATGTCACACGTGTGTTTTGGTAAAAGCCGCGTGAACGTATAGGCACATAATAGTTACGTTTGACTTCGAATTTTTAGGAGACACAAAAAAGAATATCTCACTGCAGAAAAAGGCATATAAAACGAATGTACGGTTGGGAGGCTCTATATAGGTATATACAGATATAAGGTAATGTATGGAGAGCCGAAATGCAATGACATGATTATCAAGAATGTCCAAGGTAAACGACATGCGATCAACACTTTGGAACTAAAACAGAGAAACTTGATATCGCTGGCCGGCCCTGCGGATGTTCCGATTTTTTTTAAATGACTAATTGTCAAATCGGAAAGAGCGTTTCAATGGCTAAAAGACCAAACGATATGTAAAAAAAAAAAAAACACGTGTTATTTTGGTCGAATATATCACAACGTCGTAGATATCGTTCCGGGACATATACGGTTACAGAGGCCATGGTAGCCGTAGGTGGTGTTGTTAAACGGAATCGTAATCGATGAGCAAAGAAGAAAGCCCAAACATTTTTTATAATATTTGTAAATATCTTAAAAAATTAGACACACCGCATCCGCGATCAAGTGGTTAGAGTCTCTGACTGGATGTCACTGTAACTTCTCGGAGATTCAGGACAATGGGGTTTGAGCCCTGCTACGGACCATGTCTCTTTATGTGAGAAAGTTGGCAGTCTTTTACGGAGGATAGGAGTCTAGTACCGGTTCCTCCCGGGAACGATTGTTAGATAAACTGTCCGCCTGTTAACATGATCAAACATACAGTTACATCGGGCGTTAAACAACAAAAACAGAAAATTACAATTTGATAACTTTTGATTTTTTCCTAGAATTTTATCATTATAGAAATTTGTTCCAGATGCAGAATTGGCTTTTGTCGTCGGGTTCGGATCATACTCGTGCTTCGCACACACAGCTCGTGAAAATCCAGCGGTCTGGATCATACATGTACATGCATTACAATATATTGATTTATGAAAGATTGTCCTATTGAGTATTTACATGTGTATTGTTATTTTATATACTGTAATGTGAATGAATCACTTCGCTTGTGGATGTGGTACAACATTGCATGATCGGTCAGGTACTAGCCATTGTAGATAATGATAATATGAGACTTTTTAAATAGTTTTTTCTCATCTCAGGCCCTTTACCCTGGGTAACCCCGTTCATTTAATGTATATATTTTTTCACTTTTCATCAATGTCTGAATAAAAAAAGTTGTAGGGGAGACAACTCTGTTAAGCATGTTCATACATTATATCAGTTCTATGTTAAGTTTTCTTTGACCTTCTCATTTATATAACTCATTTTAACAAAAAAAGAGGAAAAAATATAGATGATAAAAAAGTACAAGTACTGAATGAAATATCTTTAGTCTTACGTATCTCTTCTCTTATGAAAAAATCGAGACGGTGCTGCCGCTCGAACCGTTGACACACTCAAACATCATTATCAAGCAATGTCATTCCATGTTTTATCCAACTTGTACTATTCCGAAGCTTCTATGCTAGGTACAATCCTGTCCTCATCGTACATCTTGTGAGGTTAGTAAACAGTTGCAAATTAAGACCGGTGTTTCTCATTTTACACAGATACAAATGTACATTAATACAGATGTATCTAGCGATCAGGATGTTATTTATTTTTGCTGTCTAAACATGTTATTGCCTAATAAAGTATATATCAATGATCAACTTGTGTCGACAGTTGTATTTTTTGTACCTATCCATCTTTAAACATCCTCCCAAAAGGAATTTAATATTTAACAATAAAAAGATAAATGCCTTATGGTTTCAATGAACATCTACTATCATATGGGACAAATGATATATTATTTCAATTTCATAGTACGCAGTTTACCATTTTATACATTATGTGTATTTCCTTCAACCTTTTTATATTAATATATTTTGCAATTATATTTTAAATTTGCAACAATTTGTTCGATCAGCGTCTCCATCCGTGCCGGCTCACCACCGAGCTCCATCCGTGCCGGCTCACCATCGAGCTCCATCCGTGCCGGCTCACCACCGAGCTCCATCCGTGCCGGCTCACCACCGAGCTCCATCCGTGCTGGCTCACCACCGAGCTCCATCCGTGCCGGCTCACCACCGAGCTCCATTACCGAACTTGTCAACAAACCAATAAATATGTGGGTGATATTTGTTGACAATCGTCTTAAAGCAACGATGACACCCGGTAACAAAATAATTATTTTTGACCATTTGTCGTAGTTTAGCCTCCGAAAAACTGTCGTACATTGTATTTAACGACGGTATGTCTTTCAACGAAAATTCGTGCACCGATATTGATTTACTAACTTGACGCACCCAAGACGTATGTTTAGGGCGTATTTCGCGCCCGATTTTCATTTGATACATTTCCACTCATATATTGAATTAGTTATGTCATTATAACATGTATAATTAACACGGGGATGGGGGTGCTGATGACATTCAATGTCCAATGCCGTATTTATTGAAAGGCGAGGCGATATAAATGAAAACTGACGCTAAAACGTGGCAAAGCATCTCCTCCGTATCCTGTAGGTGTAAAAGGTTTTCATGTTCCATGTGTTAGAATTGGCGAGTATCGCAAAGTTGTTTTGTTGTATTTAGATACGGTATCAACATATTAAACACTTTATTCTGAATGACTATCGATTAATGATAATTTCTCGTCGATCCCTTCTACTGTAGTTCACGGCATTAAGTTTAGAAATCTAGACACTTCACGTTAAAATGCACTTTGCAAATGAGCTTGTACTTCATATTAATTATAAAGCTTATTAATGGTTTTCACATGCCTTTCTTTTTCAATGTACATGAAAAATAATATAGAACAGAACAGAACTTTATTAATGCAAAAAAGCCTAACAAGGTTCATGAGCATTGCATCAATAGATACAATATACAAAATATATACAATAAACATGTACGGCAAAATGGCAGACATTAAACAAGTAGAATATCGTTAAGGCTTAAAGTTGACATTTCAGCCTTAAGTAATTTTAATATGATGCTTTGGGAGAGACAATTTATAATGTTCTCTTTAAAGCAAATACTTTGTACATATGCATAGCCAAATGTCTAATTTCTGTCATTTTGTTGCTGTTAAGCAGTTGTAAAAAATTAACAAAATTTGGGTGTAGCCAGTAATTACTTTTAGTATAATTGTTTTCGGAGGTCTAAAAACCTTACTGCATTGCAAAACAAAATGGTACTCATCCCACAGGACGTGGCAATTAGTACATTTACGTTCGTTGAATGGTATACTGTCCGGTCCATGCCACCTTTCTACAGCTAATATTCAGTTAAATACATGTTGTAAATATACTGCGACTTTCTAACAAAGCAAAGGTACGCATTTCATGTTTATGTGTTTATTTCAAAATATTTATTTTAATTGTACGTGTATATCGTTCCTAAAAATCGGGGGGTAGAACTTGGTACTTCCGCTGTAAGGACACACTATCAATCTATGTCATGATTCAAAGGACGACGCCCTCCTCGTGTGTACTTTTGGTTTCAATATACACGCTAGTTATGACGTTTTGCGCCTGCAAAAACACCTTCATCAGAAACAGAAGTAATCATTTATGGTATTTTTTCCTCGCAACCAAACCTTCGAAAAATATTATTCGAAAACAGGAAAACGAATAGTCGAATAAATTTTCCAGATTTTGAAACAACAGAACATTTACTTCATATATGTCCCCAGTATGAACAGTCAAAAAGTATGTTGAAAGACTGTACCACCCTGGAAAAGTTGTATGGAAAGGACGAGGGATCTAAAAAAAAACGGGTTCCTTCATTACTGTGGTCGTAGGGGCGACGGTGTAGATCGTGGATGCGGAGACAGATCAGCACTTTTGATAGCAAAATACCATAACAAGTTATATCATGATGACCTCATATACACCGAACAAGTTTATTCACTACGGACACAAAGCGCTTAAAATATCACAATGAACACAATAACTATACATCAACAATATCTACAAATTATTGAAATTACAAACTGTAAACTGGGTAATATTCGCGCTGATTAAAATTCTGTTATTTTCGCGAATTTCCCAATGCGCTAAATTAGAAAGCTCGCGAAAGATGCATTTCACATAGATTTACTGTAAGAGAATTTTCCTCTCACGGATATAAAATTCGCAAATATGTCTCTCTGCTCACAAATCGTCAACATTTCCTCACGCGAAAATTATTCAGTTTACATTAACAGTGTTATGATCAACATAGTACAATAAAATGACGATATTATGATAGTGACGTAATAGACACCTTTCGTGCTACAGTGTTTGAATGAGTCGTACTTCACCATGTTTGAGTGCATTGTTTTACATTTGTGTAAGTGCTCATTAGTGTCTAATTTGTAGTGGTACGATTTATTTCGCAGTTGCAGCATCTCCTCAGCATTCCTACAGACGCTTCTCTGATTACAGCAAAGCGTCTGGTGTACAAGATTGGGTCAATGACGGGTAGAAAGTACAAAGCCGTAGCAACAAGAGCTCGAATCACGCGGGTCTCTGGTCTATCATTTATGCTGCATTCTCGTCCACAAGCAAGACCTGAAATGAAATTTTGACTGTCGCAATCAAATAATTATGTTGCAAAGGATTGGTTGCTTACCTGATCCATGTATACCTCAACGAAATATAACTCTTAGAGAAGGAAGTGTAGAATATTGTCATGAACATATCGTTGGCTTTAGTGGTCATGTAAATACGCAACCAAGAATATGGGTTCGATCCTTTTTCAGGCATCATGACTGTGTGTGTCCTTAAGAAGATGCCTCCGTTTAACTACACATACATTGGTCATGAAACTTTCTACTCATTTCTCGGGTATATGATTTGATCGACGATGTACGATGACTCAAGAGCGATCAATGTTAGTTAGAAAAACTGGTATCGCAAAGCATGTAAGTACTGTAATTTGGGTTAAAACGCGCCATGTTTTAATTATTCACAATTTTAGCGAATTTCCTACTTAAGTTTGTACTTTGCTTATTTAAAAATATTTCACGTGGATTTACTATTAGAGAAATATGTATGTCTAACTGCTCAGAAACTGCAAAATGTTCGTGACGCGATAATTACCCAATTAACAGTATAAGCTGCATACCGGTGAGCAAATTTATTCTTGCATACCAGATCGGGATTTATTGCATTTCTGCATACCAGATCGGGATATCTAGTTTCATACCAGAGTTGGGAAATTTCTCCCCCCCCCCCCCCCCTCCTGCATTAAACACTGCAAGTATCTGGACGTAACGTTATAAACAATGTCACGTTTCTAACACACCACCAACGTTTTTTTATCAGTGACGAATACTTCCATCTGAACCGCGTGCTCATGTAAGAAACTAATAATATTATTCAATCATATCGTTTGTTTTCAAAGCAATAAATAACCGAGGGCATCCCAAAAACTGAACGAGGGCGTTTCCGAACTTAACGATGGCATCTCAAACTTACCACGCACCAAAAAGCTACATTGGGCGTTCCGAACATAACGAGGGCATCCCAAACTTACACAAGACACCCATAAGTTACCTAGGGCTTTCCAAACTTAACGAGGACATCGAAAACTTATAAAGGCATCTCAAACTTGGCTAAGGCTTTCGAAAGTTACCTAGAGCGTTCCAAACTTACCAAGGGCATTCCAAATGAGATATGGTGTACAACAGCCTAGGTAGGCCGCCATAAAGCAACCGACCGTTCGGCAGGCTCTGTTGAACTCGCGACGGCGAGCATCACGTTGACTGTCGCTGGCAATCGAGTCCACGACCTTTTTACCCTTTGCTGCATCTAGAAATAGGCAATTGCTCAATAAATTGACATATATTAGATTGTGTCTTATACATGTAAATCAATGAAAAAAAATATGCTTACATGTTGTTCAAGTGTTCCTATCTGCAAACATGTATTTAAAAATGCTAAGGTTTCTTAATTTTGTTTTTCCTTTTTTCTATGGTTTGAAAACATTTTTCATTATATTATACGTCTGTTTACAGCAGGCTATTTAGATGCAGTAAACCAGCATAAGAAATATAATTGTACATTGTATTTATTAACTTATACGTAAAAATATTGACATGAAAATTGAAAAAAAAAAGTTTAACCTTTGTATTCCACTGCCAGTCTGTCTGCCTTAGCTTTCCTATAATCGTCAACAATGTCACCAATTTCACCAACAAATGCACTGTTCACTTCACCCAGGTCACTTGTAACATTTTCTTCAGAACTAGGCTCAGAGTTTGGAGCACAATCTATTTTTATTATTTAGAACAAAACATCAATTTATTTTGTTTATAAACTTATAAGAAAAATAATTAACCAAAATAGTAATAACAGTAATAAAAAATACGAGAACAGTTCATAGGTGAGTCACAATTGGGTACTGAGGACCTGCTCTCTCGTTTCTGTTCAGATTTTTTTCCAAGTTATTAAGACTGAAGTAACACTTCAGTTTAAATTACACATGATGCAAAACACCCTAGGTTCTAATGAGAGATAGAACTGAAATATTTTTGGATCACGTACCTTCAGGCTTGATGTCGACGGAAATGACGTAACACTTCTCGTCATTTCCCTCACAAGGCGTGTCACTACTATTCCGTTCTGCAGTTCTGATATATCGTTTCCTAGCCTTCTCGTCATTAACAGCAGGATTTTGCGGCTGAGAACTGCTATCACTGACAGCAGTGGACCTAAAAAATGAAAATGTTATTTTGTACTCTTACATGTAAGGATGAATTTTGAATGGTTCTGTGCAATGTTATAGTTACAGGATAGAAGACGAGATTTTATGGAAACATGCATGTACAGGTAAAGATAAAGTGTTTGTTTATAAAATGTCATACCTACTTAAAATGCCGGCCATTTCTGATGTATGAGACACCTTCTTTTATAGCACATTTAGCTCCCGAATCCTATCCCTTTAATGCCAGGCAACAGGCAAGTAGGCTAACGGTTACCATTAAGTAGCTGGTGGCTCACCAACCAGCTATATCAGAACGGAACCCTACTGGGATTCGAACTTTCGAACTCCATCTCCCAAGGCGGATGGCTGCACAAATCAATTGACTAAGGGAGACGGTACATGTATCAGAATACATTTCATGTACTCCAGCAATAAAAAGGGGAGGTCTGTTTAAAAGACAGAGGCTGTCGATTTTGTTTTCCCGCATACATTGAACCTTTTCCTCTATTTTGCACCAGTACATAAAATGCCCATAATACCGAGTTTTCGTTTTCGTTACTGTTCGTATCACTTGCACAAAAACAAACAAAAATATATACATGTACATTTAATGCAATTTTGAACTTCCTAAAGCATGCTATATGACCCAAAATACAACATGTTGGCGCTATCTACACTATACTGCTTGATTTATTTTATTCTGCTGCAAACAACATAAATTGGTTTTGATCTGAAGCGACGGTAATTCTTTTGCTTCGTAAAGAACAATTTTCATTTGGTTTCGATTTTAACCAAACTCGCAAACATTTTCGACAGATATTCTCTAATTGCTAAATATATTTTTTAGTTGTGTCATTACTTTTACACTGTATATTATATTTCAGTATAAACATCGTTTGGAGAAATTTAATTCTTCACCGGAAAATGTAATCGAGCAGCTTTAAATAAATCTAGGATTGGTTAAGTAATACATAAAAAACCCGGCTGACACTCTGAGTATGAAATAGTACTCTAATCACTGTTGACCTGTTTATATCTGATACCTTTCCTAGCATTTCGAAAAAGGTGTAAAGTATCTGTAACCATAGAACACCATTGACACGACACCTGGCGCACTTTCCGAAATACAGCCCACGTATAAAAACAGGAAAACGTAGAAGCTGTCAATAAGGCAATTTGTAAGTCTTAACAAGAACTAAGAGCAGAAAAGGCTTGCTGTTGATTTTTAAGCTTTAAAATGCCGAACTTTACAGAGACTAACTCTGTCATTAAAACTGTCAGGCCCAGAATAGTTCTTCCTTATAATGATCTGGAATTTCGCAATATCCGGATTCCTTATATACGGAGTTTACTGTATAACAGAAGGAAGTACGCGAGCCTGACCTGTTTCTTTAGTTTAACTCTTGTTTGAATAGTCAATTTGATGTGTATGTTTTAGTTATTGTACAAGCAAGAGGAAATCTGCCTAACAAAAGAGCCTTTCTACTATATAGACCTTATGTGATATAAACGCAGTTATGACGGCAATTTACAATATGTGAAGTTACAAAGAGTATAAGAGATACAAGAAGGTACGTTCTCGATACGATATGTTTGTTTTCCATTGTAATTTTACGTTTTTGACCCGTGATTTAATGGAGAAAAAGCAATGACTCTTACTGAACACAAGAAAAAAAAACATACATTATGTAAAATTGTTGTACGATATGCCGGAATAAATAAATTATAAATAATTATAAATAAATGGAAATAACTGAAATTGTAACAGTTTTGTATACGTATGCTAACCCATTTCAGGGCAAATATTGTATGCTATATTTTCCCTGGTGATGCCAGGAAAGCGAGGCAAATAGGTAGAAAACTTATATATATTTTTATTTCATCAATATCTCTCTATATACAATGTATATATAATTTATTGCTATATTTTATAAGGTCACTCACCTGTAGATTTGAAGCAGAAGAAATCCACTCACAAGGATAATTATAGCGATCAGAATGCTCAAGACTATGACCGCCTCGTATTGATAAACATCCAGACGACTGCCATACAGGTTGCCAATGGAACAAAAGGGCAGTTCATGCGGACTATCATTCCAGTATAGGAAGGGTCCTACCCCGAGAATGATGCCTGCAATTACAACATTATAGCAGTCGTTTATTTTTTTCTGTTTTGCAACATCCGGGCATTTAATAAACTTTTGTATCTGGAAAAAGTTATTTCTCGGTTTTTATCGCTTATTTTTAAGAGACACTCCCTATAATTGGTGTCGATCTAAATAACTTCAAAAGTGTAAATTATAGAAGATTCACAACTATCATTACTTAACTTAACAATTTAAGCTATACATTTCAGTAATTATCGTTAAAATCAGCAATTTTAGATATGTTGCAGTACCGTATACTATTCAATACTCTATGTAAAGTTGTTGTTGTACAATTAATAGGTGGACAGCGATTTATTAAAAATACTTCTTTGGTCATTTTTTTGTGATAAAATAAAGCATTTTACAATATATGGTGATCTTCAAAATTGTATTCGTTTATGATTTTATGAACATTGGACGTATTTTTTAATGTTTCGATAATAAAATTTGCTTGATGTAGGTAGTGTCCCTTTAAGAGTTTTTTGTTTTAAGTACGAATTTAAGATGAAAAGATATACAGTGAATATTGTCTTACAATATATTTCATTTATTTAAATTGACAACGAACCAAATGTTTCTTTGACATTGATTCCGATTTGCATATTTGTCTACTGTAAAGATAGAGATTTTTCGAATGACAAAAATGACTGATATTCGGTCCACTTTTAATTGAACATTGTTAACTGACATTTATCAAGTTAAAAATAAGACATAATCGGCTTCAAGTTTCAGAAGTAAAACAACCCACTGCTCCTTTGACATGTAAGTTTTCCATTAAAGGGACATACCCTATAACTGATGCCAAACTAAATAATCTCCAAAACATAAATAACAGAATCTTTGGAAGTATTATAACTGGACCTAAAAGTTTCAGGTATGCATTCCCAGTAACTATCGGTAAATTCAGCGGTTTAAAATATACTGCTGTACCGTTTTACATTCAATAATAGTTGTTGTTGTACAATCAATAGGAGGATGCGATTTATTACAGAAGGTCTCTATATTGATTAATTGTGGTAAAATGAGGCATTTTCGCCATAAATTGTTCTTTGAAATTGTATTTATTCATAATTGTACGTTCATTGAACACATAATCTATGTATCGAGAATAAAATCCGCTAGATGTAGGGAGTGCCTTTCGTAGGCATAAGAAAGAAATGCCGAGGTTATTTTCGGTGGATTCGCATTCGCCCTTATATTCCTGCCCAATGCCTCTTAAATATTTTGTTTTATGTCTGTTCTTTTTTGTACTTTCTCGAAGCTTACCCAGGAAAAACGTCCATATGCAGCCTATCTTAGCAAACAGTTTCATATTCTTGTTGTCCTTGAATGGATTTCTGATTGTCCACACGAGATCCACAAGCAATAGTATAATGCAGATGGCCGACCACTCGTAAGCGACCACTCCAAAGATTAACATCACGGTCAGACACACTCCAAAAAGTTTGAACACATATACAGACCTGAAAAGTACAGAATGTTCTTTATGATAACAAAATGAATTTACTGAATTTAACAGTCACTGGAAGGTATCTATTACAACTGACATAGTTCGCTGATCGCTATGTTTAATACCATTTACCGCTGAACCGTTGAGAAATATTTCTGACTGCTGATGTATTGTAATAGATTATTTTCTATTATCATTGATATATTTTACCCATCGCCAAACACTTATTTGAACTGAAATGTGGCCGTCTTAACACTTACGAACAAAAAATAAACACAATTTCTACTTGACGGAAATTGAATTAACAAATTAAAAAATCACTTTTGTACTAAGTGACTTACTGGAAAGCTATGTTGATGCCAACAAACAAGCTGTTGATAGCAAAGAGGAGATCGCCGGAAGTGATAAACATGTAGTACAACATCCGGTAGTCTTTCTTGATCAGTTTCTTTTGAAAGGTTATCGCCAAGATACCGATGTTGAGCACTATACCTAAAAGCGAAAGTTATACTAAATTGTGTGAGTATTTCATAGGCCGAGGGTAGATCTATATGTATACTACATTAATTTAATGTTGATTTAGGTATATAAAAGGGGCACTCCCTACATCAAGCAGATTAAATTCTCGAAACAGATTATTTGTTCAAATGATAAATGAATACAATTTCAAGAAAAACCTATGGCGAAAAATGCCTCATTTTACCACAAGTAATCAATGTAGAGGCAATCTGTAGCTGATTTTATCGATAATGACTGGGAATGCATAGCTTAAACTTTTAGGTTAAGTTATAATACTTCCAAGATTCTATTATTTATGTGTTGGAGGTTATTTAGTTTGACATCATTTATATGGTATGTCCCTTTAATGGTGATGATTGAATTTAAGTAAAACTATGTACGTCCCATTTAGTGTTTTATCTTTGTTGTTCGTCGTTTATAAATGCTGCAGAATAAAAGACATCTTCCATAATTACGCCAGGTAAAATGTTTACATTTTAAAGGCAACAGTTAATTATTGCTATAAAAATAACCTACATCTTTCAAAATTAAAACATTTAACAGAATAAAGAAGTTATCAAATTTATGTATTTCTATTCTAAAATATATCGTACTCTTCGAAAAGGTTTTTAGAAGCTTCGCCGTATAACGTTCTTTATGCTGTAAATATCAATCCATTAAGCTCCTGAAATTAGTTTCTATTTTCGAGATACATGAACTTGGGAAAGATTCATATATTCCAGACTCATTTTTTTCGCTGTATTTAAAAAGGATGAATTCCAGCTACTTAAACGCGATGATATTTGAAAATGAGCCAATGAGTTTTTCGTTGGAAAAAAAGGTCTAAAGAAAAAATAAATCGAACTACCTGTCAATCCCAGCCCGCTGGTGATGACCACAGTTAAAATTTCCGACAACGGCATACCGTCGGCCTCGCCCTCGGGTAAACATTCGGTAATATTTACGTTTAATTCCATGTCATGAAAATCCGTTCCGTTACTCCCCATATCCACACTGCTTCTGTTGTAACATTTTAACGTTTCGTTTGAAAAAATCATAATTTCCTGTAACCAAATTAAAAATACTAATCAATAGTGGAGGCATTAATGACAATAAGTTTTTTAAGGAAATCAGACTTATTAATAAATTCATTTCTAACCTATTCTACAGATTAAATTACACAAATCTTATGTTTTTACCTCAATTGTAGATTTTTCGGCTCGCTAAATTGCAAAAGTATAAGATAAAAATTATATTTTACGAGAAAAAGAGTCAGTCTTTAAATGATAAGTGCGACTAACTGGCACCTGAGCTTTTAAAAAGTGAGGAAAAAACTGGGAAAATAGGAAACTGAGAAAATGATATACCTGTATATACTTTAAGTATCATGGCAGGGTGTGGTGTCATTGACGTTAACTGGAAATCAATGGTTAACGTTAATTATTGCAAGACAAAACACATAGTACCGTATATCGTTCTTTTTTTCGCGTACATCAAATTTCGCGCTTTTTGTCCTGTTTAAATTTTAGCGAATTTTTTAAAAAGTTGATTTTGATTTTCACGTTTTTTAACTTAGGGCGAATTTTACCATGCCATTGTTTTATCAATAAAGGGAAAGCACTGTGTGACAGTGCTATAAACCGGTATCTCGAACTGCTCCGGTTGTTTTATTTGTTTGCCAAACTAAACATAAATAGTAAAATATCATGTATGTTCACTGAATGAATGGTATTTATGGCGCATCGATAATGACTTTCGCACTTTCGCGGAGATAGTTTTACAGGTTTCAACTGTTTTAATGCTCAATAATCTTTAGGGGTTAGTATTTAATACATGTCCTGATATGTGCTAATCGTGTTATAACATGAAAACAAACAGGGATTAAGTCAAGAATCATACCCACATATAAATGTAATTATTGCAACTCTAGATATTGATTATGATATCAAACATTACAGCGTATTGATTTTTATGTTTACACCAGTATGCAAACTGATGGTAGGAACATCGGCAATGCGGAACTTAAAATTTCGCGAAATGTTGTACTAATATTTCGCCGATTCTAAAGTTCGCGATTTTCTCTGTTCGCGAATATAGCGAAAATTAGACACACGCGAAAAACCCGATATACGGTAATACAAATTTTATTATAACGGTCTCTGTCGTAACATATGTGTGAAACGTGCGTGAGTCGATTAGGTTTCCTTTTGTTATCTTATTAATGACACGTCAGGCGATATAATGATTAGACATATATTCGATTTTAGCTAATGTTGCTTATATTTTCGATAAAATAATAAAAATGATTTGCAAATGGGCAAGTTATTAATATCTAACAACTTGTCCGTGTGATTTGTTTTTGTGTATTTCCAAAGCATGCATCTCTACTTATTCCCCCTTTTCCTATATTTAACTTACATTAAGACAACAGATGTAAACCCAAACTTTGACCAAAATAAACCACAAGTAGGAACAATCTTCACGTCCGATGACACCAGGTCCGAAACATCAGCCTGCATCACCTCTCTCAGTAAAGTTATGAGAAACAGACACATGCTTGACAAACATCACAAGAGCAAAACTACACTAATTTATATATTCGCTCTCCTGATAAATCAGTCCTCAAATGTGGAGTCCAACCCAGGCCCCCAGTTATCCATGTCTGAAACCCAGGACTTACTGTGTGGTTACTGTAATGAAGAAGTCACCTGGACCCAGAGCGGGATCTATTGTGAAGATTACTACCAATGGTATCATGCGTCATGTCAGGGGATGGGTGACAGCACATATGAGAAACTCTCTGATTCTCGGCTCGTCTGGTTGTGCCTGCGATGTGGCCTCCCTAACTATTCTGGTCGTCTGATGCAGATGGCAGATACCAACAGCTTCTCTACCATAGAACAGTATTCCTCTAATATCACACCTGACCATCACATATCAGACCTCAATAGCATCTCGGAACAAATTAACTCACCAAACAGATCATACCATCATCTGAAACCTAATTTTACATCAACACCTAAAAATACTAAAATCACAGCAGAATCTCCTGAAAAAGTTCCATAAAATGTAAACACTATCCCATATAAAGCAACCACAAGAAAAGTCAATGATGAACGTGTAACCATCTTGAATATAAATTGCAGATCAATAAGAAATAAAATTCCAGAATTTCACCTACTATTGGACCAAATAAAACCTGATATAATAGCGTTCACTGAAACATGGTTGAAACCAAATATTTGTTCATCTGAAATATATCCCGAAAATAACCAATTTCAAGTTTTCAGAGATGATAGAACCAGTGGTAAAGGCGGTGGTGTAATGTTAGCTGTTTCTAATAGATTTGTTTGTGAAGAACAACCTGACTTAAAGGCTGATCCAGATTGTAATATAGTATGGACAAAATTAAGCATTCCGGGGGTCAAAACTATTTACTTATCAGCATTTTATAAACCTCATGAGAATGAACCAAGTAGCCTGTCGTCCTTGTGGAACTCTCTACATAATATACCTAGAAACAGTATAGTTTGGATACTGGGCGATTTAAACATGCCTGATATAGATTGGACATCTGGTACAGTTAGGGATTCTTGTAAATTTAAATCATTATATGAGTAATTCTTGGAAAATCTCACAAATCACAACCTAGATCAAGTAGTAAAAGAACCCACAAGAGAAAACAATGTTCTTGACTTATTCTTGACAAACCAGCCTTCGCAAGTTCATTCTACTAAAATATTACCTAGTCTTGGATCGTCAGATCATAATATTGTCTTTCATGAAATGAACATCAAAATTGGTAGACCTCTGCAAGTAAAAAAAAAGGGAGCCGTACCAAAAACGCAGCCTCCCCAAAACGAGCCCCACAGCACCCAGAAGTGCACACCACCAACACACAAACGTGAAATCAAACAATTTAAAAAAGCCAACTGGAATTCATTCAAGTCTGATCTCTATGAATACTTTGAAGAGGTTTTTGATAAACTCTCATCTAACGACCCAAACATACTATGGGAAAAATTTAAAAATAAAATGAATGAGCTATCTAAAAAACACATACCAACTAAAATGACTAAACCCAGAAGTGATCTTCCCTGGGTAACAAAAAAGATCACTAAAATAATACATAAAAGAGATAAATTACACACTAAATGTAATAAAGGCTAAAGGAAAAGAACACTATAGTAAAATGAGACAACGACTTACTATTCTTAAAGCCACCATTCAAAAATAAATACGCAAATCATACTGGGAGTATTTAGAATCAGTAATCTTTTCTAATGACTCAGAGACTGGTAAAAACAAAAAGTTCTATTCTTTTGTAAAACATAAAAACAGACAATCATGGTGTTGCACCCTTAAAATCTGAAGTTAAAACTTATACCAAACCATCTGATAAAGCAACAATCTTAAACAAACAATTTGAATCCGTCTTCTCTAAACCTAAACCAGACAGTCTTAAACAACTTTGTGAATTAAATCTCTTCAAAAATAACAAAATTCAGCAAGAAAATCAAATGAATGACATAGACAGATCTGTAGAAGGTGTCTTGAAAATGCTCAGGGATCTAAATCCTAACAAGGCGTCTGGACCGGATCAGCTGTCGCCAAGACTACTTAAAGAACTTTCTTTCGAAACAGCTCCTTTTCTTACTAAAGTCTTTCAGAACTCACTGCGAACTTGTATAGTTCCAGATGACTGGAAAACTGCTATTGTTGCACCTGTATACAAAAAGGGCCCCAAACATAAAGCCAGCAACTATCGACCGATCTCTTTGACTTGTATAGCCTCCAAACTAATGGAGCATATCATGGTCTCAATCATCATGCGCCATCTTGATAGCAACTATCTTCTCACACCTTTTCAACATGGCTTTCGATCCAAACACAGCTGTGAGACTCAACTATTATCCTTTACACAAGAAATTTTTGACAATCTCCAATCTGGAAAACAAACAGATCTCATTGTAATGGATTTCTCGAAAGCTTTTGACAAGGTCGATCATCAACTTCTTCTCTATAAACTCATGAAACTTAGTATCAACAAAACATCTCTATCTTGGATTCAAAGTTTCCTTAGTAATCGTTCTCAATCAGTAGTAGTTGAAGGCTCACATTCTGATTCTTTACCAGTTCTGTCAGGGGTACCCCAGGGTTCTGTCTTGGGCCCGTGTCTCTTCCTTTGTTACATCAATGACCTTCCCGACTCTGTTAAATGTAGGATACGCTTATTTGCTGATGACACAATCATAAATATCACCATCGACTCATCAGTAGACTTTTACACACTTCAAGATGATTTAACAAAATTAGAAGAATGGGAGCGTAAATGGTCTATGGAATTCAATCCTGATAAATGCGAAATCATAAGAATCTCAAAAAAAGAAAAAACATCATCTTTCCATATAAATTACACAATCAAGAACTAAAAACTACAGACAATGCTAAATACCTTGGGATTACCACCAGTGATGACTTTAGTTGGAAAAAACATATTGAATCTACTTCTTCAAAAGCTAGTAACACTCTTAGATTCATAAAAAGAAATGTACAATGTAACAACCGTAATATCAAAGAAACTGCCTACAAAACATACGTCCGTCCACAGTTAGAATACTGTAACACCATATGGCACCCATGGCAGAAAAACTTATCATATGAGATAGAAAAGGTACAAAGGGCTGCAGCCAGATATGTTTTGAATGATTACTCTTACCAAAGCAGCGTAACATCAATGCTTGAAACTCTTAAATGGCAGACATTAGAACAGAGAAGAATACACGCATCCTTAATAATGTTGTATAAAATATTACACAACCTCGTCATTGTAGATCAAAACCACCTGACAGTCTCTAGAAATCTTAACTATAACATACCATTTTCAAGAACACAGTATCATATGAACTCCTTTTTCCCTCGCACGATCAGATACTGGAACGCCTTGCCTTATAACATCAAGGACAGTGTGAATCTTCAGTGCTTCACATCTGGCCTAGACTCATATATGGACTAATGTCATCGTCCTGTTTTTATTTTTAACAAAGTTGTAGATAGTACTACTTTTACTATCTTAACACATGCATTTCATGTATCATGTACTTTAGCATTTTCTTTTAACAACTGCCCCGACCTCCCAGTTATGATCAGAAATTGATTGTTGGGAGTATCCCCGTAGGTGTAG
This sequence comes from Saxidomus purpurata, assembly GCA_022818135.1. Classification (NCBI taxonomy): domain Eukaryota; kingdom Metazoa; phylum Mollusca; class Bivalvia; order Venerida; family Veneridae; genus Saxidomus; species Saxidomus purpurata. Next base: position 31,214,487 of record JAFMSR010000017.1, read on the forward strand.
ATGTAGATATCAAGTAATATGTTTCATTAAATCTGAAAAACAAATTATTGAAAACGTGGCTGTCATAAAAATAATATCAATGTCACGATATAGTGGTTAGAAATATTTTATGATTGGATCGATTGATTTATTCAATCAGATCCAATATTAACAGAGTATAGCTTCCTTACGGCCGAACTCTTTACATACAAACAAGTAGTTCCATATATTCCGTTGTTACGAATTATACTGTCCTCTGTTTAAAAAATTATATAGTAACAGATCTAAATAATATCAAAACATATCAGAATAGCATAATATTATATTGTTTTTCTTATAATTTGTAACTTAAATCAACGAGGTATCTGTTCTGTGTAGAACTATTTTCCTACCCGGTTTTTATCATCAGACCAGTGTGAAATGAGAAATGTAAGACCCGTGAAATACGTATCGCTACATCAGATACACTAAATTCAGTGTTTCCGCACGAGAGCGCGTTTTTATGTCTAATTTTGACCCTATTCCGTCGTCGTTGTCGTCTGATTTCGGATCATTGCGTTTTTGTGTGTGTTGATTCTTATGATACCGTCATCATAGATCGTAGACGCACAAGAGATGGTCAACGAACCTTAATAGGGGAAAAAACGACTTTCTGAGTGATTTTAATGATCATTTTGTAGTCATTTCGATCAGACTGTCACTATTGAAAGGGGTTTAAGTGTGCCAAATAAAAACAAAATTTAATGTTTATGGTTGAAAGCAAATATGAAAGGTGGAATTTGCCAAATAACGCAGGCAATATCCAAGCTTTTAATGTCATCACCTATGGTTGAATGCAGGGGGGGACCCTTTTTGGGCAATTGGGGGGCACTATTTTTCCCCGGGAACTCCAGTTAATTACAAAATTGGATACTGGTTCTTTTTTTTTTTTTTTTTTTTTTTTTTATAACAATATTATACATACCAAAATTTGCTTTGTGGACATTAATTTTAGTTTTGTTAAATTCCCTTATTTGGGGGGGGGGGTACTTTATGCTACATCTTATGGGGTATACATTTCTCGTTATTCGTTGCCAGGGTGAGGATTTCAATGAACGTGACAAAATTGAAAGCAACTTCTTCAAAGGGTACCGTTATTACAAGCGTAAAGCTAAACTTTACTATCGTAATTCTGATTTGGTCTTAGCCAATGCGAGAAGCAAACCCTTTTTGGGGATGTGGTTTACCAACTTCGTAAGATTTTGGGTCATGGAATGTATCACAACTGTATTACAAAAGTAAAAACTGTATAAAAGGGCCACTTACACATGTTCAACCTAGTGGACAAGTTCCCTTGCGACAGAACGACCCTGGGACGGTCCCTGCCTGTGCCCTAGGTTTTCTCTTGCTCTGCCTTTGCAAAGGTTGTACATACTTTTTTCTCATTTCTTTTAATTTAACACGACATTTTTGTTTTCATACCATCCTTTGTTTCCATTGCGCGGTTAGAGATTCACCTAGCAGGGATCTACTGTCTTATTTGACATGGGGGGTTTTTTTTTTGTTGTTTTTTTTTTTTTTTTTTTTTTTTTTTTTTTTTTTTTTTTTTTTTTTTTTTTTTTTTTTTTTTTTTTTTTTTTTTTTTTTTTTTTTTTTTTTTTTTTTTTTTTTTTTTTTTTTTTTTTTTTTTTTTTTTTTTTTTTTTTTTTTTTTTTTTTTTTTTTTTTTTTTTTTTTTTTTTTTTTTTTTTTTTTTTTTTGTTTTTTTTTTTTTTTTTTTTTTTTTTTTGTTTTTTTTTTTTTTTTTGGGTGGGGTTTGTTTGGGGGGGGTTTTTTTTTTTTTTTTTTTTTTTTTTTTTTTTTTTTTTTTTTTTTTTTTTTGTTGTGAAAAAAAAAAAAAAAAAAAAAAAAAAAAATTTTTTTTTTTTTAATTTTTTTTTTTTTATTTTTTTTTTTTTTTTTATATTCAGTATTATAAAAAAAAAATAAATAAAAATTTTTTTACATATAGTAATGCCTTTTATTTTTTTACAATAAAGGGTATGACCCTCAGCATTTCTAAATGACCCAAACATTCTTAAACAGGGAATTGGCACCCAGGGTCTTCCTCCTCCATGAAAGCCGGAAGTTGCAATATGACCTTAGCTGTTGGGTGCGACGTTAAATCCGAATTAATTGGCACAATACAATCAATCTTATGGGCATATCCCATAACTTTTGAATGACATTAAAAGTTGTTTAAACAATACATTTTCAGTTCAGTGTTGTCAAATCCATTTCTCAGTTACGATTCACAGCTTAATACTTCATAGGGTAGTTGAACATAATCACTGAATGACATAATGTAAGCCCATGGGTTCCTATTTCAAAAGTAAAGTTTACACAAATGGTGAAAGGTCAAAATTTGTGGACAGTTGTGTCTCCAGTTTATAACTTTACTCGTGCAAGGGTTGTCCTGATATTCACACATATATGTGTACAATGTGTACAGTCTATGTTGTCCTGATATTTACACATGTATGTGTGCAGACTGTGTTGTTCAGAGACAATCGATCCTCCAGCACTTTCACTCCATTGATTTTAAAATTGTTTATGACTTGAATTCTGACTTATTTCCACCCTAGTTCCCCGTGTTAAGATGTATTCACTCTCGAGTGCAATGCGTAAAGACGCAGTCAATCTTGAGTGCATCTAAAGACGTATTCACTCTCAAGACGTCTCACTATAATGTTTTAACTACTGAAGCAAATCTTAATCATTGCAATATGGTATCATGTAGGTAACTTTATAGCATTATCAACGTACATGGTTACTGTTTAATATCCACATGCATAGTAGTGGTCAGACCTGAAGACATGAAGTCCCGGGTTCGGCCTTCGGGATGCCGCTTGGACAAGACACTTACTGCAGCATGCGCTACTCACCAGTAACGGAAAACACCCCTCTTTTTTCCGGTAAGCGGACGGTTTCATTAATTATAGCATTCATTATAAAAAGGGATTTTGGGCGGTAAAATGAATGGTATTTTTTCATTCTAAATGGAGAAATGTATAAAAAAAAACAATAAAATGTATCTTTATTCATTATTATAAAAAAAACAGTATAAACAAAAGCAAAACAAACTAGAAAAATGTTCTGCCGACTGAACACTACTCAAGAAATATAGACACACTCATACACATACACAACTACAGTTAAATAAATGTCCTACCAAGTACATTTAAATCCCGCAAGCAGATCATTTTAAGAAAAATATTGTACAAACAATCTGCAGACATCATTGCAGAGTGAAACAAATGTTCTGCCGGCTGAACATTTTTAAGAAATAAATACAATCTGATGATATTGTAACAAAAGTGAAATAGATGTTCTGCTGGCTGAACAATTTGCTAAACGTAAACCATTCATAAGATAAAAATGAAAGTACATATTGTTCTGACTGCAGAATGTTTGGAAAAGGTTAGAAGAAATGTTCTGCCGGCTGATTATTTTAAAGAAATACAATGTGCAGACATTATACAAAGCGAAATAGATGTTCTGCCTGTTGAACAATTTTATAAGTGTAGACAATTTCAAAGATTATCAAAGCACTGAAAGTTCTGACAACAAGGTGTCCTCTGCAAAATTGGGAACAAGGGGATTTTCCTTACAGACAATGAGTGATACTTCACTAACAGTACTTGAATTTGGTTTCTATTCGTTTATTTTAATCACAGACCTGCAGTTCATTGAAAACACATCATATTGCTGTTGTTTTATATTTTTTTCAAAAACATAGTTTTGCTTGAGACTTTTTGACGAAGTAAAATAGTGCTTTTAAATTGTATGTAACCAGCTTTGTTTATGACACATCCTTCAGGAATACGTGACACGACCTCGTCTATTATTTCACGAAATTTTCATGAAACCTAAAATTTAAGTGGTGGAGCATTATGTTTCTGTAAGGGACATATGCTAACATCATAAAACATACAATACATGTCATTATGTTCATAATGATATCCAACCAGATCCGCCTCCATGGTCTAGTGATAAGTCTGCATTCTCCGACTTTGTCTCGTTAAGTAGGAAAGTTGGCAGTGGCTTGCGAAGATTCAGAACCTAGTACTGGAACTTTCTAGGGCGATGTTAGGGAAGCTAGCTGCCTATTAAACTGACCAAAAATATGTACTTTTAAGTGGACGTTTAACTCCTACAACAGCGATAGCCGATCAATGATCATAAAAGAAAGCAACTGCAGCATTTCTTTCTGAAAGGGACATACATGTACCTTATAACTGATGCCAAACGAAATAACCTACAAAAAATAATTCAATTTAATAGAATCTATGAAAGTACATGTATTATATCTTATCCTAAAAGTTTCAGCCGATTTTTGAAAGTATTTCATTAAAAACAACTTACAAATTTACAAAATTCCAACTCATATTTTTGTTAATTTTTTCACAACCGCACGACATCGGCAGTTTGCACCCCACAGTTTCATTTCATCACATTTTGTGTTGGTAAGGAGAGATAACCATACGTGTAAGTAGTCTATTGGCCTTACACTTTAATTTACTTTAATAAATCCTTTGAAAAGCTAAATATTAAACCAAGGCTTATTCTTAGAGCCTATAATACTTTGAAACTTAAGTAGGCTACACAAAATATTAAGTGTTCTCTAACCATTTTTGCACCATTCAAATTTTATGAATGGACGCGTTGTGAATGAAATACGAAAGTTTTGATCACGTGATCGCCGATCTAAAGATAGACTGTATATTGATAACTTTCCTTGAAAACTGGCTGATATTGGAGTGAGGGGCATACTTTTTAAAGTTCGTATTTCTAGTTGTTCTATAATTGCAGAAGGAGTTGTGTTTCCACAGTCGCTTATATGTAAACGCGGCGGATGAATTGATTAAGTGTACATGACTGCCTGATGGCGTAGTAATTAATAAATATTGAATTTTGCCTCCGGTGGTATTACAATGATTTACAGCATCCACACATATATAAGGCAACAGACATAACTTTTAACCCATTTTTAAGCCGAGTTCGCAAACACGGTCCCAACGCGTTTCGGCAAAAGCCGATCTACTTTGCAGGCGAAAGGGGAAGCCTATGGCTGTTCAAACTGTCAGGGGCAAACGCTGAGTCGTTTTCAAAATTCACGTGACCGTTACACCTTGTTAAAAATGAAAATACATGTACATATTGTTCTGCCAGCAGAACATTTTGAAAAGGTTAGAAGAAATGTTCTGCCGGCTGAACATGCTTACCAAATTCATTGTGAATACAACTTGCAGACATTGTTAGGAAAATTGAAATGGATGTTCTGCCAACTGAGCATTTATGTAACTATATCAAAAGTAACATATACTTCATCCTGTAGAAAGTGAACAAATATCAGTATTTTGTTCTGCAGGCTGAACTATTAGATAAAGATAGTATCTACAAAATTAATGAGCTTCATTCCATAGAAAATGACAGTATATTTTGTTCTGCCGGCTGAACATATTTACCAAATACATTTTACATGCCGATCTGTGGACATTGTAACACAAATATATGTACTGTCAGCTGAACATCTTCAGGAAATGTACACAATTCCATTACATCAATGAAATAAATGTTCTGCTGACTAAACGTTTTGCTAAATGTATTCCATTCCATAAAAAAATATATTTTGTTCTACCAGCAGTTTTTGTTTGAAAACCTAGTCTCTCAATGGCTGTACACACAATATAATGAGATGATATTTTAAAAAAGTTCTTACGCGAACTCTTTTTAGGTTTTTAGGTGAATTTTGAGATTTGAAACTGAGAACATAGGTTTTTATTGGACAACTATCACTGCAAAAAACACCTTCCACAGAAACAGAAGTAATCATTAAACTTAAGTTATTTTTGTCCTCGCAACCAAACCTTCGAAAAATGTTATTCATAACGTCTTCATTACTGTGGTCGGTGGGCGACGGTTTAGATCGTGAATGCGGAGATATATCAGCACTAGTGATAGCAAATGCCATAACAAGTTATATCATGATGACCTCATATACACCGAACAATACAGCTTTATTCACCAAGGACACAAAGCGCATAAAAATACCACCATGAACACAACAACTAAACATCAAAAATATCTACCAATGTTGAAATCACATACTGTAAATTGGGTAATATTCACGAATTTCCCACAACGATAAATTAGAATAATAGTTTCTGTCATGAGCGCGAGGTTCAGATCGCTATATCCGTCACCGAGGGTAACTGTTTTGGTGGGAACGAGGCTCTGCCGAGTTCCCGTAAAACAGTTACCCGAGATGACGGATATTTCCATCTGAGGCAAGTGTCTCATAATGGAAACTTTTTTTTGCATACCGTCTTGCACTTTTAAAGTAGATTTCTACATGCAAACTTATCAAAATGATGAATTATTATGAAAAACAAACGATTTTCCAACGTTGTGTTTGGGAAATTGACGTCACAATGTTTATAACGTTACGTCATAAGTAATTCACGAGAGTCGTCTGCCATAGGAGGGGTGCCAGACCGGTTTTTCCGGCATGGGCAAAATCACCGGAAATGCCGATCCGATATGCAAGAAAGCTTGCGAAAAGATGCATTTCACATAGATTTACTGTAAGAAAATTTTCCTCTCACGGATATAAAATTCGCAAATATGTCTTTCTGCTCACAAATCGTCAACATTTCCTCACGCGAAAATTACTCAGTTTACATTAACAGTGTTACGATCAAGATAATACAATAAAATGACGATATTATGACAGTGACGTAACAGACAGGTGCGCCTTTCATGCTACAGTGTTTGAATGAGTTGTACTTCACCATGCTTGAGTGCATTGTTTTACATTTGTGTAAGTGCTCATTAGTGTCTAATTTGTAGAGGTACGTTTTATTTCGCAGTTGCAGCATCTCCTCAGCATTCCTACAGACGCTTCTCTGATTACAGCAAAGCGTCTGGTGTACAAGATTGGGTCAATGACGGGTAGACAGTACAAAGCCGTAGCAACAAGAGCTCGAATCACGCGGGTCTCTGGTCTATCATTTATACTGCATTCTCGTCCACATGCAAGACCTGAAATGAAAATTTGACTATCACAATCAAATAATTATGTCGGAAAGTGTTGGTTGCATACCTGATCCATGTGTATCTCAACGATATATAACTGTAGAATATTGTCATCAACATATCATGGACCTTAGTGGTCAATATTAATACGCAACCAAGGAAATGGGCTCGATCCTTTTTCAGGCATCGTGACTGTGTGTGTCCTTGAGAAGATTTTTTTTTTTTTTTTTTTTTTTTTTTTTTTTTTTTTTTTTTTTTTTTTTTTTTTTTTTTTTTTTTTTTTTTTTTTTTTTTTTTTTTTTTTTTTTTTTTTTTTTTTTTTTTTTTTTTTTGTTTTTTTTTTTTTTTTTTTTTTTTTTTTTTTTTTTTTTTTTTTTTTTTTTTTTTTTTTTTTTTTTTTTTTTTTTTTTTTTTTTTTTTTTTTTTTTTTTTTTTTTTTTTTTTTTTTTTTTTTTTTTTTTTTTTTTTTTTTTTTTTTTTTTTTTTTTTTTTTTTTTTTTTTTTTTTTTTTTTTTTTTTTTTTTTATTTATTTTTTTTTTTTTTTTTTTTTTTTTTTTTTTTTTTTTTTTTTTTTTTTTTTTTTTTTTTTTTTTTTTTTTTTTTTTTTTTTTTTTTTTTTTTTTTTTTTTTTTTTTTTTTTTCCCCCCCCCCCCCCCCCCCCCCCCCCCCCCCCCGCATGTAAGACGACTTGCGTGAATTACATGTGACGTAACGTTATAAACAATGTGACGTCACTTTCCAAAACACAGCATCTCAATAATAACGTTTGTTTTATATTTAAATGCACCATTTCGACGATAAGTTTGTATTTAAGTATCTATTCTAAAGTGCAAGATGGTTCCTACCATGAGATACTTGGTTAAGATAGAAATATCCCTCAGTGACGAAAAAAACAAAAATAATATCAAACAGGGAATGCCACGTACCAAAAACGCAGCCTCCCCAAAACGAACCCCACAGCACCCAGAATACTTCCATCTGAACTGCGTGCTCATGTAAGAAACTAATGATATTATTAAATCATATCGTATGTTTTCAAAGCAATAAGTAACCGAGGGCATCCCAAAAACAGAACGAGGGAGTTTTCGAACTTAACGATGGCATCTCAAACTTACCACGCACCCAAAAGTTACATAGGGCGTTCCAAACTTAACGAGGACATCCAAAACTTATAAAAGGCACCCAAAGGTTACCTGTTTAGGGCGTTTCAAATTTAACGCGGGCGTTTCGAACTTAACGAAGGCATCTCAAACTTACCTAATCTTAAAGTTACCTAGGGCGTTCCAAACTTACCAAGGGCATTCCAAATGAGATATGGTGTACAGCAGCCTAGGTAGGCCGCCATAAAGCAACCGACCGTTCTGCAGGCTCTGTTGAACTCGCGACGGCGAGCATCACGTCGACTGTCGTTGGCAATCGAATCCACGACCTTTTTACCCTTTGCTCCATCTACAAATAGGCAATTGCTCAATATATTGACATACATTAAATTGTGTCTTATAAATCAATGCAAAAATATGCTTACATGTTGTTCGTGTGATCCTATATGTAAACATGTATTTAAAACAAACAAAGATTTCTTAATTTTGTTTTACCTTTTATACTACGTCTGTTCACAACAGGCTATTAAGATGAAATAAACCAGCATAAGAAATATAATTGTACATTGTATTTTTTACAAATAAGTGAAAAAAAAAGTTTAACCTTTGTATTCCACTGCCAGTCTGTCGGCCTTAGCTTTCCTATAATCCTCAACAATGTCACCATTTTCACCAACAAATGCACTGTTTACTTCACCAAGGTCGCTGGCAACATTTTCTTCAGAACTAGGCTCAGCGTTTAGAGAACAACCTATTTTTATTATTCAGAAAAGAATATCAACCAAACTAATTTTGTTCAATACGAGGTGGTTTGTAAAGAAAAATATTTAACTAAAAAAAGAATAACTGTAATAAAAAAGACACGAGAAGTCACAATTAGGTACTGGGGACCTGCTCTCTCTTTTCTGTTCAGATTTTTTTCAGGTTATTAAGGGTTACTTAAGTTTAAATCACACATGATGAAAGAAACCGTAGGTTCTAATGAGTGATAAAACTGAAAGAGTTTAGGATCACGTACCTTCAGGCTTGATGTCGACGGAAATGACGTAACACTTGTCGTCATTTCCCTCGCAAGGCGTGTCACTACTCTTCCGTTCTGCAGTTCCAAGTTTCCAAGCCTCCTCGTCATCAGAAGCAGGATTTTGCGGCCGAGAACTGCTATCACCGACAGCATGGGAACTAAAAAATGAAAATGTTATTTTGTTCTCTTACGTGTAAAGATGAATTTTGAATGGTTCTGTGCAATGTTATACTTACAGGATAGAAGACGAGATTTAATGGACATATGCATGTACAGGTAAAGATAAAGTGTTTTGTATGAAAGTGTCATCCCTACTTAAAGCGCCGGTCATTTCTGATGTATGAGACAGCTTTTTAAAGCACATTTACCTCCCGAATCCTTTCCTTTTTAATGCCAGGCACCAGGCAAGTAGGCTTACGGTTACCAATTAACTAGCTTGTGGCTCACCAACCAGCCATATTAGAATGGAAACCCACTGGGATTCGAACTTTCGACCTCGACCTCCACAGGCGCATCGCTGCCCAAATCAATTGACAAAGGGAGACGGTACATTTATCAGAATACATTTCATGTACACCAGCAATAAAAAGAGGAAGTCTGTTTAAAAGACAGAAGCTGTCGATTTTGTTTTCCGCATACATTTTCCTTTATTTTGCACTAGTCCGTAAAATGCCCATGACACCGAGTTTTAATTTTATTACTGTTCGTATCGCTTGCACAAAAACACACAAAAATAGATACATTTAAGGCAATTCCTAACTTCCTTAAGCATTCTATACAACCCAAAATACAACATGTTTGCGCTGTCTACACTATTCTGCTTGATTTATTTCATTCTGCTGCAAACAACATAAATTGGTTTTGATTTGAAGTGACGGTGAGCAATGCTTTTGTTTCGTAAAGAACAATTTTCATTTGGTTTCGGTTTAAACCAAACGCACAAACATTTTCGACATATTTTCTCAAATTGCTTAATATACATGTTTTTTTAGTTGTGTCATTACTTTTACATTACATGTAATTATAATTTAGTATAAAATCGTTTAGAGAAATTTAATTCTTCACCGGAAAATGGGATCGAGCAGCTTTTAACTCTCACATGCAATAAATCTAGGATTGGTTAAGTAATATATCAAAACCCCGGCTGACACTCTGAGTGTGAAATAGGACTCTAATCACTATTAACCTGTTAATATCTGATATCATTTCCAGCATTTCGAAAAAGGTGAAATTTATGTGAACTATAGAACACCTTTATTCTTGTTTGAACAGTCAATTTGATGTGTATGTTTTAGTTATTGTACAAGCAATAGGAAATCTGTCTAACAAAAGAGCCTATCTATATAGACCTGAAACAATGGTGTCTCGCGCGGTGATCCGTTGAGTCCGTGACGTTCTTTCCTATAAATCATTATTTACGATGGCAATTTACAATATGAGAAGTTACGATGCGTATGTGATATAAACGAAGTTATGAAAGTTATTTACAATATGCGAAGTTACAATTAGTATGTGAAATACACGGAGGTACGGTGGCAATTTACAATATGCGAGGTTACAATGCGTATGTGAGATATACGAAGTTATCATGGCAATTTACAAAATGCAAAGTTACATACGTATGTGAGATACATAAACTTATGATGGCAATTTACTATATGCGAAGTAACAATAAGTATGTGAAATACACGGGGAGCGGTTGTGTAGAGGTTAAGGTGTCGGTGAAATTGCTCTTTTTCCATTATAAGATTATTTTTTTGAGGGGGGTTTTTTTTTTTTTTTTTTTTTTTTTTTTTAAAAGAGGGGAAAAAAAAAATTTTTTTTTTTTTTTTATATTATTTTTATTTTAAAAAAAAAAATTTTTCAAAAAATTGTTGTGTTTTTATAGTCGTTTAATATATATATCTGTCTCTATACAATGTAAATATAATATATTTCTATAATTTAATATGGTCACTCACCTGTAGATTTGAAACAGAAGAAATCCACTCACAGCGATAATTATAGCGATCAGAATGCTCAAGACTATGACCGCCTCGTATTGATAAACATCCAAATGACTGCCATACAGGTTGCCAATGGAACAGAAGGGTAGCTCATACGGACTATCATTCCAGTACAGGAAGGGTCCTACCGCAAGAATGATGCCTACAAGTACAACATTATCACAGTCGTTTAAGTTTTTCTGTTTTGCAACATCCGGGCAGTTATTAAACTTTTATATCCAGAAAAGTTTATTTCTCGGTTTTTATCGCTTATTTTTAAGAGACACTGCCTCTAAGAGGTGTCGATCTAAATAACTTCAACAGTATAAATAATAGAACATTCACAAGTATTATTACTTAAATTAACAGTTTAAGCTATACATTTCAGTAATTATTGGTAAAATCAGCTATTCTAAATATGTTGCAGTACCGTTGACAATTCAATACTCTTTGTAGAGTCGTTGTTGTACAATTGATGGGTGGATAGCAATTTATTAAAAATACTTTTTTTTGTTCATTACTTGTGCTAAAATGAAGCATTAATCTTTTAATATTATGTTGCTCTTCAAAATTGTATTTGTTTATCATTTTATGAACATTGAACACATTATTAATGTTTTGATAATATAATTTTCTAGATGTAAGTAGTGCTTTTAAGCATCTTCAGTTTTAAGTACGAATTTAAGATAAAAAAAGTATATTACAATATATTTCATTTATTTAAATGGACAACGAACTAAATGTTTTCTTTGACATTAATTCCGATTTTCATATTTGTCTACTGTAAAGATAGAGACTTTTCGAATGACAAATGACTGATATTCGGTCCACTTTTAATTGAACACTGTTAACTGACATTAATCAAGTTAAAAATAAGACATAATCGGCTTTAAGTTTCAGAAGTAAAATCACCCACCGCTCCTTTGACATGGACGTTTTCCATTAAAGGGACATACCCTGTAACTGATGCCAAACTAAATAATCTCCAAAACATAAATAACAGAATCTTAGTAAGTATTATAACTGGACCTAAACGATTCATATATGCATTCCCAGTAATTATCGGTAAAATCAGCGGTTTAAAATATACTGCAGTACCGTTTTACATTCAATAATTATGGTTGTACAATTAATAGGTGGATGCGATTTGTTACAGAAAGCCTCTATATTGATTAATTGTGGTAAAATGAGGCATTTTCGCCATAGGTTCTTCTTTGAAATTGTATTGATATATCATTGTACGTTCATTGAACACATATTTAATCTATGTATCGAGAATATAATCTGCTAGATGTAGGGAGTGCTTCTCGTAGGCATAAGAAAGAGATGCCGAGGTTATTTTCAGTGGTTTCGCATTTGCCCTTATATTCCTGCCAAATACCTCTTAAATATTTTGTTTTATGTATGCTCTTTTTTGTACTTTCTCGAAGCTTACCCAGGAAAAACGTCCACATGCAGCCTATCTTAGCAAACAGTTTCATATTCTTGTTGTCCTTGAATGGATTTCTGATTGTCCACACGAGATCCACAAGCAATAGTATAATGCAGATGGCCGACCACTCGTAGGCGACCACTCCAAAGATTAACATCACGGTCAGACACACTCCAAAAAGTTTGAAAACATACACGGACCTGAAAAATACAGAATGTTCTATATGATAACAAAATGAATTTACTGAATTCAACAGTCACTGGAAAGTATTTATTACAAATTACATAGTTCGCTGATCGCTTTGTTTTAATACCATTTACCGCTTAACTGTTGATATATTGTAATATTATCATTGATATATTTTACCCATCGCCAAACACTTATTTAAACTGAAATGTGGCCGTCTTAACTGAAAGGTGCTGACACTTACGAACAAAAAATAGAGACAATTTCTGCTTGACATAGACGAAAAATCACAACAAATAAAAATACTTTTGTACCAAGTGACTTACTGGAAAGCTATGTTGATGCCAACAAATAAGCTGTTGATAGCAAAAAGGAGATCACCGGAAGTGATAAACATGTAGTATAACATCCGGTAGTCTTTCTTGATCAGTTTCTTTTGAAATGTTATCGCCAAGATACCGATGTTGAACACTATACCTAAAGCGAAAGTTATAACTAGATCTTTGTTTGAGTATTGCATACTCCGAGAGTAGATCTATATGTATACTACATTTAATGTTGATTTAGATATTTTAAAATGACACTTCTTACAACTAGCAGATTAAATTCTCGAAACATAGATCATGTGATCTGTGAACGTAAATGATACATAAATACAATAAATTTCTTAAAAGAACCTACGGCGAAAAATGCCTCATTTAACCACAATTAATCAGTGTAGAGGCGTTTTGTTGCTGATTTTATCGATAATGACTTGGAATACATAGCTGAAACTTTTAGGTTAAGTTATAATACTTCGTAATATTCTACTATTTACGATTCGGAGGTTATTTAGTTTGACATCAGTTATAGGGTTTGTCCCATTAATGCTGATGATTAAATTTTAGCAAACTTTATGTACGTTCCACTGGATGTTTTATCTTTGCTGGTCGTCGTTAACCTATAAATGCTGCAGAATAAAAGACCTTTTCCATAATTACGCCAGGTAAAATGCTTACATTTTAAAGGCAAAAGTTAATTATCGTCTATAAAAAAAACCTACATCTTTCACAATCAAAAATGAACATGTAACAGAATAAAGAAGATATCTTATTAATGTATTTCTATATTAAAATATATCGTACTCTTCGAAACGGTTTTTAGAAGCTTCGCCGTATGACGTTCTTTATACTGTAAATGTCAATCAAGTAAGCTCTCGGAATTAAATTATATTCCCAAGATACATGTACTTGGGAAAGATTCATATATTCCAGACTCATTTGTTTCACTATATTTAGAAAGGATTAATTCCAATTACTTAAAAGCGATGATATTTAAAAATGAGCCAATGAATTGTCTTTGGAAAACAAAATCTTAAGAAAAATGAAACCGAATTACCTGTCAATCCCAGTCCGCTGGTGATAACCACAGTTAAAATTTCCGACAACGGCATACCATCGGCCTCGCCTTCGGGTAAACATTCGGTAAAATTTCCGTTTAATTCTATGTCATGAAAATCTGTTCCGTTACTTCCCATTTCCACACTGCTTCTGTTGTAACATTTTAACGTTTCGTTTGAAAAAATCATAATTTCCTGTAACCAAATTAAAAATACTAATCAATAGTGGAGGCATTAATGACAATTTTTTTTCAAGGAAATCAGACTTATTAATAAATCTATTTCTAACATTTTCTACAGATTAGATTACATATGTCTTGTGTTTTTACCTCAATTGCAGATTTTTCGGCTTGCTTAATTGCAAAAGTATGAAATAAAAATTACATTACCTTTTCACGAGAAAAAAGTCAGTCATAAAATGATCAGTGCGACTTACTGGCACCTGAGCCTTTAAACAGTAAGGGAAAAACTGAGAAAAAAGGAAACTGAGAAAATGATATATATGTATATACATTATGTATGGCAGGGTGTGGTCTCATTGACGTTATTTGGAACTCGACGGTTAAGGTTAATTATTGCGAGAGAAAACACCTAGTAATACAAATTTTATTATTACGTCGGCTTTCGTAACATATGTGTGAAACGTGTGTGGGTCGATTGGGTTGCCTTTTGTTATTTCAACAATTACATCTTATTAATGACACGTCAGTCGATATAATGAATAGACATATAGTCGGTTTTAGCTAATGTTGCATATATTTTCGATATGATAATATAAATGATTTGCAAATTGGTAAGTTATTAATATCCAGTAATATATTATATTAAATCTGAAATACAAATTATTAAAAACGTGACTGTCATAACTAGACCTATCACTATATGTGATTAATACCCCCGAAAGACTGCTTTATAAAGTGAGGAAGTTCGTAGTAACAGAATACCTTGCAAAAAAATCTAAAATAAAATATTGTCCGTGGCAATAACTCTGTTAATGAGTCAAGATAGACTCATGGTTCTTGCACACTCTACTTCCTCTCACTGTACTTGACCAATGTATGAAGTTGTATTGAATTCCAACCAGTAGTTTTAAAGTTATGCTCCGGACCAGGAAAAGTAACAAAGGGTAATAACTCTGTAATGAGTCAAGGAAGTGTTATGGTTCCTGTGCACTGCACTTCCTCTCAATGTGCTTCACCAATGTATGAAGTTGTATTGAATTCCAACCAGTAGTTTTCAAGTTATGCTCCGGACAAGAAAAAGTAACAAAGGGCAATAACTATGTAATTAGTCAAGGAATAGTTATGATTCCTATGCACTGCACTTCCTCTCAATGTGCTTGACTAATGTATGGAGTTGTATTGAATTCCAACGAGTACTTTTCAATTTATGCTCGGACAAGGAAACTAACAAAGGGCAATTACTCTGTAATTAGTCCAGATAGAGTTATGATTCCTGTGCACTGCACTTCCTTTCAAAGTGCTTGACCATTGTAAGAAGTTATATTGAATTCCAACCAGTAGTTTTCAAGTTATGCTCCGGACAAGGAAAATGCAACAGACCGCCTGACCGACCAGCCCGCCCGACCGACCGACCAACCACCGGAAGACTCCAATATACCCCCCTAAACTTCGTTTCGAGGGTATAAAAACAGTTTAGCGTTTTGCAATGTCACAATTTAGTTTTAAAAACGTTGATGACTTGAGTTCTGACTTATTTCTACCTTAGTTCCCCGTGTTAAGATGTATTCACTCCCATGTTCAATGTGGAAAGACGCAGTCCATCTTAAGTGCATCGCGTAGACTAAAGACGTATTCACTCTCAAGACTTTTCACTTTAATGTTTTAACTAATGAAGCAAATCTTAATCATAGCAATATGGTATTAGGTACGTAATTTCATAATATCCACATGCGTAGTAGTGGTCAGACCTGAAGACAAGAAGTCCCGGGTTCGGCCTTCGGTAAGCCGCTTGGACAAGAAACTTACTGCAGCATGCGCCACTCACCAGTAATGGAAAACGCCCCTCTTTTGTTCGGTAAGCGGACGGTTTCATTAATAACAGCATCCATTATAAAAAGAGATTGTCCCATCATAGTTTAAATCCACCATATTAGGCATTTTGGGCGGTAAAATGAATGGTATTTTTTCATTCTAAATGGAGAAATGTATTTAAAAAACACAACATTCAATAATGATGAAATGTATTTATATTAATTATATGATAACAGTTTATACAAAAGCAAAATAAACTAGAAAAATGTTTTGCTGACTGAACACTATTCAAGAAATATAGACACACTCATACACATACACATGTTCAGTTAAATAAATGTTCTACCAAGTACATTTATATCCCGCAAGCAGAACATTTTAAGAAAAATATTGTACTAAACAATATGCAGACATCATTACAAAGTGAAACAAATGTTCTGCCGGCTGAATATATTGTTGAATATTAAAAAGAATTAGTATCAATAAATTTAAAGTAATTTTAACTTCATTACATAGAAAACCAAACTATATTTTTTTTTGAAAAACATGCGCTTAAAGCTGCTAGCAGAAGTTCTGCCGGCTGAACATTTTTAAGAAACAAATACAATCTGATGATATTGTAACAAAAGTGAAATAGATGTTCTGCTGGTTGAACAATTTGTTAAACGTAAACCATTCATAAGATAAAAATGAAAGTACATATTGTTCTGACTGCAGAATGTTTGGAAAAGGTTAGAAGAAATGTTCTTCCGGCTGATTGTTTTAAAGAAATACAATGAGCAGACATTATACAAACCGACATAGATGTTCTGCCTGTTGAACAATTTTATAAGTGTATACCGATTAAAATGAAAATACATATTGTTCTGCCAGCAGAACATTTTGAAAAGGTTAGAAGAAATGTTCTGCCGGCTGAACATGCTTATCAAATTCATTGTGCATACAGTTTGCAGACAGTGTAAGGAAAAATGAAATGGATGTTCTACCAGCTGAACATTTTTTTAACTATATCAAAAGTAATATATACTTTATCCTGTAGAAAATGAAAAAATATTATTATTTTGTTCTGCAACTTTATGAAAATAATACAACTTAATTGAGCTTCTTCCTGAAAATGACAGTATATTTTGTTCTGCCGGCTGAACATATTTACCAAATACATTTTACATGACAATCTGTGGACATCATAACACAAATGTATTTGCTACCAGCTAAACATCTTCAGGAAATGTACACAATTCCATTACATCAATGAAATAAATGTTCTGCTGACTAAACATTTTGCTAAATGTATTCCATTCCATAAACAAGATATTTTGTTCTACCAGCAGTTTTTTTTAAAACCTAGTCTCTCAATGGCTGTACACACAATATAATAAGATGATATTTTAAAAAGGTTCTTACGCGAACACTTAGGTTTTTAGGTTTTGTGAATTTAGCGACTGGTGATTAAACCTAATCATGTACAACTGAGAACATAGGTTTTTATTGGACAACTATCACTGCAAAAATGGTATATTTTCCTCGCAACCAAACCTTCGAAAAATATTATTCATAAACAGGACAACGAATATTCTTCATTACTGTGGTCGGTGCGCGACGGTGTAGATCGTGAATGCGGAGACATATCAGCACTAGTGATAGCAAATACCATAACAAGTTATATCATGATGACCTCATATACACCGAACGATACAGCTTTATTCACCAAGGACACAAAACGCATAAAAATACCACCATGAACACAATAACTATACATCAACAATATCTACCAATGTTGAAATCACATACTGTAAATTTGGTAACATTCGTGAATTTCCCACTGCGCTAAATTAGAAAGCTCGCTAAAGATGCATTTCACATAGATTTACTGAAAGAGAATTCTCCTCTCACGGATATATAATTCGCCAATATGTCTTTCTGCCCACAAATCGTCAACATTTCCTCTCGCGAAAATTACTCAGTTTACATTAACAGTGTTATGATCATGATAATACAATAAAATGACGATATTATGAGAGTGACGTAACAGACAGGTGGGCCTTTCATGCTACATTGTACAGAAATGAGTCGTCCTTTATCATGTTTGAGAGCATCGTTAAGTGCCCATTAGTGTTCAATTTAAGGATTTGTAGCTGTAGAGTTACGTTTTATTTCGCAGTTGCAGCATCTCCTCAGCATTCCTACAGACGCTTCCCTGAAGACAGCAAAGCGTCTGGTGTACAAGATTGGGTCAATGACGGATAGAAAGTACAACGCCGTAGCAATAATAGCTCGAATCACGCGGGTCTCTGGTCGATCATTTGTGCTACATTCTCGCCCACAAGCAAGACCTGAAATGAAATTTTGACTCTGCCAATCAAATAATTATGTCAGAAAGTGTTGATTGCTTACCTGATGTATGTATTAATACGCAACCAAGGATATGGGTTCGATCCTTTTTCAGGCATCATGACTGTGTGTGTCCTTGAGAACATGCCTCAGATTAACGACCCATACATAGATCATAAAACTTTCTACTCGTTTCTAGGGTAAATCATTGATTGGATCGACGATGTACAATGTCCCAAAAGCGGCCAATGTAAGTTAGAAAAACTAGTATCGCAAAGCATTTAAGGACTGTAAATTGGAAAAATGCGCCATGTTTTAATTTTCGCAACTTTCGCGAATTTCCTACTTTGCTAATTTAAAACATCTTTGACATGGATTTTCTATAAGAGTCTGTCTGCACAAAAACTAAATACCAGTAAGCAAATGTAATATTATACAATCATATCGTATGTTTTCAAAGCAAAACAAATGTACAGTAAGTAACTGAGGGCATCCCGAATACTGAATGAGAGCTTGCCGAACTTAACGATGACATTTCAAACTTACCAAAGACGCCAAAAAGTTACCTATAGCGTTCCAAACTAAACGAGGGCATCCCAAACTAACACAAGACACACAAAAGTTAATAAGAGCTTTCCAAACTTAACAAGGGCATCCAAAACTTATAAAAGACACACAAAAGTCAACTTTATAGGGCGTTTCAAACTTAACGCTGGCGTTCCGAACTTAACGAGGGCATTTCAAACTAATAAGGCTTTCGAAAGTTACCTAGTGCGTTCCAAACTTACCAAGGGCATTCCAAATGAAATCAAGTGTACAACAGCCTAGGTAGGCAGCCATAAAGCAACCGACCGTTCGGCAGGCTCTGCTGAACTCGCGACGGCGAGTATCACGTCGGCTGTCGCTAGCAATAGAGTCCACGACCTTTTTACCCTTTGCTGCATCTAGAAAAAGGCAATTGCTCAATGAATTGACATCTATGAAATTATGTCCCATAAATCAATGCTAAAAATGTGCTGACACGTTGTTCGAATGGTCCTACATGTATCTGCAAACATGTTTCTTTATTTCTTTTTACATTTTTTCGATGGTTTGAAAACTCTTTTCATAATTTCTAAGCATCTGTACACAACATGCTACCGAGTTGCAGAATACTAGCATAAGAAACATAATTGTATTTATGAACTTAACCGGTAAGAAAAAATATTGACATGCAAAAAATGAAAAATGTATATGTTTAACCTTTGTATTCCGCTGCAAGTCTGTGGGCCTTAGCTTTCCTGTAATCCTCAACAATGTCACCAATTTCACCAACAAATGCACGGTTCACTTCACCAAGGTCACTTGTAATATTTTCTTCAGAATTAGGCTCGGAGTTTGGAGTACACTCTATTTCTATTAATTAAAACAAAATATCAAGC
Organism: Saxidomus purpurata; assembly: GCA_022818135.1. Lineage (NCBI taxonomy): Eukaryota > Metazoa > Mollusca > Bivalvia > Venerida > Veneridae > Saxidomus > Saxidomus purpurata. Next base: position 31,234,370 of record JAFMSR010000017.1, read on the forward strand.
AAACTCATTTTGTTTATAAATTATAGGAAAAATAATTAACCAAAATAGTAATAACTGTAATTACAAAAATACGAGAACAGATCATAACTTAGTCACAACTGGGTACTGAGGACCTGCTCTCTCTTTTCTGTTCAGATTTTTATTTAAGCTATTGAGAAGTAACACTTCAATTTAAATCACACATGATTAAAGACACACTAGGTTCTAATGAGAGATAGAACTGAAAGATTTTAAGATCACGTACCTTCAGGCTTGATGTCGACGGATATGACGTAACACATGTCGTCACTTCCCTCACGAGGCGTGTCACTACTCTTCCGTTCTGCAGCTCTGATATGTCGTTTCCAAGCCTCCTCGTCACCAGAAGCAGGATTTTGCGGCGGAGAACTGCTATCACCGACAGCATGGGAACTAAAAAATGAAAATGTTATTTTGTTCTCTTACATGTAAGGATGAATTTTGAATGGTTCTGTGCAATGTTATAGTTACAGGATAGAAGACGAGATTTTATGGGCACATTAGGTGAAGTGTTTGTTTATTAAAGTGTCATCCCAACTTAAAGGGCCGGCCATTTCTGATGTATGATACACCTTCATTTTGAGCAGACTCCCGAATGCTATCCTTTTAATGCCACGCACCAGGCAGGTAGGCATACGATAACCATTATTTTACTAGCTGGCGGTTCACCAACCGGTCATATCAGAACGGACCCCTGCTGGGAGTTGAAGCTTCGACTTCCTGCTCCAAAGACGGAAGCCTAAACCCACTAGACCAAGGGAGACGGTACATATAACAGAATACGTTTTATGTGCTGCAGCAAGAAAAAGGGGAGGTCTGTTTAAAAGACCAAGGCTGTCGAATTTGTTTTCCACATACCTTCCCTTTATTTTGCCCCATGATACCGAGTTTTCCGTTTCGTACTGTTCGTATCGCATGCACAAAAACAAACAAAAATAAAATAAATACATTTTAGGCAATTTTCAACACCCTTAAGCATCCTATATGACCCCAAATACAACATATTAAAATTTTGCGCTATCTACACTATACTGCTTGATTTACTTTGTCAACTACTCTTTGGCCTGCTGCAAACAACATAAATTTGTTTCGATGAAATAGATGTGACGGAAAGCAATTCTGTTTTGTAAAGTACAATTTTCATTTGCTTTCTGATTAAACCAAGATTTTTTTACTTGTGTTATTTATTCCGTATCCATTACTTTCCATTGTATATATATATATATATATGTATTTGAGTATACCAAATATTGGAGAATATCATTTCAAATTAATTCCTCACCGGGAAATGTGATCGAGCAGCTTTAAACTTCCATAACCTAGGATTGGTTTACTAATTTACATACAAAAAAAACGCCCGATGTTCTAAGCTAATATGAAATATAAGACTCTAATCACTGTTAGCCTGGCCCTGTTCTTATTATATTAATTATAATTTAAATTATATAATGCTTTATATTAAGCCCGACTTTGTAAATAAAGATAACTTGGACTGACTTCATAGTACTTGAGCAAACCATTCAATAATCTATGAAGAGCTGTTGTTGTATAATTAATGGGTGGATGCGATTTATTACAGAAAGCCTTTATATTGATTAATTGTGGTAAAATGAGGCATTTTACGCTATAGGTTTTTCTATAAAATTGTATTTAATTATCAGTTTACTTTGATTGAACATATAATTTATATTTGGAGAATATACATGTAATCTGCTAGATGTAGGGAGTGCCCCTTTAAGTCTGAACTGGTACTAAGTGAACAAGATTTTGCTCCTAATTAATAAGCTTAAAACTACTGAGCCTCAATGAGTCCAGGTCTGTCATTAAAACGGTATATTATTAAAAATTCACAAATGTAATAACAGTTATTGATGTTGTAGGAGTCTAAAACCCGTTCCAATCGTATATTGGTCATTTTAACAGGCGGGCGGTTTACCTAATTATCGTTTCAGGGTAGAATAAGTACTAGACTCCTATCCTCCGTAAGAAACTGCCAAGTTTCTCATATAAAGAGACATGTCCGGTAGCAGGGCTCGAACCCATGGCCCAAAATGTTTGCGAGGTTACAGTGATTTCAAGTCAGCGACTCTGTCCTCTCGACCACGGAGGCGGGTGTAGTAATAATTATAGAGTAACCATTAAACTTTGTTTCTTATATACGGAGTATATTATATCTATATCCATTGAAAAACACGATGAAAAAATAGGGCCAAGAGTAGTTCTTCATTTCTATATTTCTATATGGTAACTCACCTGTAGATTTGAAACAGAAATAGAAGTAGAAATCCACTCACAAGGATCATAATGGCGATCAGAATGCTCAAGACTATGACCGTCGCGTATTGATAAACATCCAGACGACTGCCATACAGGTTGCCAATGGAACAGAAGGTAGTTCATACGGACTATCATTCCAGTGTAGGAAGGGAGCTACCGCGATTATGATGCCTGCAACAACAATGATATTGCAGTCGTTTAAGTTTTTCAGTTTTGCAACATCCAGGCATTGATTAAACTTTTAATTGTGTTCCTTTAATTGTTCGTTTTGTCCTCGGTTTTGTGCTGGGTGTGGTGTGTTGTGTGTGTGTACTGTTTTGTGTGTGTGTGTGGTGTGTGTGTGTGTGTGTGTGTGTGTGTGTTGGTGGTGTGCACTTCTGGGTGCTGTGGGGTTCGTTTTGGGGAGGCTGCGTTTTTGGTACGTGGCATTCCCTGTTTGATATTATTTTTGTTTTTATATCCGGAAAAGGTGATTTCTCGGTTTTTATCGCTTAATTTCTTAAAATGGCACTCCTTGTAACTGGTGTCGATCTGAAAAACTTCAAAAGTATAAATAATATAACATTTACAAGTACTTAACTTTGTAACAGTTTAAGCTATACATTCCAGTCATTATCGGTTAAATCAGCACTTTAAATATGTTGCAGTACCGTAAACCATTCAATACTCTATGCTTAGTTGTTGTTGTTCAATTAATGGGTGGATAGCGATTTATTACGAATACCTCTATGTGGATTAATGTGCTAAAATCGAGCATTTTTTTTATATATGTTGTTCTTCAAAATTGTATTTATTTATCATTTTACGTACATTGAACACATAATTTATGTTTGCGATAATATTATCTGCTAGATGAAAAATACACAGTGAATATAGTCTTACAATATATTTCATTTGGATAACGAATAAAACGTTTTCTTTGACAGTAATTCAGATTTGTATATTTGTCTACTATAAAGATCGAGAGTTTTCGAATGGCAAGAATGACTGAAATTCGGTCCATTCTAATTGAATATAGTTAACTGACATTTATCTAGTTAAAAATAAGACATAACGGCTACAAGTTTCAGAAGTAAAATCACCCACCCCTTCTTTGCCATCGAATATTTCCATTAAGGCATAAGAAAAAGATGCTAAGGTCCAGACCCAGCGGTTATTTCCGGCGGATAGATAGAAAACTTACTCACGTGGAGGCCTTGCATTGAATTTCGCCCTTATTTTCCTGCCAAACCCCTCCCAAAAAGCTTAACCCCTCTAAAATAAAAAAAATAATGTCTGTTCGTTTTTGTATATTCCCCAAGCTTACCCAAGCAAAACGTCAATATGCAGGCTATCTTAGCAAACAGTTTCCTATTCTTGTTGTCCTTGAATGGATTTCTGATTGTCCACACGAGATCCACAAGCAATAGTATAATGCAGATAGCAGACCACTGGTAAGCGACCACTCCAAAGATTACAATCACGGTCAGACACCCTCCAAAAAGTTTGAACACATATACAGACCTGAAAAAAAGAATGTTATGTATGATTATAACAAAGCAAATTTACTGATTTTAACAGTCATTTGGAAGTATTTAATTACAACTGACATAGTTCGCTGATCACTGTTTTAATATCAATTTACCGCTTAACCGTTGCGAAATATTGACAACAACTCTACATAGATTATTGAGTGATGTACGGTACTGCAGTATATTTTAAACCGCTGAATTTATCGACAATGACTGTGAATGCATAGCTGAAATATTTAGGCTAAGTTACAATACTTCCAAAGATTCTATTATCTATGTTTAGGTTTTTTAAGTTTTGCATTAATTTATAGGGTATGTCCCTTTAATAAAGAACTATTAGAGCAATGAAGTTAATACGGATATACATGCAAACATAACAAAAGGAACAGAAGGAAAGTGGCCAACCACTAACACATCCTCCTCTGCTCTCTGCCCAAAGGCACGGAGCTTACCACTTCTTGCTGCTGATGCGGTTACCGGACAAAAGCGGGCAGAAATGTGGCCGTCTAAACTGAAAGGTGTTAACACTTACGCCAAGAAACTATCGAACAAATAATAGAGACAATTTCTCCTTGACATAGACGGAAAAAAAAAATAAAAAACGTTTATACCAAGTGACTTACTGGAAAGCTATGTTGATGCCAACAAATAAGCTGTTGATAGCAAAGAGGAGATCGCCGGAAGTGATAAACATGTAGTACAACATCCGGTAGTCTTTCTTGATCAGTTTCTTTTGAAAGGTTATCGCCAAGATACCGATGTTGAGGACTATACCTAAAAGCGAAAGTAGTACAATGTATCATAACTAAATATTTGTGTGAAAATTGCATAGGCCGAGGGTAGATCTATATGTGTAGTACATTTAATGTTCATTTACTAGTTATATTAATGATGATTATTAAATTTTAGTCAAACGGTGTACGTGGGTGTTTTATCTTTCTTGTTCGTCGTTTATCTATAAATGCTGCAGAATAAAATATATCTTCCATAACTACGCCTTATAAAATGCTTACATTTTAAAGGCAAAAGTAAATTATCGTCTATAAAAAAATATCCTACATCTTTCAAAATTAAAAATGGAAATTTAACAGAATAAAGAAGATATCTAATTTATGTGTTTTTTATATAAAAATATATCTAACTCTTCGAAAATGTTTTTTTTAGAAGCTTCGCCGTATAATGTTCTTTATGATGAATATCATTAGCAGTAAATGCCAATATACATGTAGTAGGCTCCCGGAATTTGATTCTAGATTCCAGATACATGAACTTGGAAAATATTAATATATTCCAGACTCTTTTTTGCGCTGTATTTAAAAAAGATGAATTTGAGTTACTTAAAAGCGATGATATTTTGACAATGAACTAATTTCTTGATTTTTTTCTCATTTTCTTCGATGGAAAAAAATCTTGGAAATTAAACGAATTACCTATTAATCCCAGCCCGCTGGTGATGACCACAGTTAAAATTTCCGACAACGGCATACCATCGGCCTCGCCCGCGGGTAAACATTCAGTAAAATTTTCGTTCAATTCCAGGTCATGAAAACCTTTTCCGTTACTTCTCATTTCCACACTGCTTCTGTTGTAACATTTTAACGTTTCGTTTGAAAAATTCATATTCTCCTGTAACTAAATTAAAAATACTCTTCAATAGGGAAGGTAAATAATGACAATATTTTTAAAAAGAAGTCAGACTTATTAATAAATTTATTTCTAACCTATTCTACAGATTGAATTACACACGTCTTGGTAATCTTTCTAATACAATGAAAGTATCTAAATAAATAAATCTTTACTTTAATAAAACAACATTATTTTAATAAATAATGCGTGAGTCTGAATTTTTTACCTCAATTGTAGATTTTTACGGCTTGCTGAATTACGAAAGTATAAGATAAAAATTATACATGTAATACCTTTATACGAGAAAAAAAAGATTAGACTAAGTGCGACTTATTGGCACCGGGGGCTTTAAAAGGTTAGGAAAAAACTGGGAAAATAGGAGACTGAGAAAATGAAATATATACATATGTCTGACAGGATGAGGTGTCATTGACGTTAGCTTGAACTCGACGGTTCAGGTTCATTTTTGCGAGAGAAAACACCAAATACAAATTTTATTATAATTATTACGTTCTCTTTCGTAACATATACTGAACCAAAAAAGAAACTTCCGATTTCTACACATATTATTTTAATGTTATAAAAAGAAATCAACATGTCCAATGCCCTACATATGTTCGGGCGAACGATTATGTATCAAATAAAACCAATTATAATTGGATTGTACGCATTACACACACAAAATGTTAAAATCGATTTTCTCGTGCATGCACTTTTTAGTCTAATTTTATAGACTTTGTTGTCAATAAGAAAAAGACGTTGAACATTTTTTTATTAAGTTTTCCATCGAACATGAACGTGCCATCGGCATGCTTAATGCTGGTATGGCGACGAATGAGGTTGCTAGGGTTGTTGGCAGTTCTAGCCGTGCTATTCGAAACCTTAGGCAACGTTTTCAAGTAACAAGGGGTACGTAAGATTTACAACGTAGTGGACGTTCGCGGGTCACAACACCTGGTCAAGACCGCTATAACATTAACACACACCTACGCAATCGTTTTCAAACTGCCACTGCCACAGCCACTGCTGCTAACACCCATTGTACACATTACAACCGAATATCTTGCCAAACTGTACGCAATCGTCTGCGCGAGGATGGTCTACGTCGATGTCGTCCTTACGTTTGACGCACGTACACACCATCGCTGGAAAACGCAACAATGGAACAGCGTTCTCTTCTCCGACGAGTCGAGATTTTCCATTTATCGAAGTGATGGCAGGGTTCGAATACCTGTGGGATAATTTGGACCAGCGTTTTAGACGTCGCCCTATTCCACCGTCGAACATCAATGAACTTACACAAGCCTTAATCCAGGATATGAACAACATTCAACAAGCCAAAATCAACACACTTGTCGGTTCTATGCGCCAACGATGACAGATAGTACTCGATGCTCAAGTTGGCCATACCCGGTATTAATGTGTGATTTTTGGTCTACGACCCCTACCTCATTTAATCAACCATTACATCAGTTTTCCGTGAACGTAGAGCGATACATTTTCACACACAAATTTACATTGAAATACTCCTGGAATACATGTAAAAATAATTTAACCCTTCTTTTCATATTTACGTACATCTGCGCTTAAACACAGCGTCAGTTACTTACTTTGTTCAGTATATGTGTGAAACGTGCGTAGGTCGATTAGATTTCCTTTTGTTTTTTCAACAATTCCAGCATATTAATGACACGTAAGCCTAAATAGTGAATAGATATATTTTCGGTTTTAGCTAATGTTACTAATATTTTCGATATAATCAGATGAGGTTTTGCAATGGGGCAAGTTATCCTATATTATAATATAAATAGAATCTGAAATATATATAATTGAAAACATGTCATAAAAATGATACTGTAACATTGTACTTAGCATGTTGCAATGTCACGATAGAGTGATTAGAAATGTTTTATGATTTTAATTTTTTTTATATGACTTGAATTCTGACTTATTCCCAGTCTAGTTTGCCGTGTTACATTGTGTAAGATGTATTCATCCTATATGTGCATCGCGTGAGGCTATAGACGCATTCAACCTCAATTTCATTGTGGAAATACGCAGTCTATCGTGCATGACGTATTTTTATATAGAAGGATTCACCCTGAAGTTCATTGTGGAAATACGCAGTCCGTCGTGCATCACGTATCTATAGAAGGATTTACCCTGAAGTTCATTGTGGAAAGACGCAGTCCATCTTGAGTGCATTGCGTATCTGTAGACGCATTCACTCTCAAATTCATTGTGGAAAGACTCATTCACCCTCAAATTCATTGTGGAAAGACACATTCACTCTCAAATTCATTGTGGAAAGACGCATTTACTCTCAAATTCATTGTGGAAAGACGCATTCACCCTCAAATTCATTGTGGAAAGACACATTCACCCTCGAATTCATTGTGGAAAGACACATTCACTCTCAAATTCATTGCGGAAAGACGCAGTCCATCTTGAGTGCATTGCGTATCTGTAGACGCATTCACCCTCAAATTCATTGTGGAAAGACACATTCACTCTCAAGTTCATTGTGGAAAGACGCATTCACTCTCAAGTTCATTGTGGAAAGACACATTCACTTTCAAATTCATTGTGGAAAGACACATCCACTCTCAAGTTCATTGTGGAAAGACACATTCACTCTCAAGTTCATTGTGGAAAGACACATTCACTCTCAAGTTCATTGTGGAAAGACACATTCACTCTCAAGTTCATTGTGGAAAGACACATTCACTCTCAAATTCATTGTGGAAAGACACATTCACTCTCAAGTTCATTGTGGAAAGACACATTCACTCTCAAGTTCACTGTGGAAAGACACATTCACTCTCAAGTTCATTGTGGAAAGACACATTCACTCTCAAATTCACTGTGGAAAGACACATTCACACTCAAGTTCATTGTGGAAAGACACATTCACTCTCAAGTTCACTGTGGAAAGACACATTCAAACTCAACTTCATTGTGGAAAGACACATTCACACTCAAGTTCATTGTGGAAAGACACATTCACTCTCAAGTTCACTGTGGAAAGACACATTCACACTCAAGTTCATTGTGGAAAGACACATTCACTCTCAAGTTCATTGTGGAAAGACACATTCACTCTCAAGTGGGAGGAAGCATTCACTCTGAAATTCTTTGTGGAAAGACACATTCACTCTCAAATTCATTGTTGAAAGACACATTCACTCTCAAGTTCATTGTGAAAAGACACATTCACTCTCAAGTTCATTGTGAAAAGACACATTCACTCTGAAGTTCATTGTGGAAAGGACACAAGTTCATCTTGGAATGACACATCACCAAGTTCATTGTGGAAAGCCATTCACTCTCAAGTTTATTTCCTCCCGACGTTTTACTATAATGTTTCAACTACTTATTATTATTATTAATAAGCAAATCTTAATCATTGCAATATGAAATCATGTAGGTAATTTTATAGCATTATCAACGTATATGGCTACTGTTTAATATCCACATGCATAGTAGTGGTCAGACCTGAAAACAAGTAGTCCCGGGTTCGGCCCTCGGTAAGCCGCTTAGACAAGACACTTACTGCAGCATGCGCCACGCACCAGTAACGTAAAAAAGCCTCTCCTTTATCTGGTAAGCTGACGGTTTCATTATGCATGTTAATTCGAGAGCGATTAACAAAAGCTTCCACTATTACCTCTTTTTACGGCGATTAATAAACAATACGAAATTAAAAAGATTAAAGCTAAAGCCCTGTCTACTTTTTTGCTATACAGTATTACATGTAAGCCCATGGAGAGGTCAATGTTTGTTTTTTTTGTACACAATTCGATCAAAGTTTAAGGCCACTCGATAGCATTTGTTTAAACTGTACTTAGTATCTGAAAAACCTTTTGATATGCAGAGAGTAATCCCGCTTGTGTTTCTATTTTGAAATAATTGTTCTGAGTACGGATATACATTGAATAGATAAAATGGATGACAGAGGGAAAGCTGTGCATAAGTTTGAAGTCGCCGTTGATCGGGTAATTACTCCATTTTTTTTCTTTTTAAAGGGTTGAAAGAGAAGTGTTTCAAGAAACAACTAAAAGAACTGAACATTATACATGTTTATACATTAAAGCCACCCTATCTATGGTCAAACATGTTTTTATAATGTTTTCAATACATTGCCATTATGTCATGAATTTGTAACTGTTGTTTTCGTCACATTTCGGAGGCCTATTTAAAGTTACTGTTACTACATTTGCATTTTCCAGTGCGAATGAAATGAAATTAACAGTGCATGTAAAAAACTAAAATCGTACAAAAGTGCTTCATTTCTTCTTACATGTATACAATTGAGCTTGTGTCTATGGTCACCTCAGTTAACTAGCCACCCAATCTAAACAGCCTGTTACTAACCGATGTATCTTGTACATGTAAGACCCCATTTCTATTTTTACACATTTGCAGCCACCATCTACTTTAAAGCTACTCGCTAACAGTTTACGGGAAAACATATTTTTTTCCAAATTGATATACTTAAAGGTCCGATACTATACGCACGAAGTGAAAATTTTTTCAAATATACTATTTAAAAGTTACAGAAACTAAGTTATTTTTAAATAAATAAATGAACAGTTGGTATGTAGAGATCTAAACAAAACAAAGTACATGTACAATTATTTTTCTATGCATTATAAGAAAGTTAAAAAGACCTGGGTGGTCTTTTGTCGATTCACTGAAATTTCCACCTAATACACATACTTTTCTTCGTGTTCCAACACTTTGTATAAATCTAAACCCACCAATCTTCAACATTATTTAGTCGTCTTGCATAAGTTAAAGCTACATGCCATTAAATTACGGGCAAACATTTATTTTCCAAAAGTATACCTTTAAACATAAAATGTCAAAGTAATGGCTAGAATCAATAACACGTCAAGTAAACAACTACATGTAAATAGCAGTTTAAACTGTTGTTTAGCTTTGCTAAGCTATATCTTTATAACATTGCGTTCGTAATTGCTTTATAATTTGGTAGCGTATGATTTCAAAATGAAAGAAATATTTACACACACATTGTATGTAACTGGAATATATACATGATACGTTCTAAAATAGGTTAATTTCTGACAGTTTGAAAAACTTTGTTTTTTTAAACCAAAATCTGAGAGCGAACACTTTTGATACATCTCTCGGCTGAATGGTTCAAATAAATTTGACTGTTTTCTTTAAGGTAAATGACGCCACTCAACAGGCAGATGAAATGGACCCGGACGATGGTGACTTCAAACTAACCCCAATACAAGTCAAACGTATGTACATGTATATATGAAAACATAGCTGTAAATGACAAGATATGTCCTATTTGTACACAAGATGTTGAGACAGAAATACACGTGTTTATAACTAAATATCCTGCCTACCAACCCGGTAGTGTAAAGATTAAGTTATCGGCCGCTCATTCCGGAGGTTGCGGGTTCGAGCCCCACTGGGGTCACGACCGTACTACCTCATATGACACCAGTACTGGGTTTTCCAGGAAGCGGACTCGAGAGTGACTCAATAAGCTAAAGCTTTCTTCACAATCAAGCTCAAATAAATTAGTATAAACTAACCACTTAGAAAATGTTTCATTTGATACATGTAGAACTTAGATAATCAATGATGATTTTATTAACATGAATAATAACCTAACAAAAATTATGTCTGTACTCTCAAATGTTGAAATTACCAAACTGACGGCAAAAAGTTTTAACATGCTATGATATGCCTTCTCAGTATGTACATTACCTCTACTACATTTATGGCAGACGGTAATCTAAGTTTTAAATATGTATAAATTAGTCTATGACAGGGTTATTTATAACATACAATGTTATTGTTTAAAAACATTCTATAAGGTCATTTAAAACGTGCAATGTTATGGCTTAATCGGTTTTTCGAGGATTATAATTGATGTGCTTGTTTGTGGTTTATATTGTATTGTGAGAGTGACAAATGATACATGATTATCTCCCTGATAGTCGTTAAGTTTTAGATGTCTATTGATTGCAATAGTCTCTTGTAATTCTCACATAGAATTGCCAATTGCACGTTGTTTTTGTTCTTATGTACATATTTGTAAAATATGCACATGTATTGGATGAGACTTGAATAAACTATAAAACCTATGTAATGTTTTAAGGACATTACACAAACAAAAGTTAAAGTATTAAAATGATTTAAATCTCATAAGCCGGTTTAAAATCAAATTTTAAGTTCATTAAGGCGAGCATACGGTTTTTCATCACGGCAATCGCCATCTTCCTTATACGTTTCAATGGCGTTTATCATCTAACAAACAATGATTTAGAGTTCTGGTGCGTATTAATAAAGCAGGAAAGCCGGAGGCCTGAGTGGTTTATAATTAAGCAGTTGAACGACTAACAGTTACTTATTCGACAATGAACAACGCTTAAAGGATATTATTTCAATCTTACATAACTTAATATCGCAAGAAAGATATAGAAGCATGTATGCTGACATTTATTAAATTAATACGTTATAAAACAAAATTTGAAGTGGGTTAGCGCGTCAACACGTTGGCTATGTGAGAATTGACGATACACGTAACATACAGTTAACGATCATGGTGAAATAATAACTGTATGATTAGCATCCTCTAGTAACGATGCCAGTACGCGATGTGCGAACTAACGATGATGATAAGCGATATTTCCATCGCAACACTGAGCATCGGCATCGTAATGTCTCATTCCCGTTGTTATATATTGCGATGGCCTATCTAGAACACTGTAATATTTCTGTACATACCGATGACTCTCCGCACATAACACTGAGACAGCCTTGCTTACAATAATGTATAGATGTGAACAGGGCTGAACAGAACAGAACAGAACAGAGGCGTGTCATGATTTAAGCGTTACAGATTATCTATAGCATTATACATATAGTTTTTGACAGTAAAAACATAGCATGTTTTATGAATAGTATAACAATTACACAAACATAATGATACACAAAAATGTAACAATGCAATATGTTAGAGGGTACACCATATTATATAATCATAACAATAAAAAGCATGTTAGAATTTATTCCCTACATTGGAACAGCTTATTAACAGTTAACGGGTTGTCTGTATAACTTATTGTTATATCTCAATTTTGCTATCAAAATATAACACAAATAAAAGTATAAAATAAATAAACAAAATCAGAGATCTGATAGAGATGATTCGGCCCGCTTCTTTCACGAACCTTAATTATTGTATTTCAGTTAAATTCTTAAGATTACATTTTTTTTTTTTTTTTGATTACATTCATATATTAAGTATCGAATAATATATTCTGTTCGCACTTGTTACATGTATGATTACAATCATCAACACTACGATGTTCTGTTTATGTATAACACATATGACTCGTTACTTTGTTCTCCTTCAGACATGATGAAGTCATTTAAAATATTTGACAGCAATAAAGATAGTACATTAGACATCGACGAGTTAGGGGCAGCATTTAGATTGATGGGCCAGAATCCAACTAAGCAACAGCTACGAGATGTTGCCAAAGAAGCCGACCTCGATGGTAAGATACCTTATTAGATGGTGGGAGCGAATGTGTAGAGGTTAGGGTGTCTGCGGCTTATCCCGGAGGTTGGGAGTTAGAGCCTCACTGGGGTCACGACCGCACCTGCTTATATGACACCAGAACTGGTTTTTTCCAGGAGCAGACCCGAGAGTGACTCGTTTAGCGTCAAGCTTTCTTCACAATCTAGCTAGAATAAATTAGTATCAACTATAACGATCTTTAACTGGTTGCAGGTGCGGATGGAAATATCTGGCCCGAAGATAACTGTTTCTCGTTACCGTCAAAACAGTTTACGTTACCCGAGAGCCGAAATTCCAATCCGCACATACAACAAGTGATGTGTTCTTTTTTCTACTAATAATAGCAGAAATAAAATAAAACAATTGATTTGTCTTTAAGCGCTAAGATGTTTGGAATTCAAACAATGTTAAATAGTTTTAAAACATATTAAAGTCAGTAGATGAAAAGGGACAAATTCTAACTGGTGTGATTGAGTTCTTACAAGCGGAAATATTTAATGCCATCACAATGTCATGAAAATATCCATTATGTGAATCAGTAATTAAAGGTCCATTACTAACATCAAATCAAATTTTTCTTTTAAATCTGGAATTGTAACAGGGAAATACAGTTAAGTGGCTAGACTTTACAATAGCCGTGGAATTCCTGTTTGAAATTTTGCTGCAAAAAAACGAGTAAGTTTCGATTTCCTTAGATTGACCTGGGTGGTCTTTTTGCCTACTTTCTTTGTTGCTTTGTTGAATGTTGTAAACAGTCGACAATCTTGCACATAATTGGAAGAAAATTCTTCAGTTACAATTCAAAATAGGCATGCTTATTTATGTACAACCTATTAACAGCTTCTCTCTGGGATATTTCTGGAAAATTACAAAGGTATTTGAAAACGGGAAAACCATCTTTCGTTTTTGAAAAGGCAATATATAACTTATTAATCCTTTTGTTCATAAATTTACAGCCGGCGACTTTTTATTAAATCCATTATAAAGCTAATCATATAATAATACGGTTTTTTATGATAACGTAGGCTAGATTACATATTTCCATCCTCCGTAAATACTGCCAGCTACTGAAAAAAAGGGAACTAGAACCCCTGGCTCTAAATAAATGAGAGATTACAGTGATCTTTAACAACTTCAACATGGGTTTATGACATAACACTAATATTTAGATACATGTACTCGGTTTTTAAAAACAGATGACCGTTGATAAAACATGATCGTTTATGTTTGCAGGGAATGGACACATAGATGAACAAGAATTTACACGACTGCTAATAAAAAACATGCAAAGTACTACAAACGTAAAACAAGAGATGCAGCAAGCATTTGCCGTGTTTGATACTGATGGCAAAGGGAAAATTAATAAAAAAGGTAACTAGCGTTTGCCGTGTTTGATACTGATGGCAAAGGGAAAATTAATAAAAAGGTCAATAGCGTTTGCCGTGTTTGATACTGATGGCAAATGAAACATAATTAAAAAGGTCAATAGCGTTTGCCGTGTTTGATTCTGATGACAAAGGGAAATTTAATAGAAAAGGTAACTAGCATGTGCCGTGTTTGATTATGTGGACATAGGGAAAGTTAATAAAAAGGTAACTAGCGTTTGCCGTTTGTGATTCTGATGGCAAAGGAAAAGTTGATAAAAAAGGTAACTAGCGTTTGCCATTTGTGATTCCGATGGCAAAGGAAATGTTCGTTGAATGTAACTAGCGTTGGTCGTGTTTAATACTGATGGCAAAGGGAAAAAATAGTATAAAAAGGTGACTACCTTAACCTATCTTACCCAAATATTTACAATGAGAATTTCTAACTTCCAATTCGGACACGTCTCTTTCATCAGAGAGGAGTGTTTTGTAGATTTGTTATTACAAAAAGCTAACAATTAGTAGTAAATATCGATCAGACGACATTGTATATGGTCTGGTTACGAGGCCAAGGAACAATATACACGCATGGTACTGACTGACATCAGCCACTATAGTCATAAACCATAAAATCATGTCTTTTCTGGGCATTTTTATAACATCTTCACAATTTTTTCCTTCACTTGACTCTGTGTTGAGATGAGCTTTGATTGAGACAAATTTTTGATAGAGATACTTTCTAAAGAGAAAAATGACTTGAAGAGCAAATAGACCTCTCAATCTCTGTTCAGACTATAAATGTCTAGGAGCATGGTACATATTTTAATAGACGCTCGGCACAAATGGGTCAAACCTTCGAAATATAAAATGTTAACAGGCGGATTTGCTACTTAAAAATTGATTTTCGCTGCCCGTTTTTGCTGTGTTTTGTTTTTACAGACTTGTCCTTCTACACACATCATCGATAAAAACTTTATTTCAGACTTGATAAACACTTTACAGCTTTGTGGAGAGGACCCACTGACAGATAAAGAAGCCGGAGAATTAATGGCAGTCATGGACACAAATAAGGATGGAGTTATTGACATAAACGGTTGAGTTCAAATGCATTTATTATTAAATGTTTGGTTAAGGTATCCGGTCCCACACTCGGTGCAAGACACATATACTTCCACTCTCTCTTCGAAAATGATATCATCTGGAAAAGGTTTAGAGAGCGATAAATCTAAGTTGTATAAACTTGTTTCGCAATGGAGTAAACATAAATTGACATACATTCATAACTTTAGACAATGATTTAAGGAGTTTATTAGAAAACCGAGAGAAAATGTGTAAGAAAATGAGATGAACTGGTTAGAAACCCAGAGTAAGTTTCGCGTTTATCGTGCTACAGTGTACATCATAAACGTTAAAGAACCAAGGGTTCTATTCGGCATAAAGAGTTATGGCTTGGTTACCGGATTCCCTTGTATCTGCATCTGACTCTTCAACCGGTGCATGTAAGGAATTCTTGGCAGTTTTACCGGAGGAGAAATCTTAAGATCGGCCGGGTATTAAAACAATTACAAATCAATAGAAAATGATGATATTTCGATTCTAACATGACAAGATATTACAAAAAGTAATTACGCTGCAAATGGCTATTTATATAACGTCATTTGGCACAATATGGCGTCAATTTTAACGTCATTTTGGTTCACACGTCTAAACGTTGTTTGCACGTTGTTACTTTGTAAATATATTTAATAACCTAACCTGAAATTTTTTTTCAGAATTCGTGAATTTCCTTTGCAAGTCCATACCAGTTCGTTATTATACAGTGAACACGTGACAGACCTTACAAAACAGCTTCAGAAAATAAGAAGAAAAATAGGTATGGCGGGGCAATAAAGAAATGAAGGACATCCTGAAATAAATGTAAAATTACATCACAGCTACTTGTAGATAACGTCCATGTACTGTTGAATTTCATACTTCAAGTAATCCAAATATAGACAAGTGTTACAGATATGTACATGTTTGTAGTAACTCCTTGCATCGATATTTACGAAGGGACGGTAAAGTCTATAAGAAAAAAAGAAAAACCACACACACACACACACACGCACACCAAAGAACGAAAAAAAACTAAAACAGAAGTCAA
Organism: Saxidomus purpurata; assembly: GCA_022818135.1. NCBI lineage: Eukaryota > Metazoa > Mollusca > Bivalvia > Venerida > Veneridae > Saxidomus > Saxidomus purpurata. The sequence goes on from JAFMSR010000017.1 coordinate 31,250,879, forward strand.
GAAATTTTACAGGATGAATTAGTTCTTATTGTATATCAGGTTTGTATTAAACAGTTAATACATTAAACAAACATTGCCTTAAAGTGCTTTTTCCACCTTATTACATCTTCCTTAGTTTCTTTTTTGCAGGAGAGGGGAGATGTTCGATTAAGTGAAAATAAATATTTATGACACACGTATAGCCAGACGTGAACTGTATTTACAAAGTGCCTTAAAGTATCCGATTTGTTTCCACCGCTGTTTCCATCTAGCAAACAAACAGGTCACAATCATCCATCATTTCCTTTGATTTTTATGCTTGGCCTAAGTCTCTGCGCATGCGTAGTGCTGAGTCCCAAATACAGACACATCATGGCATACTGTTTACCAGTTACCATTCAAAAACCATACATATCGTGACCATGTAATCATAGATAACTAAAAGGACACATCATATTTGGAAACGTTGGTCATGAATTTTTATTTTAATCTTAACGTAGGTCACAAACTTTCCTTTCACTTTATATCAAATTGCAATAATCTGGATTCGCTTTGGTGACTGTGATATACTGACTCCTCGCAAGACAGTAGCAAGGCATTTACCGCGACAGATTCCACATCGGAAAGTCATTTATTTAAAGGTGGTCAGTTACTTTTAAGCAACATTTTATGACAATTTTTACGTTTTGTATATTCTGTTAGAGATTTATTTAATGAACAAAAAGACCTATTACATAGAGTTAGATCCTTGCTACAATTTTACATTTTATTAACTTTTTAACTTTTATAAAATTTTGTTATTACTCCCCTTTAATATGAAAGTATTTAAAACGTTGAGTATTTCTTTTTTATTTCAATATAATTTCTACTTTAACATTTGAATTTGATAGATATATAAATATTTTAAAATTCCCAACCAAAAGCAAGTTTTAAAACTACGTGTAGCTTCTGAATTCATTTATTTCCAATCTATCCTGGGTGCGCACCCAATATAGGTAAAGGGAGGTAATAATATTTCTTCAAACTTGCATTTCTAATGAATTCCCTCTAAATATATAACTTTTAATGCAAATATTTCACAAATATAATACGATAGGTCTTATATTTATATCTTTCCTTAGGCAAAGTATGTGTATCAAATTTTTACTTATGATAAAATAACTCTATTTTGGTTGGGCAACCAGGATAGGGAAATCAAAGTTTCAAACAAATTTGTTACATGGCCAAAATCTAATTATTCACCTTAAAGTAAAAAAAAATAAAAAAAATTAAAGTCCAAGGATTTATACATATTGAAAAAAAGTTAGTTCATAGGATGATGATAGCTCATCCTGGAGGTTGCGGGCTCGAGCCCCGTCACTCAGGTGACGACCGTACCTCCTAGACACAAGTACTGGTTTTTTCCAGGAATCGGACTCGAGAGTGACTCAATACGCTACAATCTTTCTTCACAACCGAGCTACAATAAATAGGTATAAACTAATTAACTAACCATGTTGTATTCACTCTAAAGCAATGTTGAAGTATGCCTTTCTTTCGTATTCAAGTCGTTTATTCACGAAATAACTTATTTTGTAAGTTTCCAATGTCACTGAACAAAGTACTGCGCTATATGTCATAAGCATGTACTTATTGAGTTAAAAGCAAAGTTAATAATGTTTTGATACAAATAAAAGTCACTTCCGCCGGTAAGACATAATTCTTGGTAAAATAAGAACTACCTGGGACTTTCACGACACACTTCCTGATTCAGTTTTTACCTACATAAAGACCATATTTCACAACATAGATTTTGCTTAAAAAAGAGACTTTGATGTAGCCACATGTACGTTGTATATGAAGTTGGTTTATTTAGAGAAGGTTAATAAATCGAGCTTTGAATGAAAAGCTATCATGAAGGAAAACGTTTTGTTTTTCAAAAAAAGCAACACAACTAGACTGATAAAGACGGTTTAACGTTTGTTTTGATTTGTCTGGCCAACAACAAAAAAAAACCCTTACTGACACACGACTTTATGAAAACATCAAATTTAGTTCACTTTATAGTTTTAGTGTTTGCGCTACATTTGTGTCCAATGAAAATATCAAAAAAATTAAAATGTTCCCTGTCTATTTGTCATAAACCTCAGACAAGTTGTTTTATGTATCACTCTATTTTGATAGAGCGAGTCCCTATAGACCTGACAACCCACTTATTAATACTGACACTTAGACCGAATGAAAACAAATATGATAAAGGGCAAATGCCGTTCAACAAAAAATAAATAAATTCCGTTGGAACCATATAATTAATTAAATCTTCTGAAACAAGATTGCAAATATTTATATTAATATCTATTTGTCGCATCTTTTTCAATGATAACCTTTTTGACACAGAGAGTTACAAAAACAGTCAAAAGGTTACAATATAGAGATAACTGTTGTGTAAAAGTTGTATTTCATTAAATGAGAGAAATTGATTGCTGCAATGCTGGGGGATTTTTCAGTTTTAAACAACAAAACACTTTACATCACACAGCGTATACTGCCAGATATGAACCATATATGTTAAGCAGGCTGTCAAACACCAATAAGAGAGGGGGGGGGGGGGGGGACATGTTATAATAATAAACAGTTGTAAATAAAAGTCTAACTGTAGGGCAAACACTAAGTCAGTTAGAGGCTAAAATAGAGAAATTTATCCAACATTCCCTCCAGTCGGTCGCTTACGCTCCCTCCTTTTGGTTTCATTTTATTTGGAATAAGTTTCTCATTTTACTTTATACTAATTTATTTTAGCTCGATTGGGAAGAAAGCTGTAAGCTTATCGAGTCACTCTCGAGTCCGCTTCATGGAAACACCAGTACTGGTGTTATATGAGGAGGTACGGTCGTGACCCTAGTGGGGCTCGAATCCGCAACCTCCGGGATAAGCGGCAGACACCTTAGCCTCTACACCGCCGCTCCCCTCAAAGTAAGGAAGGGACTTACAGACTATATCAAACAGATCTTGTAATTTACCATTTTCTCGCTTTGTATCATAAACATCTCCCCTAAATATTATGTCAAAGTAACGATAATAATGATGATGATGATGAGAATGATGATGAAATGATGATGTTGTTGTTTAGTTAATACTTATTTATTTTAGCTCGATTACGAAGAAAGCTTTTAGCTTATCGAGTCACTCTCGAGTCCGCTTCCTGGAAATTCCAGTGCTGGTGTCATATGAGGAGGTACGATCGTGACCCCAGTGGGACTCGAACCCGCAACCTCCGGGATGAGCGGCCGTCACCTTAGTGGATGATGATGATTTTGATTATAATAAATATGATGATGAATGTGATGATGATGATTTTGGTGGTCATGATGATGATGATGATGTTGTTTGTTGTTGTTGTTGACTGACTGATTATGATGATGATATGCCTTTGATGACTGATGATGATGATGATGATGATGATGAGCGTTTTATGTGTTGTTCATGATTTCTTTATCACATCCCGATGACTCCTCAATACGGTCGCAAAGAATGGTACATGCCCTGGTTGTATTTATTTTTATCCAAAACGGAAAACAAACCACATTTGACATGGAAATATTTCTATATTTATTGTATGACTAACACTTCAATCCACTTTCCTTGTCTAGCTGAAATAAATAAAAATAATTGCACAATACATTACACTATTTTTCTATCTAGCTTCTAAAGTTTATCTACGATAAAAGCTTCATATACAGGACTATTGAAACCTACTTATGAACTTAACTAACATTGACCCATTAATATCATCTGAATCTGATAAAATATGTTTGCATTTTTTGCTACACTAGCTGTTGGATGCACATTTCACAATATTTCTTTCTCTTTTTTTTAAAGACCTTTACTCATTCTTTACAAAACAGTAATCTCATTTTGCGAAATCGCTGTAATGTAGAGCATTTGCGAGCGATTGGCTCTAGTTTCGCAATCGAGATTAATCAAATTAGTATAAAATAAAATAAAACAAAAATAATTAAAAAAAACAAGAATAAGCGTCTTCTACATGTATCACCGTAAAAGTTTACTTTACATTATAATCTTTATTTCTTTATTTTTTTAAGGCACGACTTCTGCTCGCAAAAAAGGCGAATAAAACACCATTTACAGTAACTGCTCAATAAATCACGTGAAGTTCACAAATTGAAGTTAATTGTAAGCAAATAGTGCCTCTTGAAAAGACCGCAAAAGTTTCTTTAAAAATCGTCGTTTTTAGTACTCCGTAAATGGCACGATGAAGAAATTGATGACAGAAGATACATGTACCTTGAAAAAGCTAAAAAATGCGACTTTGTAGAATATCTCAGATTGAGGGTTCTAACTCACCTGTTTTATCCGAAATATCTACATTGACACTTATTGTCCGAGCAGTGCCAGTGATGGTCTCCGTGGTCACAATGACCCAGTCTCTTCTCACACTCATCCGCGGTACCACTAGAGCATGTGTATTCTACAGACACAAAATGAAACCGAGTTAATCTACTAGTACAAAAAAAAATGCTATCAAGCAATATCGTAAACCTGTCATAAATACTTAATCCTGATTGGCCGATAGCGCCCACGTGCCGGGTACGCAAAAGTATGTGTAGACCTGAAAAATGATGTGTAGACCTGCACGGTTTTCAAGACGTCGTTTCTGTTATATTTTCGCATTATGTTCACTACTTTTTATGAGGTATACGATATAATAATTTTAGACTAACGTTCCTGTCAATATATAGTTTTGCGGACCTGTGAAAAATGATATTGACCTCGGACTTCGTCCTCGGTCAATATCACTTTTAACAGGTCTGCAAAACTATATATAGACCTCAACATTAGTCTATAATTGTATAATATATCCCTCTGGGCCAATGTTTAACACAGAGACGTTTTTCTCTTTGAAATGATTCACATTTTCCGGCGTCAGCTGAAAAGGCTGGCCTTTGACCTTCTGTTTTGACTAATCAAATGTTACGAATGGAAGCGCGATGAATGTAACTTGTGCACTACCATCTTGATCACGTGATCCTTTCATTGATAAATGAGGCAGCTGCCGATCTAAAGATAGACTGCATATTCAGCCGCCTCCATTGATAACTTTCTCATGATCGCTGTTTATGTTTATACTAAAATGTACTTCGGCTCAACGCCGTTTATCTTTTATAAAATAGAGGATAATTGTTGGTTTCAGTGTAAGATCACGTTATAATTTCACCGAGTCGGCACCGAAAGAGATATTTTCACGAGTGGCGCAGCCACGAGTGAAAATAACAACTTTTGGTGTTCACGAGTGAAATTAACGTGATCTTACACCGATACCAACAATTTTTCTGTTTATTTTATGGTTAAAACTCTACTTTTATTGAGTTTGTTTCTATAAAATATCGAAAATCGCGGGAAACGTCATCAGAAAACATAGCGCAAATGACGTCATTTAAACGACGTCATCGTCGCATGGTTTCCAGCATTAATTACGCTCGGTATACTTTTTGACGTAAATCCGGGTAAAAGATTCCAAAAACAGTGAAAAATAAAAATGGTAATCCACTGTTTCAAAACTGTGGATTATCACTTTTATTTCACTGAGAAAACTCTATAATTCACTGGAAAACATAAAATAAAACTATTTCTTGCCTATTCTAATTCGAAAAACAACGACCAGATGTGTCCAATACTAAATTTGTTCATTGAACCTTCAGATTGTTGGGACTCGACACAATTGGATATGAACGGTCAGCGTTGTTTTGATAGTTAATTCCAAAATAAACACTGGATATGACACAGAATGGGGAAATCATTGATATCAACGGTGCCCTACCCACCCTTAGAAACCATTTTAATTTTTCATTAGACGTGTTATTTATTATGCGTACGAATAATGTATTATACTATATGCGGCGCGGACTATTTTCGGGAATCACGGTGCTTTCGGGCTGCCGTCATGTACCGTTGCATACGGCAGAAAACGTGTCAAGCGAAATATCAGCATGTACCGTTGCGTTATAGGGCTCTCTCTGTGATTTTATTCCTTCTATTAAATTGCCCTCAAATCGTTGTATATGGTGTTGGTAGTGTAACACGAGAATTCAACAAAAATTCAGTTTGCGTTGTTTTGTGTTGTCATGTCGGCGACCTCGCCTTTACGAAAACACGACGTGGCAGAAATCAGCCACAATAGGTTACAGTTAGACCAAAATAGATAGACGATACTCAAAACTCTTAATAGACTCGGTGCTACTTATGAGCTACGTGCAAACTTAATCTTTAATTGGACTCCACGATCTGCACTGTTTGCCTTTACGTGAGTTACATTAAGTTACATGGAAATTGAATATAAAATGGGTAACTTTCGCAAGACGAAAATTTCGCGAATTTTTAGCTGCCATTCTTATTCGCGAAATTTATATTCGCGCGAGGAGAATTCTCTAACAGTTAATCTATCTGAAAGAAATTTTTCGCGAGCTCTTTAAATAAGCGAAGTTGGAAATTCGCGATAGTAGCGAAATCTAATCATCGCGAATGTTACTCAGCTGACAGAAGTAGGTCAGGAGATGAACAATTAAATGATAATTCAGTGACTAAAGTGGGCATGAGATGCTGAAATCAGGAGCCGATGAACATATAGTTTCTGACTGCAGCAATACTAATTACATCTCTTTATTAAGCCAGATTAGTTTTCCTTTGTTAATTTTACATTTAACACCTTGTATGTTTACAAAAGGTCTAGCTTCTGTTCTTATTCCAAAAATGATGCCGAGATAAAATCACATCGGTTGGCCCAGAAAATGTTAGCTGAAATCTGAAAAATAAAAGAAGATAAAATGCAAAATATATTTAAACTCTTACTGGAATCGGTGCTTGTAGCGAGACATGTGCAGACGTTGTCCCTGTAGCAATTTAGCCGGAAGTTAGTTCCACATTTCGTTAAGCTGCAGTCACTCGTATGGTCACAATATTCAGCGGCCACTAAAATTCAAATTTATTAAAGGTTACATAATTTTATTTTTTTTAAATCTAATTTTATGATACTTTTTTTTTTTTTTTACAAAAGTTTAATTTTTCTTTCGAATATTTGAGATCCAACTTACTTCAAGTTTTTTCGGAGCTGAACACGAGGCTTGTGTTAACACACCATTTATGGAAATCATCATTTCGAACAAACACCAGTGCGTAAAAGATATTAATTGTGCATTAAAAAAATTATATCCATCGATATTAGTTTAAAGTCTCAGGACCTCTTTGAATTTAACTGATTTAGTAAAATCAATTTACTGAAAAATTATTAAAACGGGTTCCATTCACACTAGAATACTGTTGACATATGCCTTGCTTTCGTTTTTAAGTCGTTTTCTCACCAAAATAAGTTGCAAGGCAGAAAGCTTTTCTTGTTCTTTAAAATTTGCAAATAGTGCTCTATAGTGTATTTCTAACATGTACTTATTGATTAAAAAAGCAAAGTCAGGAAAACATTTGGTTCAAAATAAAGGTCATTTGCGTCGGTAAGATATCTTTCTTGGTAAAATATAAACTGCTTGTAATTGTGCTCCTGGGACTTTAACGCGAGATTGAACGCTGCCTATGAGCTTCAGTCAGTAAGAGATTTAGGTAAGACATCTTTTCTGGAAGATCCTTTTCATAAACGGCCATCGCACAATTCAGAAAAATCCACAAAGCAAACTAAGATTTGGAATTTAATTAAAACTGCTTATAGATGTATTGTATTACATGAGAAGTAACTTGTAGTGTTAATTCAAATGTACAAGGACGTATACGGAAAATTTAACGCATAAAACATACCAGATTCGATCCCAAACAGTGCCGGAGTAGCGGTAGTGTCCTTAGGCAAGACACAGATAATTTCAAATTGCTCCCCAAATCTCTCTCTCTCTCTCTCTCTCTCTCTCTCTCTCTCTCTCTCTCTCTCTCTCTCTCTCTCATGATGATTCCATCTAGAGGATGTCTCGAGAGCGATTAATGTAAGTTGTAAGAACTGAGTATACATAAAAAAAATATTAAAAAAGAAACATACCCACGTAAATAAGAAACGCCAAAGCTATTACTATCCTCATGTTGTCTGGTTCAAATCTATACTGTATGACAAAGGCCGATAGGCTTCCTTTTTGATACCAGAAATTGGGGCTCCTACAGGGAAATTGTCTAATGTTTTGACATTCCAAAATTTAATACAGATTAGGCAAAGTTCGTTGGTTTATATGTACTAATAAGTTAATTCATCTGAAAAAGAATTTTATAGGTATAAACAAAGGACGTTTGAAAAAATAGCAGTCTTATTTTATTAGGGTTATTGCAATGAATCCATACACAGCCGAAACTTACTTATTGGATATGCGAAATCCAGAGAGAGAGAGAGAGAGAGAGAGACAGAGACAGAGAGACAGAGAGACAGAGAGTGAGAAAATGAGAGAGACAGAGACAGAGTGAGAAAATGAGAGAGACAGAGAGAGACAGAGAGACAGAGAATGTATGTATAGTAGTGTTGTATGTGTGTAGAATAGTGTGTCTTGCCCAAGGGAAACCAAACCGATAGGCCAATAGATAGTTGGATCGGACAACTGGAGACTCCCCGACCTGAGGTAAATGCGCTACCAATATGTTACAGCGGCTTCTTTTGAAGTGATGCTCCAAAGAGCTTCTGCTCCTTGGTCTAGGAAATGAAACCCCTTCCCTATGCGCTGCCCAAACGCTAACTGTATTAATATCTAGAAAAGTGTTTGCTATTCTTAGCAACTTGGTTATGTCACGTCCGGTTATTTTGGTGTTTAACAAAAGTCGTCATAGGTTACTAGTGGTAATCACCTCTGCTGCATGTACATGTACATGATTGTATGGATTATATTAAATTGTTCAGAAGAGAAAAAAAAAGAAGAAGCCAGCCAGTCAAGCCAGAGGCAGGCAACGACGCAGATAGACAGACAAACAGATAATTTATATACAAAGTACTTGCATGTAACATAGCGGACATTTTTATATTTTGCTTTTGATTTCAGGAACATGACATACGCCCAACATATTGTGTTATGTACATGCGGTGTTATGTACACACGGTGTTATGTACATACGGTGTTATGTCGTCGTTGTGCAGTGGCGACATGTTTTATTGATCAGTTAGTCCATTTCCAAAAGGACCACTGTAAATACTAACCTTTGAATGACGGAGGTTTTAAACGAGACTCAAGATAATAATGACACACTAATTAAACTATTCCCCCCAAGTAGCCCCTTACTATCGTGACAATTACGTCCTGAATAAAAGTATGAACACATCTTATTTGGATCCCGCTGTCACGATTTTCTTTTATCTAGATGTTGGTCACAGACCTTTCATTCACATTATTCGTCTGATTTATATATTTGTATTATTACTTTGGTCACAATAATTTATCCTTAGATTAAGTAGGCACGTAGTGATTTGTATATATTAAGTAATATAGTGACAAACTACTCACGAAAATGTCAATATTTTGACTGGCCTATGGAACGTCAATTGAAATGAAAATGCCTAAAGTTTATTCTTTACAGCTTTGGCTGCACTTGCAACTCGAGGGTTGTAGTCACTACACCTACAGGGTCGACTTCGGACGGAGCTATTCTCCCATATTAAGGGTTCATGAACCAGAACGGCTACAAAGAAGTGCCGGTTTATTGCACAATTAAGGCACAATAGACTAAGTGCAGTTTGTCGTTTCCTGACAGAAAAAGTTTTAATACAGCCATATTTCTCACGTATCCAAATTAAATACCGCGGAGACATAGGCATTGTTTTACAGGAGTAGCTGAAATCTATAAATAGCTATTTTTACGAAAAAAGAATTTCATACACGAAAGTAGATGTTTTCGGTTAATTTATGTGTTAAATTTGTAAAAAAAAGAGTCCCATCACGTAAATAATTGGATTTGTACTTTACTTGCCAAAACTGACTGGGTTAAGTATAATAAAATTAAACAGCCTGTCACATTTTACGCCTGACATTATCCTACTTCCTATATATTCCCGAAACATAGATTAAGTGTTCAATGAACGTAAACTGATAAATAAATACAATTTCGAAGAAGCTATGGCGTAAAATGTCTCATTCTACCACTGTGACAATTAATCTACGAGGCTTTCTGTAATAAGTCGCATTGACCCATTAATGTACATTGTACAACAACAACTCTACAAAATTATTGAATGGTTTACGGTACTGCAATATATTTTAAACCGCTGGTTTTATCGATAATGTCTGGAATTCATAGCTGAAACTATTAGGTTAAGTTATAATACATTGTATTTCCAAAGATTCTATTATGTTATTAAGATCGACATCAGTTCTATGGTATGCCCCTTTAAAGTCCAGGCAATTCACTTTCACTTGAAAGTTTGCACACACGACTGCCTTTTAGTACGTCAGTACTTTGATTCTTGTATTTCATTGGACAATAAGTCAAGACTCACTATGTAATTATCTTTATATTTATCCAAAAACAAAACCGAATTATACAGGTACTTGTAGATCTATTATGATTCCAAATTTATCGCAGAAATAACATGCCAATCCGCATTCCTTCTGAAATATATCATATTTGGTGCAAGATATATAGATCTTAATATCGTCCAGTTTTATGGTTTTGTTATGGTTTTATATTTTATAATTATAGTTTACACTACTTTATTTCAGCTCGATTGTGAAGAAAGCGTGAGCGTGAGCGTGAGCTAGCTAGCAGCTAGTTATCGAGTCCCTCTCGAGTCCGCTTCCTGGTTTTGTTTGTTCAATTGTATTTAGGGAGGTTGTTGATCTATGGAGGTGTCGTCTGGGGAGGTTGATAGTAGGGTTGCAATGAAGACTAATTTATAAATGAGGTGGTCATTACATTAGTACTTAATGGCGGCCATCTTGGACGCCATCTTGGATTGACAGGTCAAGACCACGTGTTGATAATTTATGCCGGCAGTTCCATATACTACATACTTTGCCGAACATTTTGATATAATTATAACAACTTTTGTTATATACCTCTTTAATTATGCGACTTTTCAGATAATGGCCACTATACTATAAACTTTACAGTGTTAAAACAATCTTAAGCAATGCTTGATTTCATATCTACTGACGAATCGTGACTGTTTTTGCAGCTTGAAGATAGGTGGTATATAAAAATTCCTTGATTTCTTTAACTTTTATTTAGATCATTAGATAACACCATTCTAGTCATGGTCTTTGTTGACCAAATTTAGAATTGTTTTCATGATTATTGTGCATGAATGACCGTATATATGTTGTAAAGTGTTTCCGTTTTGAATGGATCAACGGCGGTTTGATATCTGTTCTAATAACATGACTGTAGCATTTATGTGTCAATCCAATGAAAACACTGCAAATTCAAAAACATTTACCTTGAGGTGAGATATACTGTCCTACCGCTATATTTAGACAGTGACGTATACATTTGTTTACAAATCTTTAATAAATCGATATATATTATTTCGATAACAGTAAAGTTTTAATAAAACCAGTCAGTCAGTAGATGTAGTGTCGTCGTAAAGGTTCACCAATCCTTCGTTCTGCACGAACGGTGCAGGTTTGAATCCCGTCACAGGATCTTTTTATTTTGTTAAGCGTAGGTGTTTAACCTGTTCAGCAGGTTAAAAATTAGGTCAAATATAACGTTAAAAAATTCATGAACAAAATATTATTCATTACACAAACCCATTTTTGAATAAAATAAAAGTAAAATATAAAAAGAAAACATAATACAAATGTAAAACTGCTCTATATAATCCCGGTTAGAAGCCAAATTGTTGTATATAACAGAGGAAGAGTCGAATTGTTCTATATTTACTTCAGGCGAAGAGTCAAATTGTTTTTATATACAATGTATATCAGGCGAATATTAAAATTGTGTTATATATTACAGTCGAAAAGTCAAATTGTTCTATATATTACAGTCAAAGAATAAACATGTACTTCCAGGCGAAAAGTCAAATGTTCTATATTCATTGTTTTATTTTATTTCCCGTTTGAGTGATCTTTTCTTTTAAAAATTGCAAAATCATCTTTCCGTTGTTCACTATCTTGCAAGCCTCGACAATTATTATGATTATTATGAAATAGTTTATCATCAGCCATAATCAAATAGTGTACTAAATAATTGCTTCTGTATCCACATAACAATTTCACAAATGTCAAGCAACAGTGTATACATGTACATCCATTCGTTTTGTTCGCTGCATAATTGCCAATATAACAGCTGAAAAATGTTTAAAAAATAACAAAGAAAACAAAAGTTAGAAAGTGAATTAACAAATCATTATTATTTTGAATATGCACAAACGGGTTAAAAGTGAAAAGCTTTACTGTTTTCAGTTATTCTTTATGCTTTCGCGTTAATCCTACATAAAGTAACATGAAATGGGCTAAAGATATGGGGTTTTCCCGTTGTTTTTGCACGCGCTGTATACTAAATCGGAAGACACTCGGCCTTCTCCGTAGAAATAACGATATTTCTACGGAAAAGGCCGAGTGATATTCCGATTTTGTCTAAAAGTAGAACACGTTATAGAGGTCAGACAAAAAGTTTGCTAATGTGATCATAGCAATGTGACATATTTACGCTTTTATTCCTTTTTTTTTAGCACACGTACATGTAAAGACGAATTAACTTAAATGCTATGTTCTTATTCTGGACATCCGGAATATAGTATCACAAACACGTGAGTGCTATTCTTTATACATCTGTACTCTTATTATACTGCTGAACGGATGTGACGGAAGAATTATAAAAATCTACATAAGGGCAAAAAACGGATTTAAAAAGGCTCGAAAAACCGGCACACAAATATATCTGTACAGAATAAACAGAAACATGAAAATCTTCCTCGTATATCATGATTTAATCTATTACGTATAAGATAAGATAAGATAAGATAAGACATTTTATTTACTATAGGGACATGTGTAATAACATTGTCGTAGTACGTGTTATAAACAAAAGGCTTGGCATACAAATTTGCATCTGGATCGAAGGGTCCCGGGTTCGATCCCTACCATCGCCATGTCGGTAGTGTCCTTCGGCAAGACACAATTAAATCCACATTACCTCTCTCTCTTCGAGGTTGTTTAGTCCGGAGCGATTAATATAAGTTGTAAGAACGTGTTTCGAATCGAGAATAAATAAGTTAGTATAAACATACAAATTTGCATCCTGCCAAATGGACCTTAATATGGTTCAGTTTGTCACCCTTACAAAACATTATACCATATATTTGTATTCAATGGGTATATACCAAATGCTTATTTACATCCATTTTTATTTTCATAACTTGTACCCTGTTTTAATCAGGCTCACATTGCATTTACTTTATTTTGTTAATATTTATGATAATGATTCATATGACTTTAAATTCTGTACATTATTTCTAATGAGGTGACATATAGGTCCATTTGGCCGGGTGTAAATTTGTATGATTAAATGTTTATATGAACTATGAAAATGTTATTACACATGTCATGTCACTATAATAAATAAATTTCTTATCTTATCTTATCTTACATCCACGTCTAAAATATATATCTTTCAAAAAGTCTGTAGAATGCATTTCAACGTTTTTCAGCGATGTATTTATACATTTCATTATAAATTGATTAATTCTTGTACATTTCGAATGCATTGCTAAAATCGCTTTTCATACCAAGATGATTGAAGTATATAAGGTCTAGAAAAGCACAGAGACGATGGGAAATGTTAATTTTGATTGGATTTATTTATTATAATTGATAATGCTTTTTTTCTCCGTGCACTTTATCTGACTATAAATAAACTTCAATTAATGTATATCTGTTTAAAAGTTAGTGACCTTTACGTACGTGTTTAAACTATCTGAACAATGCATATTGTGTATATTGTTTGTTTTTTAGATATTATTTAAAACCAAAGATACGTTTAGCTAACGTTTGTATACAAACATGGAGACTGCTTTAAGGATTGTTTTTATAGTTCATGCGGTGAAGTCCCTCAATACACATCTATGTAAACAACAGCTAAATCATTTGACTTTAGCTTGAATTTAGCATTACGTTCTAGCTGTGAAACTTTAGCAGTTAAATTTCTCATCTCTTCCTTTGTGATTCTAACTTTTGCTTAAACAGAACCCATATCTTTTTTAATATTATCAAAAATATTTAATTTTTCATCCAGCATTCTTAGTTTTTTGTCCGTTCTTTCATGAAATTGGTGAAATAATATTTTGATTTCTGTTTTGAATTTGATAAATTCTTTATAAATTTGACTTCCTTTTTTTCTTTGTCTTTCTCTGCCTTTTGTTTTGACTTCTCATTTTCTACCTGTCCCTTTTGCCTTTACCTGTTTTCCAGTCCAAGAGTCAATTTGTTCTTTATGTTCAATACGAAGAGTCAAATTGTTCTATATGGCCCATATATGAGACATATGATACATTTTGAGTCCTGCTACGGTGTTAATGTAAATACCAACGATATGGAATAACTATAACTTATTGTATATAGATAATCGTAATATAATGTACCTGTTGTATTGTAAGTATGATGCTGTTAAATCTGCAAAATTGGAGTGAGTTTTGTTTTTATAGAAATCGGTCTAAAGTTAAGAGGCTCATACAGTTTTTTAGGTGGGAAGCCTTAATAAAACGAGAAAATTTGGCGGGAATCCGGTCACCAGAGAAAACTAGCGGCCGATTTTAGCGCGAGCACTTAACACAAAGTAGTCCCGGATTGACGTGATTAGCACAATTATGTGTAAATAATTAAAGCACGGTTATGCAGTTTGTTGTTTCCTGACAGAAAAAGCTTTTAATATAGCCACACATTCCTTACGTATCTAAATTAAAAAATCGGGGAGAAACAGGCATTGTTTAACAAATAGCTTCGTTCCTATACGTTTTTTAAATAGTGTGTTAAATTGGAAAAAAAGTCTGCCAATCACGTAAATAATTGAATTTGTAAATTATTGGACAAAAATGACTGGATAAAGCTTTTCTTAAAAATTAAAAATCCGGCTTTATATTACCCCTGACGGAAGGATTCTGCTATATATAATTTGTTTCACTTTAAAGTCCAGGCAATCCACTTTAATTTGAAACAAGACCGACTTTTAGTACATTTAGTACTTTGATTGTATGTGCATGTGTTAAAAAGACATATACATGTATTTAGAATTTTGAAGAGTCAATTTTTCATCTAACCAGTGAGTGAGTGAGTCAGTGAGTGATTTAGTTGTTCAACCAAGCAAGTAACCAACTGATCAAAGCGCTCTTAAACTAGCTTTCTTTTCTACATAATGAAAATTAATTTGTTGAAGTAATCTTTAAAAAATTGTGAACAGATAAATTGGCATTACTTCTACCAACTCGTTTCCCTTTTACCATTGACGCAACCTCGGTCATGTTTCGTCCGTGAACGACAAACACCTCAATGTGTCACTTGCCTTGTAAGGCACAATACTTCAAATTATATTTTTAAGCCTCGATAAATTTTAAAATAATTATTTACATTTTATGTTTTCACAAACAAGCAAAGTAACAACCAAGCAAAAAATAACACCGGTTAATAGAAACGAAACAAATTAATTGGCGAATATCAAAACGCATGAAAGATTTTCTATTTCTGTCAATTATTTTTCTTAGGCTTACATTACACAATATTTGCGCCAAATGCTTTCGTTCCACGTGCAAATCGTGTTTGTTTACAAATAAAAAAGGGCATTTACAAGGAAGCCACGGAAAAGGAAAAGAAACTAGCCTAGGGTAAGTCTTTTCGAATTGTCTGTCAGTAATACATAATGTTTTAACGTAATATATTTATGTTGATTAAAGTAGTCATATATTTATGATTTCAGTGTATCAAAATCTGCACAAAATGTTTAATACACGTTTAATATTTTTACAATATCATAAAGCATGATTTTCACATGGACGCGGCACTATTAATCCGTGCAAGTCGTGCATGTTTGACGATGTACATTGTAAACTTGTAGGTACCGGCATGTGTACACAAGCTACACTGGGTTGTAGTTTCTGCTGTTCAAATTTAGTACGGAAAATGTTGACTTCCGTCTTAATCAAATGTTGAAATATTTTACTGAAATAGTAATTGGATGGCTGATATCAGTGATGAAATAATTGCTGTATGAAAATAAAATATTCGTTTATTTTTTGCAGTGCACTACAGCTTCACATAATGGTCGTCAGTTTCAAATGCAAAAGGAGGATGCTGTTTGTTGTAAGTTTCATTAAAATATCATTTAACAATCAAGGAATAACAATATTAGTCTTTTATATTGACTGGGATTTTACTTAAGGTAGCGCATCATTTCCCTTAGTGGGTGGGATGCACGTTTATTTTCCTTTTTATCCTTTTATCCTATAATATCAAAATGTGTTTCACCGGTTTGAATGTCATAATAGTATAGTACACTTGCACTTAAAATTCATGTAAAGAAAAGTAGAAATTTGTTTAGTATACAGTTAGGAGAACGAATACATTTTGAAACATGTTATAGACAAAGGCACTGATTTAGGTCTATATTAATCTTTCATAAGGCTTAGCATATTTTATACCGCCAGACATGTTTCTACTACAACTGTATATGTTATTCTGTTGAAAAAAAGAACCATTAAAAATATACCATCACTGCATCATATAATCAGATAATATAATGGCTATGGGAGCTTACTCGGCATACTTGTAGAACATTTGAATAAGTAACTCGGGTTACTCGGGTTGAATCTTCGCGCATGCTCAGTGGCTTAACTCTACCTGCTATACCCGAACGTATCGAGTAAGAATAGAATGTATTCTGGTCAACTCGTGGACAACTTGGGGTTACATAGGTTAAGTAGATCAGAGATAAAGCGCATGCGTAACTTTTGTAATATTCCATTTTCTCAAATAATTATATGCTAAATGACTGTCATAGAACACCTTTAACTATAAGAATTATCCTTTTGCGGATGTTTAACAAATTTACATAATTATACCCATTTGCAACTTATAGACCCATATTATTGATATTGATTTGTTTCTATTTAACATCAGGTGTTTGTCCTGGCTGTATACAGCGTGACTGTAAATTCATATAAAGAAGAGTCACTTGAAGGCAGGTAAGTAATCTTAACTACACTACTCATTTATATCAATTTTAGATTTTCCTCTATTTTCTCTCGATGAAGTTTTCCCGAGTGCCAAATACAATTTACGCGGGAACTGATGCGCTATATAAAGTATATGACAAGTTTCGTTTATTTGGTATATCTTTGCAACAACTGCACCTATCTTGATGAAACTTGACATCAGAACGGTACAACATCATGTAAATCTGTGTGGCTCATTGCCTCTATGGTCAAGGTCACTATGAGTGCTATATATAGGCTAAATGGTAAGGTCAACGTTTTTAATGGCAAGCGTCATGTTCTTGATATATCTTTGCAATCACATCGTAAGATTAAATGAAACGTGGCGTGAGGATAGTACTTCATATATGCGTACTATATATACTCATTTCCAAAAGAAAGTGTGCACTTTGTTTTCTGTGATTTTTCATCGACTTCTTTTCTGAAAGCCTATATATTTGGTACCGAAATTGAGATTTGTTTACGTACAATATGGCGAACATTTTATATTTTGCAATCGATCGATGACAAATACAGATGAAATATAGTGTGCGAAAATTGAAGCCGATACGTCTGCTAAATATTGAAATATTTAAAATTAAGAAGTGCACACTTTCTTTTGGAAGTGAGTGTATATTGGATGGGGCGTACTATAAAATTAATGTACCTCCAAGGCCATGACTGCTTTACTATGTATTGTAAGTTTGATTTTATGGATGCATCCTGTTATAATCTGTGTAACTGCTTGTCCACAGTTTCACACAGATCTTCGGGGTAAATGAACTAAAGCTACCAAACAGGTCCCATAACTCTTGCTTTAATTTTGACAAAATTATTCCCCTTTTTTGTACCTTGAAATTCCAAGTTAAAATCTAGCACAGTCATTCAAGCATCTCAGTACTAACCACTTACGACATTGATAAGAAACTTTGCTGTAGTGTTCAGGGGTTTCAAACTTAGAAAATACACACGTACATAAAAGTTTTGTTCTACTGGCAAGCACTTGGAATAGCCAAGCGCGCTGTCATTCAGACAACTTTTGTTATGGTATGACATGATACATTCTTCTTTTGTTCACCAGGAACTTGTCAAGGTTAGATTTAAGGTTCAAGTTCATTCAAATACTGGCCCTATGGCTAAAATGTATTAACAGACCGTGTCAGTCAGCAGTGTCTGATGCACGCGGACTTTGGGACTTATCCTGTCGAGTTGTAATTGATGTCTGCCACAAATATCATAATAAATGTCGAAGATGTTTTATAAATGTTCCATGTTACAATTGATTAATGTGCGGCTTCATTGAAATGCGGTCTATAGTGCGGCTTCATTGTAATGCGGTCTCTTTATTACGATCAGCAGTGTTTACTGTAGCGTCTACACTACCGTCGCAGGTATTTTGCCAATAAATTTTCTATCCAGTAATGGTTTTGATAGATTTGGTACTTTTTTTAGATTCAGCCTCAGAAAATTGTTGGAAACTTTAGATGATGGTGACGTAAACACTACATACTCGACAAACGCTACAAGCACTGCAAATACTACACTGTCAACATCAACTTTGTCTCCAAGAATGCCATTGGCTATGATCCAGGTGGTAGATGAACAAGGGTTGGTCATTGATAAAGCTTTAACCAATCAGAACATCCGACTCAAGGTGAAAGCGCTGACAACACCTGGTAAGGCGATTTGTTTGTTAGTCGAAAGCGTTTAAAATACATTATAATCGTGGTAAAAAGTGCAGACTTAGTAAGTTTGAATAACAGCTCACTTCGTTTGTCTTTACATATTTTCAAGCTCACGTTAAAGGTGCATACTGAACATTCAAGATCGAACAAAACATAAGAATAGAAGGTATAAAAAATGTATCAAATTCGTAAAGTAACGATGGATTACTTGTTAAACATTTTTGCTTCAGACTTCCAAGCCCCTTTTATAAAGAAATGTTGGTACGAACTGTATGATGACGAACCCAATCTTGATAATGAAACTGAACCTATAAAAACAGAGATATTCGTTGACAAAGGGTAAGCAAGAGGATCTTTCAAAATTAAACCTCATTCCGTCCGCTTGCATGTCGTCCCTTCGTCTGTATCGTATATTAGGGTTTTACCGTTGGTACCAGTTTCCCACATGACAAACGGGACTCTCAGAAGAAGTTAGTTATTTTAGCTTTCGGAGGATAGTGCAAGATACATAAAGCGTACCAATTCCAGAGACAGGCCTTGTTCTTGCAAGGTGTATTGCACCTATACATAATAGGTCTAAGTCTCATCCGAAAGACTGTAAGAAATCATAGTTGGTCAGCCCCGGGAATCGAACCCGCTACCTCGAGATTACAAGTATCGTGCTCTACCGATCGAGCTAACCGTCCGTCCGTCCGTTCGTCGGTCCCAACTTCTTCGTCATTTGGATGCCGACCTGTACCCCTATGTGAGAAAGTTGGCAGTTACCGAGGTAAGGTGTCTAGTATGGTTTTTTCCCAGGCATGACAAACAAAACACGATTGAAAACGATAAAGGTCTAAACTGAAAGACTGAACACTTAACTATAACATTTAGTAGTTTAAGGATACACATGATGAATACCTCGCAATAAGTCTTACCCTAGTACATACGGATTTGGATTTTAACACAGCTTTTTTCAACACCAAATGTATAAATACTCTTCAGATGTGCTGAAAAGGATGCTAACCTACTTAAAACAGATGCGGTAGCGTTTGAAGAGAATGGTGCGCTAGAGTCACATACAGAACTGTTCAATTTGATGCCACTTTTTAACGACGATTTCACTATCCTTGACATTCACTGCGAGGCCACACTGTGCCGTGCTGACGTAACCTGCTATGTGGTAAGTGTACTTTTTAAAACAACTATAAAACTGCATCGCTTTTTTAATAAGTCATAGATTTTGAACAGTATTATTGACAACCTAGGAAAATACTGTGATATTTTTCTTCCAAGATTGATAGTATGACTGTGCGACGAAAGGGGGGGGGAGGGGGGGGGGGGGGGGGGGGGGGGGGGGGGGGGGGGGGGGGGGGGGGGGGGAAAAAAAAGGAGGAGAGAAAGGGAGGGAGGGGGGGGGAAAAAAAGGGGGGGGGGGGGGGGGGGGGGGGGGGGGGGGGGGGGAAAAGGGGGGGGGGGAGGGAAGGGAGGGGGGGGGGGGGGGGGGGGGAGGGGGGGGGGAAGGGAGGGGAGAGAGGGGGGGGGAAGGGGAGAGGGGGGGGGGGAGAGGGGGGGGGGGGGGGGGGGAGGGGGGGGGGGGGGGGGGGGGGGGGGGGGGGGGGGGGGGGGGGGGGGGGGGGGGGGGGGGGGGGGGGGGGGGGGGGGGGGGGAGGGAGGGGGGGGGGGGGGGGGAGAAGGGGGGGGGGGGGAAAAAAAGGGGGGGGGGGGGGGGGAAGAGGGGGGGGGGGAAGAAAAAAAAAAAATATTTTTTTTGGGGGTTTTTTTGGGTTGGGGGGTGGGGGAAGGGAATGGGGAAATTAAAAAAAGTTTTTTAAAACCACGTACAGTTTTAAGTGATGCGCGAGTTGTTAACATATTTCCACTGTACCGTAAATACGAAGCTCTATATACTGCTCATTATTAAAAAAGTTCGTTTCGAAGTGTCATTCAAGGTATCCTCCTGGAAGACCCAGACCACAATTACAAGACTCTTATTTAATGCAAGATGATGTGACATTTTTTATAAAGAAAATGTTAACTTAAATGTTTAAATCGATGTATATGTTCGAAGTATAGAGCAGTACTTTCCATGATAGTAAAAATAAAAGACTTTCTGGCAACTCTTTCGTGAAGAAACATTTGAATACAAAAGGCATGAATATGTCAACATTGTTTTAGAGTGAACATGGTTATATCATATCCACCAGTATATTTTTTTTACAATATCAGTAAATTCAAAAGATTCTGGGACTGTCTTTTTTAAAAGTGTGATTGATCATGTCCAGTTATTGTACATGAGCTGAGACGTTAAACCACTGCTAAATTCTGTCTATTAAATCATGGAGACTTAAAACTACAATGGAAAACGTATGACCTTGGGTTTATTAGTTCTGATTCGAGTTCATGAACTAGTTAGGAAGATACAGTTCTTTTAAAAAACCGGTATCAATGTTTCAATATTGTTCAATATGTCGGTAGTAATCAATACATGTAATGTATTTTTCCTATTCTCGCCGTGGTTGCGGGTATTTTTCACCTTTTATTATTCAAGTGGTTTCAACTTAGACTATCTATCTGATAAGCACTATCAGGAGGAAAAACTTTGCTATCACTTGTTCATACTCTTAGAAAATAGATGGAGAACCGCATTTTTTTTTTTTTGAGTTTAAAGCCCGTCTCAACCGTATTTTGGTTATTTTTACAGGCGGGCAGTTTACCTAGCCATCGTTCGTAGGAAGATCTATACTGCCCTGCTGCCAAATTTCTCTCAAAGAGACATAGTGGGGGGGGGGCCCGAACCCATGACCCTAAATCAGAAAAGTACAAATCAAGTCGGTGGCTTAACCATCGGCCACGTCCTTGACTTAGAGAAAATTGGCAATTTTCAACTTGTATAAAAAAAAAGAGAAATAAAAAAAAAAAAAAAAAAAACAACAATAAACGCGCCTTGTCACAAGAAAGCGACTTTATGAGCTTTAATTTTTTTTTTTTTTTTTTATTTTTAGTTGGGAATAATACATGACCTTATGCAGCACAATTAGAACATACATTTTAGTCTTGCATGTCATATCAATAATCTGAACATTGACTCAAATTTGAAGGGTTACAGTATTTTGACAGTTGACTCTGAAATGTGACCTTGACTCTCCTTGGTGTGTCTCTTTCATATGTAAAGGGGGGGGGGGGGGGGGGGGGGGGGGGGGGGGGGGGGGGTGATTTTATTCTCGTACGTACGCGTTTAATTCTCGTACGTACGCGTTTTATTCCGTACGTACAAATTACCTCCGCCAAAAGCCGAGAAAAAGCCAGATTTAAATGATTTTCTTATCAGTGGAGGTAAGCAAAAAGCCATTTTGAATGTACCTGATATATGTACACATGATATAGTTTTTTTTTTTTTTTTTTTTTTTTTTTTTTATTGACCCCGTGTAGATTTACCTAAACACGATCTATAAAGTTGTTTATGCATTCCGGATGACTGCATATGGCTAATAATGCATATGGTTCAAAGAAAAGTTAGCTATAATATTAAAGATGAAGAAGCGTCGCTTAAGAATTTGAAGTGGTACGTGACGTCTTTGTAGAAACAATTGTATCTACAGTAAATATGGAGGTATAATCAAATACTTCAACATTTGCCTATTTATCCCCTTCACGTGCGATAAGCCATCCTTTGCTATACAATTTTGTGTAATCTATCAAATTCAGACATGTTCGGAAAAGGCGTAGCGTTTGGAAAAGTGGGTTTATGATTGATTTGAGCTGTCCGTTGTTTTTGAAGGGGAGAAGAGAGAGGCGACAAAACCTCCGCCAAAAGCCGAGAAAAAGCCAGATTTAAATGATTTTCTTATCAGTGGAGTTGTGGGTGGTGTGGGGGAAGTTTGCATTTTGAGTTATCACACACATGGGGGGGGGGGGGGAAGTGGTTTTTTTGGGGGGGTGTGGAATATATTTCAACGGAAAGTGATATAATTTCAACATCATGAGCGTTAAGCATGAACGACCTTTGAACATTGTTTAAGTAACTATGGGTTGGTATATATTCCATTTTCACTCAAAACACACATGTTTCTTTTGATTTTATGTATATTATTAAAACTGTAAATTGCCACTGAAAAAAGAACTTCTGGCAGACGTTTGCATTTTGTCATCACAATGTGAGTGCTGTGGGATCTAAATCAACACACTCTGAACAAATACAGAATATCATTTCATTGTCATGAAATAATCAAGGCGAAGTCAAGATTTAATCTATGGATCACCCTTACTATGTACCATACCATATTAACAGCTGGTAAAGTACGAGTTCAATATTCTTTAACCGATTTGTCGTATGCCAACAAGAAATAAATTTAAAACTATCAATGAAACAATCATGAATAAGAAAGGCTTCTCAAAAAAAAGAAAAGAATTTAAAACTGAAAATAGACAAGATTCTATTAATGAAATTTTGTCCGAACAAGATAACTCAATTTTTCAAAACAGTAAAAGATAAATAGAGGTTAATTGTTGGTTTTGGTGTAATATCACGTTATAATTTCACCGTGTGGGCACTTTTGGTGTTCACGAGTGAAATTATCGTGATATAATATCGATAGCAACAATTTTTCTGTTTATTTTATGTCTAAAACTCTACTTTTGCTGGGTTTATTTCAGTAAAATGTCGAAAATTGCGGGAAACGTCACCAGAAAGCATTACAAATATGACGTCATTTTTACGATGTCATCGTCATATAGTTTCCGGCATTCAGTACGCTCGGTATACCTTTTGACGTTAATCCGGGCAACAGATTTTGATAATTTTCACTGAGTGGCCATGAGTTTATCGGGCTATAAACGGTTATATTTCGATAAACCAACGCCTAGAGTTCAGCCAATGGTAAAAAGTGTTACTGGTTCATCAATTAGTGCATAGAAATTTTTTAGAGAACCCCCCTACATCAA
Organism: Saxidomus purpurata; assembly: GCA_022818135.1. Taxonomy (NCBI): domain Eukaryota; kingdom Metazoa; phylum Mollusca; class Bivalvia; order Venerida; family Veneridae; genus Saxidomus; species Saxidomus purpurata. Next base: position 31,274,609 of record JAFMSR010000017.1, read on the forward strand.
CGGGAATTTAATATAGAATCTAGTCGTGCGATAATTGAGGTATCGTCCATACCGTCTGTGCTCTAACTTATTTATCAGTAACACGTTAATCTAGGTAGTTTGAATTTGATTGGTTGTAGTTTTTACAGTTTTAGAAGTTTAGGTATGTTGTAGGGGAAAACATTTTTGTTTATATTCACTTACAAATTCATTTTTCGAGAACTTCGGGCATTTATCAAAAATAACATTCATTGATATCTTATTTATGTTGAGATTTAAATTCATAACTTAGGCTGTCACATGCAAGAACAAAGTTAGTAATTAGACATGGACTTTAACAGCTGTTGAATGGTATGGGACGACACAAAAGGGAATACAAAGAAGAAATCTCGCATTTGCCTCAATTTTTTTCCTACTTTCTTGTCCTTTTGGTAACGTCTTCTTTCATATCATCTGAAGCTGCTCGCTCACAATTTGAGGTGAAAAACATTAAATTAAATGTTCACCAGTCAGCCGTGTTCACTCGACAATCTCCGGAATAATCCGTAAGAATAAGTTAGTGTTTAATAAGTTCAAGAGCACTACTCAAAATGTAATATGTTTGCAGCAAAAGCATATGTACTTTCATTCCTTAACACAAGCTGCACGTTCTAGGATCGAAACAATATAGAATCCCACAAAACGTAGAATATACTGAGAACGATAGCGGCAAGGAATCTCATTGAAAATAATAAAACTACAACCTTTGTGAGTCGCCTTGTTAAATCAAAGGCAAAATTCGGCGAGAAATGCTAGTGACGACAGAGTGACTCTTCAGTCCAAAATACAAACGGAAAATATCAGATCTTTTGTAATTAAAATCAAAATACTAATTTAAAACTATTTCATGTATGTCGATATCATCTTTTTGTTGTCTTACATAGTTCAAGATGGGTTTTTTTATTGACAATGTTTCAGGTAGAATGCCACCACCTCCTGGACCTGTTGCGACAGAAGCTCCTTTTCTTGCGAAATATCAACACTACTTCACCGTCACTACTTTAGGGGTTGTGGTGCTGCTCCTGCTTTGTGTTGTTGGTATTGGATACATGTTTGTTTCATACAAAAACAACAAGAAATCGGACGACGATTCGGAGAATAAAGACCACGTGACAAGTTACCATGACAACAAGATGACTGGTCTACAAAATGCCAGTCATGCTACTCAAGACGGAGTATTCCGCTCAAAAAATCCGTATGCAAGTCCACCACCTGCATATTCCAATGCCTCGGCATGGCATGCAGCTGACATGAGGCCGCGAAGTCCTTGTAAGTTTTTTAATTTATCTCTATACATGTACATGTATTCGGTTTACCCATACCCCACTATTAGTTTCTTTCATGAGCACGCGGTCCAGATGGAAATATCCGTCACTGAGGGTAACCGAGGCTCTGCCGAGTTCCCGCGAAACAGTTACATGTACCCGAAGTAACGGATATTTCCATCTGAACCAAGTATCGTATGGTAGAAATCTTTTCTTGCATACCGTCTTGCACTTTGACATAGATATCTGAAAACAAAATTATCGAAATGATGCATTTTGATTATGCTATTCTGATTCTGTGTTTGGGAAAGGGACGTCACAATTTTTATAACGTTACGTCACAAGTAATTCACGTACATGTAAGTCGTCTTACACGGGGATTCACAGGATGACTACTGAATTTTGAATGTGTAATGACTGAATATATAACAGTGCAGATCATGATCAGTCTGCATGGATAAACAGGTTGATCATGGTTTACATTGGTTGAGTTTAAAGCAAAAATAATTACCACATGAAAATATTAACTTTAGATTTGAGACGTAGCAAGTGTGGGTTTATCTGATTTCAGCGTAGAAGCTACAAATGTTTCATGTCGAGTTTATCGAATATTAATTGACTGTTAAAGCTGCTCGCTCTCTGATTTTGGTGAGATTAAAAAACAGCTTAAAGTTGACGTTCCTTGAACTGTCTGAAATTAACATATTTTAGAACGACTCATTCAATGAAAAAGTTCCAGTATAAATTCCTTTATATTATTTCAGTAATTTTAAAACCATACACTACTAAATTATAAAAACATTTCAAATGCTTTGGAAATTTCAATTTTAAACAAAAGTGTTGCGGTTCTGTACAGCACGGCTCTACAACATTTTCAACACATTTTCTAAAATTGCTATGAAGATTTTTGTCTGTGTTGCTGATCCTAGCCATGACATAATACATTTTATGTTGAAAGTACTATATCATTTTCAATAAAAAAATCATCTGAAACTGAACTTTAAGAATCAGTAGACTAAGTTTAAACATAATAATTGTTATGATCATAATCAGAAATTTAACTGTTTTCTTATTCTTTGATTTAAGATCGAGATACGTGTATACTTACACCCAATGAGGGGGCTGTTTTAGAAGCTCGGCAATTGCTTAGAAACAACATGAGCGCAGCAAGGTTGCAAGACCCTGTTCAGAGAAGACTGACCCTTGAGGATGAGGGGAGAGGTAAGAACCAAAATTATATATATATATTGAAAGTGCTATGTTTATTTATATTTTATAATGTTACGGAAATCCTGTATTTTAAGTTTGTCATATACTTCCTGTATTTTCCCTAGTATGTTTCAGTTCCTCGAAATATGGTATAGTGGTGTTTTCTTCCAAATCTACTATGTACACACTATCCCCTAATTGACTCTTATTTGGCCGGTAAACATCATTTGATACAGTAATAAATGACTCAGACATTTTTGCAAGTATTTCAAAAAAAAGAATGACCCATTTTTTCGGAGGAAACATGCTATTTGCATGTACCTTAAGTTTAAGTTTCTGGTGCAAAAACTGAATTTCAAAAATGGAATTTTAAAAGTGCTTGCAACTTTGAATTATAATTTGGTAGCGTATAATTACAAAATACATTAATACTTTACTGGAACCCTTTTAATTTGGTGATTCGTCCTAAAATAAGTTAATTTCAGATAGTTCGAAGAATCTTGTTCTTGCACAAACAATTTGCTGCGAGCAGCTTTACAATAGACAACTGCTTAATGAAGTAATGTTTCACTGAGCAGCCATTGTACTTACAAAAATTGAAATATACACTAGTTCATAATAGAAATTCAGCATGCTAAGGCTTTTGGTTTATTAAAGTGAATATTACCTTTCACCCAATCGTGACGCCCCGCAGTTCGTCCCCCAAAAAGAAACATTCAAACGTTTGTCCGTTACATTTGTGCATGCCTACGAGTCGCTTACACCATATACCAGACACACTTGTTTTTATTAATGCAGGTATGTACGGATATGACAATGGGCAACCAAGATTTCCGAGAGCTCCGAATTCTGCGTGGACTGAGGTAAAGATTATCTAAAACTAAAATATATAACATTCTTTTACAATAACTAAATCAAGATTCATGTCAGATTATGCAAATGTAAGTTTGATTGCGAAGAAAGGTTTCCATGCTGATCAGTACAAGTTTGTTATTGAAAGGAGTTGCTGCAGCCAACAGGTCCACGGTTCGATCCAACAACCCAGAGATGGAACGTTTGGCGCTTTAAGCAACAGCTGTCTGTGTGCTGCAAATAATTCTTTGATTTATCTAGAAAGAAAATGCTTGGGAAGAATAGTTGTCAGCATATTGGGTGCGTGATTGATTTCATTAGCGTCTAAAAGCGCTAAAGGTCAATTGAAAATATATTATAAATTATTATTAAGGTTAAGGTAGTGTAATCGTATCTATTATCAGTGGCATGACCATATAAATTTTAGTCAATGTGTTTGAAATATTCCAATTAGATCGCGCTTTTATATCCTTTCAATTAGCTCTTTATCTGTGAAGAAAAGATCCCAAACACGTGTTAGGCTGTCACTGTCTATGCTCAGTAGGAATCGATTTATTTCAGTTTCCAGAAAGTTACAGGGAACCAGTCGATATTCCAACTTCTCCTGTGGGTGGGGAATGGTACCCAGTACCGAGCAGAAGGAGTCGGTCGCCTTCACTGGATCGTCTGATTACAAAGAGTCCTGTGAGGGGCCCAGTCAGGGGCCAGCAGAGTAAATCGTCACTGATAGGGGTTGCTCTAAGGGAGTACTTTGATAAACATGGAATGTGACACGTATGCTGGTCACAACAACCTTGATTTCTAGCCAGAGTCATGAGAATAATTCACATAATCGATATTTTGTTACTAGTATACATGTAGATATATTTCTTGAAGAACAACAAATAATTGAGAACAGCAAAAAAGTATTGAGAATTAATACTGAGAATTCAAATATAAGCACAATCTTTGTTAAGTGCCTTTAGTTTCCAAACAAAAGCGGTTGCAAATAGTGATCCCATTGTCCGTCCGTCCGTCCGTCCGTCCTGCTTTTGCGTGGAGTATAACTCCAAAATTATTCAAGGGATTCAATTGATACTTCATATATATAGAGAAGACAAGAACATTAAGTGCAGAACACAGGAACCATGACTATAGCTTCATTTTTGTATGAGTCACTGTCCTTTGTTACTCATGCTTGTGCGGAGCATAACTCGAAAAACATTTAAAGGAATAGATTGAGACGTGTACTGCATATATTGATATTGTATAGAGCACAATGAGAGAAAATGCTGTGCACAAAACGCCAGGACTCCATGTTTATTATTTTATGAGTTGCTGCCTTTACTTTAGTTTAAGATATTTTGGAAGATACTTCCAAAATGGTTGAAAGTATATAGTAGTAAAACAGGAAACCATAGCTGCTTTTCATGCATTGAAAAAAGGGGCTGCTGTTTTAGATCAAAACTGCCATTTCGGGGCATATGTCGGTGTACAATTACAGCTGCTGTTGTTTTGATATTAAACATTAACATACCATGTGTTTGTTGTGTCCATATATTTGACTGGAATAAATTTAAATCGGAATCATGTATCATCGTATGTTTACAAACAGTCATCCCCCTTTTTATCTAGATTTTTTTCAGAAAAGGGGAGCTATCTTACTCGCCTCTGTGTCGGATTCTGCGTTCACCTCACCCATTGGTTAAGTTTTTCGTAATATATGACCTACTTTTTTCAACAGTATCACAGATATTGCTTTGAAACTTACAATAGTTATTAACTTATCAGAATATTGCTTTGAAACTTGTTTTTCTTATTAAAAATCATTAGCCCAGTTAACAGACACGTGTACGTAACTCTGTGAAAAACCACGTTTTTTGTCAGAGTTGTGGCCCTTAGACTTAGAAAATATATTGAATCTGGGTAAAATCCGCTTTACCCTTTGAGGTATTGTTGCGAAACTTTGAATATTTGCTTACATCAAGACCCCTGTCGGTGGACAACATAAAGAAAGTCTATCATGGATTGCTGTTTTAAAGCAATAAGGTACTTTTCCGACTTCGGCTTTGTTATTTTAACTTAACCATTTGAGATACATGTATTACTTTGAAAGTTTGAGTACTTGTTTACAAGCATGGCTGCAACGTTTAGGCAAGAGATGGTAACTCTGTCAAGGATTTCTTTTGAATAATGGTCCTTTTTTACTTAGAATCTAATTCAAAACTTTTCTGTAGCTTCAGGGATGCTACATACGGCCATTTTTATACCTTCTGCCGTAATGGAGGGGTTTTCGTACATGTAATTGGCTCCGTCCGTCCGTGCGTCCGTCCGCCCGTCACACTTTTGTCCGGAGCATAACTGTGAAAGTATTCAAGGAAATTTATTTTAACTTTACACACAGTCGGAGTACATTGAGGGAAAGTGCTGTGAGCAAGGACCTTAACTCTAGCTTGTCCTATTTTTTAATTCTCTCCCTTTATTTAATTTTCTTGCCCGGGCCATAACTCCTTAAGTACTGAACCTACTTTATTCAAATTGCATACACTTACAGTAGACATTAAGCCGCAATACTATGTCTAAGAACCATAACCGTACCTTTCCTTTTTTGAGTCATCTCCCCTTATTGAGTTTTTATATAACACTTTTGTCCTGAACATAACTCAGAATTCAAAGTGTTCAAGGGAATTTGTTTAAACTTTACAAAAACAGAGGACATTAAGTTAGAGAAAGTGCAGTTAACAATGACCTTAACTCTAGCTTGTCCTATTTCTAATTCATCTCCCTTTATCATTTTTTTCTTGTCAAAGCCATAACTCCTTAAAGGGACATACCCTATAACTGATGTCAAACTAAATAGCCTCCAAGACATAAATAATAGAATCTTTGGAAGTACATGTATTTTAACTCAGCCTAAAAGTTTCAGTATGCATTCCCAGTCATTATTGATTAAATCAGCGGTTTAAAATATACTGCAGTACCGTAAACAATTCAATAATCTATGTAGAGTTGTTGTACAATTAATGGGTGGATGCGATTTATTACAGAAAGCCTCTATATTGATTTATTGTGGTACAATACAATAATATTATAATTTCAAGACATCCAGAGTTTCATCCCATTACTCTGACGACGCCATTTGCACAAATCAGGGGAGGTTACTCTTACCGACTCAATTTCAAGACACCAAGAGTTACTTCCCTTTGCTCTCTCGACGTCATTTGTTAAAAAAAGGGGAGGTCACTTTTACAAACTCAATTTAAAGCCACACAGAGTTACTTCCCTTTGCCCTGTCGACGCCATTTGCACAAATCAAGGGAGGTTACTCTTACCGACTCAATTTCAAGACACCCAGTGTCACTTCCCTTTGCTCTGAAAACGCCATTCGCACAAGCCAGAGGAGGTTACTCTTACCGACTCAATAATGAAACGCACATATTTAATTTCCTTTTCTCTTCACGACGCCATTTGCAAAAATCAGAATAGGTTACTCTTACGGACTTATTTTCAAGACACCCAGAGTTACTTCCTTTGCTCTGAAAACGCAATTTGTTAAAATCAGAATAGGTTACTCTTACAGACTTAATTTCAAGACACCCGGAGTTACTTGCCTCTGCTCTGAAAACGCCATTTGCACAAGCCAGAGGAGGTTACTCTTACCGACGCAATAATGAAACACAGATTTAATTCTCTTTCCCTTGACGCCATTTGCATAAATCAGATAGATCACTCTTACGGACTTATTTTCAAGACACCCAGAGTTACTTCCCTTTGCTCTGAAAACGCCATTTCTTAAAATCAGGGGAGGTCACTCTTACAGATTCAATTCCAAGACACCCAGAGTAACTTCCTTTGGCTCTGGAAACGCCATTTGCAAAAATATCGGGAGGTTACTCTTACCGACTCAATTTCAAGACATCCAGAGTTTCATCCCATTACTCTGACGACCCCATTTCCACAAATCAGGGGAGGTTACTCTTACCGACTCAATTTCAAGACACCAAGAGTTTCTTCCCTTTGCTCTATCGACGTCATTTGTTAAAAAAAGGGGAGGTCACTTAAACCAACTCGATTTAAAGACACCCAGAGTTACTTCCCTTTGCCCTGTCGACGCCATTTGCACAAATCAGGGGAGGTTACTCTTACCGACTAAATTTCAAGACATCCAGAGTTTCATCCCATTACTCTGACGACGCCATTTCCACAAATCAGGGGAGGTTACTCTTACCGACTCAATTTCAAGACACCAAGAGTTTCTTCCCTTTGCTCTATCGACGTCATTTGTTAAAAAAAGGGGAGGTCACTTAAACCAACTCGATTTAAAGACACCCAGAGTTACTTCCCTTTGCCCTGTCGACGCCATTTGCACAAATCAGGGGAGGTTACTCTTACCGACTAAATTTCAAGACACCCATAGTTACTTCCCTTTGCTCTGACGACGCCATTTCCACAAATCAGGGGAGGTTTCTCTTACCGACTAAATTTCAAGACACCCAGAGTTACTTCCCTTTGCTCTGACGACGCCATTTGCACAAATCAGGGGAAGTTACTCTTATCGATTTATTTTCAAGACTTCCACAGTTACTTCCCTTTGTTCTGACGACGCCATTTGCACAAGCCAGAGGGGGTTACTCTTACCGACTCAATAATGAAACACCCAGAATTACTTCCCTTCCTCTGACGACGCCATTTGCAACAACCAGGGTAGGTTACTCTTACCAACTCAATTTCAAGACACCCAGAGCTACTTCTCTATTTCAGACGACGCAATTTGCAAAAGTCAGGGGGATTTCTCTGATGCTTTGTTTTGTCTTTCATTTCTAAGGTTGTCCTAAAGTTGGTCAACATGCAAATTGTTAAAAGTGCAGACAATTTTCTTGGAAAGGGCATTATTGCCGAAAATTTGTATTCAAGAGTTGTTTTAACCAGAAAAAAGTTATACTATAATTCCCTGATAAATATTTGAAAGAATTTATTGATTAATTTATTAGTACTATATAATTAATAATTAGTAATTAAAAGAATTTTCAGGAAGACAATTTTAATTCACTTATTTTCGGTACAATTAACTTTAAAACTGGTAAACACGGAAAAAGAAATGAAAACAAACAGTTTCAGAGACAACGTTTTATACGTGAACAATATATTTTTAGTCCTTTAGTACGATACAATGTGTGCAATGAATCATATCCTCGGAATAGTCCTCAATTTGAATGTTTGACTCTGTGATGTCCAACTGAGTTCTGACGAAACTGGTTACCTTCTTCAACACGTCCATTGAATCTGATGTATTGCCTGCAAAGATGGTGTTATGTCATTAATGTTTTTCTTTACAGTAAACTCCGTTTATAACGAAGTGTTCCATATATGCGGTGTTTGTTATATCCATATAAATTTTTCATATAAAATAAAGGAAAAAAACTCCGGCAGAGAAAATGTTTTCCTTTTATCCGGATTTTCGCTATTATATCCGAAGTTACTGTAACTGTTGTAATATACGGAGTCTACTGTTTATGTTTTTTCTACATGATAAACATTAATAACATGTATCAAAACATGTCTTTCTTAACTTTCTGTGTAATTAATCCTAAAATGAAAATTTTGAAAATGATTTCCCTGAGGGATTAAAAAATCTAATCAAATATTATAAATAGATTTCAAAATGAGGCTCGCTACTCAGTAGGAAAAATTGTCATTTTACGCTAAAAAAATGTTAGTGTTTGTTTGTACAGTACTCCTAAAGAAATGTTGACTTACTGACAGCCACATGCACAGATAATGCGAGTTTATTCATTGACATCGACCAGATTCTTAAGTCGTGTATATCCTTCACTTCTGGAATACCTTTCAGGCTTTCGTGAATGTTTTTGAAATCTAAATTCCTAGGCGTACCTGCAAAATTCAGAAAGAGATGAATGCTAACACTTATTACACATGTCTTTCAGATCTTCATCTTTATAACATAATAGCTTGCTTGGCAATCTTGACTTCCAATCCGGAGATCGCCGGTTCGAATCACGACTGGGTAACTGGAAATTGCAGAAACGTTTTTCAGTGCTTACTACGAATCAAGGGACGAACTTGGTGGAAACCCTAGATGCTATACACCTACGGTTCTATGGGTAAAAGAGCTAGGGTCTGGTGTATGGATTCCGTTATATTTGCATCTGTCTCTTCAACCTGTTCCTGTCAGTGGTCTCGTCAGTTTCATCCAAGGAAATATTGGGGTTAGCCGGGACTGTAAACAATTTTAAAAAACGAGTATTACCCCCCTAAATTTCTAAAATGGACTTGTACCCCTTTCAATTTGACTGTATCACTATTAGTTCAAAGGGGCACTAATGCCTCAATTTGTACTGCCGTCCATAATAGGACAATTCCCGATTAAAATTTGTCAAAAGTCTGATCAAGATCCTATGATTCGTGGCTGAAATTTTAAACTTTTTATTTAAAATTGTAAAAACATTTACTTAACCACGACAGCAATCGGATATTGTTCTCGAAGCGTCCCGATTCAGCCGTTTCCAGCCAAATTCTCAAACCGATTTGTATATTTCGCATAGTAAAAAATCGACCAAAAATGTACCGACAACGTCCCGATTCTCCCGAATGCGATCCGACAGTTATTAGACAGTGACCAGACAGTGAACCGACGTTGATCGCATTCGGCAAGATCTGGACGCAATCTGGACTCAATCGGCAAGAAACGGCAATGACATTTTTCTCAAAACAATGCCCGCTCCACAGGACACCGTCCAGACAAAACAGGACATTGTTACGATTTGATCAAACAGCAGAATGTCACGACATAGTCACGATTGTATTCTGACTAGACAAAATCAGCTGATTTTCCCGAATGTTACGGGACGCACCTAATTGTCGGGAAGTCCTGGCCGATCTCTCCGGACCATTCCCGATCCGTAGGGGTCTGTTAGGAACTTTTACAACTGCGTTCAAACAATGATATGATATTCCAGATCATTTATAATAAGATAGTATAATGTAATACAACTTTTTCACTTTTCGTGTATTAGCGCTGTCTGATCCAAAACGGGAGCCATAATCGGCACTCTGTGACCGCCGCATAATGCGTCCCGTAACATTCGGAAAACTCAGCCGATTTTGTCTAGTCGGATTAAAATCATGACTATGTCGCGACATATTCTGCTGTAACGAATCAAAATCGTGGCAATGTCCTATGTTGTCTGGATGGTGTGTGGACGATGTCCTGTGGAACGGGTATGATCTGGAGAAAACTGTTCATTGCCGTTTCTTGCCGATTAAGTAAAGATTGCGTCCAGATCTTGCCAAATGCGAAACGCCAGCGTCGGTTCACTGTGTGATCACTGTCGGGTCGCATTTGGGAGAATCGGGACGCTGTCGAAACCAATTCGGTCATTTTTTTCTATGCGAAAGATACAAATCAGATCAGAATCGGTTTAAAAACGGAATTATCGGGACGAATTCGGCTAGATACGGCTGAAGACGTCTGCAGTAAGAATCCTGAATATGAAACTGCGGCTAAAGTTGAGATTTACTGCGTCAGTAGAGAGATCAGGATCAAGGTCAGATACAGACTACTTGTACCAACCTTCCATCAGAACTATAAATAAATCCCTCAAGACTTGTAGGGTTGTGGCTATCACTATGACGGAAAATAGAAACGTACAAACCGGGTCCGCTAGCTTCCACGTTGGCTGTAGAAATAACAGGTAAGTACAACTTGTGATCATAAATACTACACAATCCTTTTAACTTTTTGACTCGCAGTTTTTATTTTAAAACAATATTTTGGGAAACTTGGAAAGATAAGTTTGTACTTTAACGGTAAAATACTACCAAATGTACATGATTATGTCATTATTGCAACAAAACTAACTACATTGTAAATACATTTGTACTTTTCAACTGTTACTTACAGCAAAACCTTAATATTTTCGCACAATTTATAATAGTGACTTAGTACAAAATACGTGTATTTCGAAACATTGCTGTGATAGATGTTAAAGATACATGTATATAATTATTATACATGTACATGTAACTAATTTATCTTACTTTGAAATATATGATTATAGCTGCAATTAGAACACCAATACTCTGGAGAAGGTCCCCCAATACATGTAAGAAAGATGCTAGTACGTTGATATTGCCCTGATGAGAGTGGTGTGTATGGTTACGTGCTTGTTCTTCGCCTGAAACAAATATACCCGGTATGCCATATTGAAACATATATCAGAACGACTACAAACATACATGCAATGCAACGGTAAGTTCCGAAGAGGACTCATAAGTCGTTGTTCACTTAACGTTGTTTATCAATATACAATCATGCTTAAAACGTCCTACCATTACTAACTTAACTTTTAACATTACTGTTTTTACTTCTGTCTTTAAAAAATGCAGCAACTATGTTTGATATTTGCATCATTTGCCTGAATGTCCTATCTCAACTAAAAATCTGCATAAAATTTGCTTTTACATTTCCAAATGATCAAGTGGTACAAATTAAATGGCAAATTTAATTTAACGTTTTAACATCCATAGATTTACCATGGGCTAATGCCTTGATGCTCTGCCTTGGAAAACACACTCTTAAAATTCTCTTCCATCACTCGATCATTTTCGGAAGTATCAACCAAATGTCTTCATAAATGCATGCAAGACAGACATGAAAGTTTTCGTGTATCGAAAGGTAAAAATAAGCTGGCATGTATTGGAAAGGTCGATAATTAAATAAAGAAAGAAAATGCTGGTGGTGCATTAGAAGCTTCGTTCAGTAAACATGTATAATGAAAGAAACAAACTCAACGGCCTCCTTCCCTTTTTCAATTTTGAATTATCACAATTACAATAACGCTTTTCAAGTGATGCCAAAAGTGGGAAACTAGGAACTGGCTTTACCGGGTTCCTTGATAGATAAACCGCCATAACAATTATTTCTTTCTCCTTGCCCATTCTCAGGAGTTGATAATGTCAATTTCTCTTTGTCCGAGTCCGATAGCCAGCTGTTTTCACTTTCGTTACTGTTTCCCTGATGTGTATGGTGATGGCCTCCGGGATGTAACGCAATCATCATCCTGAAAATGTCCAATTTTTCGGTTTTTTAGCTCGACTTTTCTATGAAAAGGGGAGCTATCCTACTCGCCCCGGCGTCGGCGTCGGTGTCGGCGTCGGCGTCACACCTTGGTTAAGTTTTTCGTACCACCCCACTTTATTTCAGAAGTATTAGAGGTATGGGGGGGGGGGGGGCGGAGTTGACCATCAACTTACCATACTTGTTTACCATCATAACCTCCATCTACAGACAAGAGTACATAACTTTGTCAAGGGTTTTGACAGAATTATGGCCCTTTTTACTCTGAAAGGTATCGAGCTTGGTTAAGTTTTCGTACCACCCCCCTTTTTTTTAAAACCATTGGAGGTATTGCTTTGAAACTAACCATACTGTTTACCATCACGACCTTCATCAATGGACACGAGGACATAACCGTCAAGGTTTTTGACAGAATTATTTTTTGGGGGGGGGGCCCCTTTAGAAAATACATTGAATATGGGGTAAAATCCACTTATTGCCTTCACCCTTTGAGATATTGCTTTGAAACTTTTAAGCTATTTCACATAATTACCCATATCTGTACGCAAGAGAAGGTAACTCTGTCAGGGATTTGTTTTAAAAATTAAAGGCCTTTTATCAACTTAGAATCTTGGTTAAGTTTTTCGTACCACCCCACTTTATTTCAGAGTATTAGAGGTATGGCTTTGAAACTTACCATACTTGTTTATCACATAACCTCCATCTACAGACAAGAGTACATAACTCTGTCAAGGTTTTTGACAGAATTATGGCCTCTTTTTTACTCTGAAAGTGTATTGAGCTTGGTTAGTTTTTCGTACCACCTCACTTTATTTCAAAACCATTGGAGATATTGCTTTGAAACTAACCATACTTGTTTACCATCACGACCTTCATCAACAGACAAGGGGGACATAACTCTGTCAAGGTTTTGACAGAATTATGCCCCCTCCCTTTTACTTAGAAAATACATTGAATATGGGTAAAATCCACTTATTGCCTTCACCCTTTGAGAATTGCTTTGAAACTTTTAATGCTATTTCACATCATTACCCCCATCTGTACGCAAGAGACGGTAACTCTGTCAGGGATTGTTTTAAAAATTAATGCCTTTTATCGACTTAGAATCTTGGTTAAGTTTTTCGTACCAGTCCACTTTTTGACTGAACTGTTTGAGATATTAATTTGAAAGTTGGAATACTTGTTTACCATCAGATTCCCAAACATGGGTAGGAGAAGGTAATTCTGTCAAGGATTTTATTTGAATTATGGCCCTTTTTGACTTAGAAACTCAGTTAAAATTTTCATTCTTGTCCACTTGTTAACTTAACCATTTGAGATATTACTTTGAAAGTTGGAGTATTTATGTACCATTGTAAGACCTATCTGTAAGCAAAAGAAGATAACTCTGTGAAAAATGTTTCTTGATTTGTACTTAGAAATTCCTAGCTAAAGTCTTGTGTGCCCTTAACTGTCAAAGTTTTGTTTTATTGGCAAGCACTAAAAAAGTCGAGCACGCTGTCCTACTGACAGCTCTTGTTAATTAGAGTCACAGATAACATTAAGAATTCTTTAAATGTTATGCTTTGCACTTTTCAACCAAATTGCAATCCGTTGTTACAATGCCTCCTGAGGTCTTTTTATATTTTTAGTATCTTAGCATTGACTTTATTATAACAATATTCTGGCAAGTCAAGATAATCAAGGCTTGTCAATTCCAGAGCATGCTTGAGCAAGTCCAATAGGTTATCACGACATAAATTGTAGTTTTGGGTTTTTTACTTAAAGAAAAATATATAGAACGACATAACATGTCTCTTGTTCAACTAAGTGATTGTGAACATTCAGCAACATATGTCTCTTGTTCAACATAGCCAATGTGAACATACAGCAACACATGCCTCTTGTTCAACATAGTCAATGTGAACATACAGCAACACATGTCTCTTGTTCAACATAGTCAATGTGAACATACAGCAACACATGTCTCTTGTTCAACATAGTCAATGTGAACATACAGCAACACATGTCTCTTGTTCAACATACTAGCCATTGTTAACATTCAGCAACATATGTCTCTTGTTCAACATAGTCAATGTGAACATACTCGCACACTGGTCAACATAGTCATTGTGAACATCCAGCGAGACACGTGTCTTTTTCAACATAGTCATTGCGAACATACTGCAATGCAAGTCTTTTGTTCAACGTAGTCAGCAAACATACGGCACAATGAATCAGATACTTACACGAGATTAAAGGCGACGCCACAAGACGCTGTTATAAGCATAATGGTTGCTTTCACATCAAAGTCTTTCTCCATTACTCTCCGGACTGCCGCATAACACAGAACGCATGTGATCATCCAGAGAAGAATTATCGAAATAACAGCTCCTAGAATCTCTAACAACATAGTGATAGGTAGTGAAATTTAACCATATAGCGTAGCGACGCTTTTTAACCAAACCTACCAACATTTTCAATGGATTTTTGCAAATTCCTACATAGAATTTTACTTACGTTGTTTATTTACATTTTATGTATAAGAATATCATTTTAAAATTTGAAAATTTTAATTTTCACCGGAAACTGTGAGGTGCAACATGTGTTTGATATTTTAAATAGGTCATGCTAGCAGTAACATAAATGTGTGCATCAACAGGGTATGCATACCTGCTCGGTGCCATCCAAAAGTCAGCTTCTTTGTCGGGCGTCTAGATGCTAGATGCAACGCTAGAAGGCTTATCATAAAACTGGCAAGATCTGCCAACAAATGGGCGGCATCAGAAGCTATGGCTAGACTATTTGCCAGGTATCCACCTGTAAAAGATATGTTCAATGTCAAATGGAAGCAAAACAATACTGTAGTAAAACAATGATCAAACTTATGGAATATCGCAAATATCGATAAAAGAAGGGTAACTCTGGAGACACCGTGATGACACATGAAATTTGAACTAATTCCCTTGAGTTTTGTGATATCGGTCGTGGTCATATTAGTTGGCCATGTGTACCTTGAACATTTACAACATGCATGTCTTAAAGTATAAGCCAAAAGGTGTCCATACATAATGCTTACTATCACAAGAGCAGAGGCTGAACACCAGACTATGGAGTAAACATTTCTAAACGAAGTAAGAATTGATTATACATTGTATCTGTAGAATGGAAGTACAAATGTCGCTCTTTATTAATATATTTACAATAAACGTTATTTCAATGCTAAAAACAAGTCAAAGACAGTGAACTATGTTAACAATTTCAAACTTGATAGTTATTTCCATACCATTTATTGATTCGTGAGTTATTCACTTGATTAATCCCTTCACCCAAAACGATACATCAATCCCACACACCCTATCCCATCCGATCAAAACTCGCCTTTCATCCCATTAATTCAATCCCATCTCCCAAACCATCTTTACACCAATCTTAAGAATAGTGCAGTATTTTTCAAGATATTGCAAACAAGAAAAAAGGCTGTCTGCTTACGCTTTTCCGAGAAGAAAAGACTTGAGTACAAAAAATGCATATGTCAACATCGTTTTAGAGTTAAAGGCATATGTCAACATCGTTTTAGAGTTAAAGGCATATGTTAACATTGTTTAAGAGTTAAAGACATATGTCAACATTGTGTTAGAACATGGTTCTAACATTATCGTTTCAGTAGATTTATTTTACTTTAATATCAGTAAAGTGATCCTGGGACTTTAATGTATGGGATAACAGCAACTTACGTGAGTCCCAAGATCTATATAATAAGTTTGTTTATAACATTTGATTTATCGATGTTCCCCTTCACCAAATCTCTATGGGACTCAGACTATTCAACTTTAAACTAATTTTACACTTTGTATGTGTTTTTTTTTCCAGTTTTGCTTCTCCGCCATTAATTTTGTTAGTAACATTTCGATTTAACCGACATAATATTGACAAACATAGATCTAGGCCTACACAATATTTTCCAGGTCTACATATACTTTTGTGGACCCGGCAAGTGATCGCTATCGGCCAATCAGGATGAAGTATTTATGATAAGTAAACGATATATCATATATCAAACATTTTATTACCCTTGCCTGTTTTAGATATTAAAAGATTCCGTTTATGTTTTATTTAGTTAACAACTGAACGTAAGCAGACCTTCAAACTCCCTTATGGTACCTCAATGTCACTTCATGACGTCACGAATCAGCACGGACTAATGCATTGACGCTCACGTTTAGCATGGGGTACAGTAACGAGATATGTCAATTAGTGTATATTACCGGCTTGCCCGTAAATATTTACGGATCGTTGACCAATCAGAAGACCGCAAATTTCATTGAAGGGTAATAAATGTATATGTATATATATTTTCAAGCAGATACGCCTCAAAGGCATTTTATTTAGGCCTAACTATGACAATGTTTGAAGTGCAAAATGATATATTCAGTTATGAAATTCGAAATTGAATGGGGATGGCATGTCTTAAAATGTATAGAAAATTAATCAGGGATTAGCTGAACATTTCGAACTTATGTATAGATTTTAAAAAGATGACATCACAGTTCCGTTTGCAAGGAAAGGAAAAAGAATGTTTTAAAACGTAATATACTTTTAATGCACCCATACCGGTGACTTCTGCTATAATAAACAACACTGACATGCCACTTGCGATGATCAGTTTGTTTCTGGCTCGTTTGTCCACACCAAGTATCCTCTTCTGATCATGACAGTAACAATCTGTGTCGATATTGATAAAAAGAGACATAAATAATCATACAGGTATAATATGCTTACAACACCTTTGACCCGATGATCAAAAATACATCACAAACGGACCCTTTACCAAAGTTTCATTACCAGTTTATCAGTCCCCTACCGTTCAGAGACGGGTTTGTGTAT
The DNA here is from genome assembly GCA_022818135.1 of Saxidomus purpurata. NCBI lineage: Eukaryota > Metazoa > Mollusca > Bivalvia > Venerida > Veneridae > Saxidomus > Saxidomus purpurata. The sequence continues at coordinate 31,291,895 of JAFMSR010000017.1, forward strand.
CATAGGTTTGTGCTGCTCCTTCCGTCGACCCATCTGTTGAGTCCGAATGTCATGACCGGGCTATAACTTCTAAATGCATGACCCGGGTATCATATAACCTCACACAGTTGTTGCCTATAACACAATAGTGTGCCATGCACCTCACCCAGGTAGTTACCGTCATGGTCAATGTCGCACTTAGGGCTCATGGGCTATACAGCAAAATTACGTGTCCGGGTTGTAACTTCTCAATGCATCAATAAATTTTAAGTAACTTCACACAGATGCTGCCACGGGTATGTCATGCATCACTACCAGGTGGCTACCGTCAAGGTCAAGGGATCAAATCTCATAAAACAAGGTCAAGGTCATTCTTACGGGTCAAATGTCATAAAGCTATGTCTCCTAAACCCCTTGAAAAAATGTCTGGGAGTTTCCGTGAAATGTTTATCTCATCCAGCACAGTATTAAACATGCCGCTATAAAAAGGGTTCTTTTATGGTACCATTTACATTCGATATTTATATACCGTAAAAGTAATTTTCTCTACAAAAGCCAATTTTCAAAATTCCTTTTGACTATTAAACCACAAAGATTTACCCGTACTGATTGCTATCATACCCAAAATGTGAACACATACAATACCATTCGGTAGTGTATTTAATATCCAATAATAATACAAGTATCTGTTTACACATACGCTCAGTTTACAACAGTGAGACTATCTGTGCCTCTTAAAGCTTCTCGTTCACAGTTTCCGGTGAAAAAAAAAAGATATACAAAAACATACATGTAATATTTTTTTCTGTAAAAGTAAAGGCTAGAATCAACAACTGTGTGACAGTAATAAAAATCTAGGTAGCAGTTTGCAAAACATTGAAAATGTTGGTAGGTTTCATTGAACGGCACCGCTACTCTATGATAATATTGGGATTTTATAAAGGCGTGTCTTACGCTTTATAATGGTACAGTATAATTTCAAATATACATAAGCACACCAAATTAATTACTTGGTCAACGGTTCCGCTCCATTATTTTCTAAAATCAAAAAAATATTTTTTTCAATTTGAGCTTCCGCCTGCATCAATTTTATAAACCAAGACCAAAAATTCAAAGCGGGCCTTTTTGTCGCGGCGAACTCGTAAATTTAGTACTTTCAAACCTACAATTCAATTAAAAACGCCAGCAGAACATGTTCCCGCTACTTTATTTGTATAATCATGACTACCATATTGTCAAAATGGCGGCAAACCAGTACAGCATGAAAATTTTCGATGCATAAAATGCCCGAAAAAGACCGAAAAAAACCCGAAAAAGACTGAAAAACAGTTTATGAAGACCGAAAACAATTTATTTTTTAAAAGAGTATATAACTTACAGTTTAAATGAAAAAAATTGTAAATATTGTATTACAAATCAAGTAAAAACATCGAAAAACAAATATTGCAGACCGAAAACTTTCTGAATTTAGCACTCCATATTTTGTAATTGATGCAGCACAGGAACTTATCAAAACAAACAAATATTCATTACATACAAATTCCTTCATTTATTTAATACTTAAGTTATAAATCGTACATTAAATTTTTATACAAAGTTGTTTTCGGTAAAGATAAATCATTTTTCGGTTCTTTTTCGGTCTTTTACGGTCTAAATCATTTTTCGGTTCTTTTTCGGTCTTTTACGGTCTTTTTCGGTCATTCTACGCACCCGAAAATTTTATTTGTTAACATAAATCAGAGTAGCGTGAATAGCGTCGGTGGAAGACGAGTTGCTGTCCAGACAAACAACTCGGAAACATTTAAAGACATTTTTGTTAAGGCTAATTCACTTCTCTCTACTGTTGTTACTGTGGCGTTGAAGATGAACATCTGGGTGATAGTGATCCGTACATCTGTACATCTGTACATGGAAGACTTGTTTACCAAATTTTCAACAGTGCGCTCTCTGTGTAAAAAGTGTCATGATAATGGCGCTGAGGCTAAAACCTGGGCAAGGAAAAAATCAAGTAACTAGCAAGTTTTTAGCATTGTGCAATTGAACAATTATCTCTAGTCAAAACACTTGTGGTCAGTAAGAAGTGCAGTAAAAGAGCATATGCCTTGACTCAACTAAAGAATTTGTTTTGTTGGTTATTTTGATATGACTAACAAATGGGTTTCATTACAAAGTGTTTGGGCATAAATTGAAATACACATTAATCTGATGGCTTTTTAAATGATAATAATTTGTTTCTCTTTCAAAAAACTTGTTGTATTAGCTGTACAAAATATGTGCTTTTTAAATTAATAAAACTATTTTCTTGCAAGAAACACTTTATTATACCCCTGCAAACTTAGTACCGGTGTATATAGGAGTCACTTTGTGGTCTGTACCTTTTTGGCAATATATATTTAAGTTGTCTGTAGCTCTTTGATCTATTTTCAAGGTTTTTGTTATTTGTTTTGACAGTGAGTATTTGTTTTTGTGAGTTTTTTTTTACCAAATCGCTCTTCGCCCGCTCCAAAAATGGTTGAATTGGGAAAAAAAAATTTTTTTTTTTCGCTCGCTCACTCCAATTTTTTAGGATATATTCCGATGACCAAGAAATTAATTTGGTGTGGCCTTACAGGAATTCATGCTGGAGCGGTTTCATTTGACAATTTATTCTAAAATTTGTTACTCTCAGACAGTTTGAAGAACTTTATTTTTTCCATCAAGGTCTGAGAGCGAGCAACCTTAACAACAAATAACTGCAGGCAATACTCCATATGAACATTATTTTCTTTCACACTGAATGAACTAATAACCAATAGCATTCTAGCATTTGTATCACTCCAATGAGGAATAAATCAAGCCTCGTTTTCGTTTAGAGTCGTCCATTATGACTTTATGCGGATACCTCTTCTATTTGACTCGTACATAGCTGTAACAACTATGCTCGTCCAATACAGGTTTCACAGATGCGTATTTGTCAAACTGAATTCAGTATTGTGCTCAACAATTTACAATTACATCGTAGTACATTAAACTCCGTTTATAACGACTCCGGATATAACGAAATTCCAGATATAAGGAACAAATATTCTGAACCCGATTGCGTTTCTTCTTTATTCAACTTTAATATGCTATATGGATATAACAAAGTCCGTATATGAGGATCAAAGAGTTCGTTATATACGGAGTTTACTGTATCCAATTCTGTTTTTCCTTGATGTACGTACCCACTACTTAAAAGCATATTAATACATGTATTTGAACAAGAAAAACTATGACACCGTCAAAGACTGTTTTGACTGGAATTGCAGTTCTGTAAATAATAAACACAATTTTAAAAGCTATCAGTTCGACCTTTCTTCTTTTTATGTTACTTTTCCGTTGTTGTGTCGCACGATATACATGTTTCAAGGCGTTGATACAACATCAAGTTACACTTTATACAATCAAAACAAAACGCATATGCAACAACATTTTTAAAATAAAAACAAAACAAATACATTCTACATTGTTCTTTTTATGGAAGCATATTACTTATGATATGAATTCTACAAAATTTATATTTGTGATTTACTTATTTGCAAACCTTTCGTCATGTTGAATTTAAGCCCTGGAACCGAAGCCGTGACTCAATGAAAACAAAATAGAATTGTAGACTTAACACTATTTAAAGTCAATGATAAAGCATCCAAATATTTAAAAAAAAAAAAAAACGAACAACTTCTAGTTCGTTGTTACGCTTTCAAATGAATGTAAACATAGGTACTACAGATTAAGCGGGTAAAGTGTTGAAAATATAAACATTTTAAAGCTGCTCGCTCACAGTTTCAGGTGAACATTTAAATTTCTCCAAAATATAAAATGTAAAAATTATGGCTAGAATCAACATTACATTCAAGTGAAAATCTACATAGCAATCTCAGAAAAACTGTTGAAAATGATTAGCTTTGTTTGACGGCACCGCTACACTGTTTGTTCATATTGTTTGTAACACTTTTATAATTTGGTTGCGTATAATTTCAAAAAAAAAATGCAGAAACACTTTACAATAATTTTTACTGAAACCTTTTCATATGATGATTCGTCCTGATGCTTTCAGACAGTTGGAAGAACTTTTTTATTCAACAAAATCTGAGAGCGACTGGCTTTAAAGGAATTTCAAATAATAGCAAACAAATGTATTACATGTATTTATAAAGTATTTGTGTCGATTAAAAAGCAATAAAGAATATAAGTTTTCACCCTTTCAAATTTTGCTAAAAGGTTTTATTTCTTGTGTAATACATAATGTTCATGCATGCACCATTTCCAATATTATTGCACTGCGAATGCGGTACTACTTACGACCGATGTATATACATGCACATCATGACAGGAATAACCCCGATATTTCTATTATTTCTCTTTTTTGTTCCGACCATTGCTTGATCTACATGTATGTTCTAAACATGTATGAAGTTTTATTATAGGTTGACACCTTTTAATAAAAGTATTTCCCTAAAATGTTGAAAACTGAAAAACTACAGTCATGTTGCTAAATATGACATTAATTTGCTCATAACAATATGTAAGTAGTAGGAAACTGATGGTGCAGAATCCCTCACGGGAGGGAAAACGCATCAGATCTTAAAGTACTTTGGGAGGGAAAACGCACCGTGAGGGATTTTGCACCATCAGTTCCGTAAAGTGCACTAATGCTTAAAGTTAAAATATACATAGGAACGAGAAGCACACCGTGACTGACTTTATGGTTTAAATGACAATCACCTGAACGTAATGTTAAAATAATTGCTTTATAATAATCTCATTGCGTCCTAGTATGTTAAATAATTCTGAAAGATGAATAACTTTATTTTGCACTACGTTATTCGTTTAACACAACAAATGGCTAATAGTTTAAAGACTAAAGGCAACTATCGTAACAATTATGAGGAAAGATAATGAGGATCACTTAAATACGTTAGAAAATCAGTTGCAAAATGCAGATACGTCTGTTTGTTAAACATAAACTTAATAAATATCGAATTCAAATCACGCGCCAGTAATCATTTATAACAGTCAGTGAACCACTTCTATCTGCTCTATTACACAGAAGGTTCGCTAATATGTTAATATACATACATACAATAGTTTTTATAGCAGATTCATATTCTGTTTTGCTTTTACAGTATATATGACATATGTGATATTTATTTATTTAGATTTAATTTAAAACTTTTAGCATATCCTTAGAACAACGTTTTTACAAATACGCAAAGATGAACGCCTAAATAATTAGTTTATAGTGCAAAAAGTGTAAAATGTAATGCAACATCGATATTGTATTGGAGAAACAGACATTTTGCTTCCTAACTTATGTTAAAGAATTTATAATGTGTAAGCCATGGTATTCTTGAATTGGAGCTATATAATGTACGGTCGCATTATTATCCCGTGAGGGATTCTGCACCATCAGTTTCCTACTACTAATGACCAAAGACACGTATACAGACAAATGTATAAGGTATCAATACAAACAGCCCTAGACTTTGGAACTAGTGGTATCGTTTTGATATATGCAAATTTATAGAGATTGACGAAGATTAACGGATACGTCTGACGACCGACGGAGATATTATTATTAAAAGAGGATACGTATAACGGCAGATGTGTAACAAGCAGTAAGCGTAAATAGGTGTTTTCCAATAAGCATCAATATTATGGCGGTTGTTTTACCTTAGTCTATGTTGAATGACTTTGCATGTATATACTGATAATAATTATGTATCCCACTGCAGTATATTTTATCGATAATGACTGTGAATGCATAACTGAAACTTTATCGATAAAATCACCGGTTTAAAATATACTGCAGTACCGTAAACCATTCAATACTCTATGTAGTGTTGTTGTTGTGGAGGCGATTTATTACAGAAAGCCTCTATACCGAGTAATTGTGGTAAAATGAGGCATTTTTCGAAATAGGTTCTTCTTTGAAATTGTATTTATTTATCATGTTACGTTCATTAAGCACGTAATCTATGTTTCGAGAATACAATCTGCTAGATGTAGGGAGTGCCTCCTTAAGTCATAATACTTCCAAAGATCCTATTCTTTATGTTATGGGGGTTATTTAGCCCACATCAGTTATAGGGCATGTCCCTTTTAAGTAATATGCATTCTTTCAACTTTATTTATACATGTATATACTTTTCATTAAAATAAACTGATATCTTCTTGCTTCCCTATTTTAATTAAAAAAAGTAACTATTTTTGCAGCAAATCACATTGATATCAATAAAAAAAATGCGTTTCTATTAGCTTCACATGTTTCATTTGAGATATGTACTGAATTATAATTAACTGACAATATTCATTAAAGTTGTTGAAGTAAACTAGAAAGTTGTATCTTTACTTCTAATAGATGTTTTTATTTTAGAATTATTTTTATGTCTTCTAGCTTCCCTGAACGTTTGAAAATAACGAGTTTAACTGATTTCACAAATTAACGATTGTAATCACCTGTATTGACAAACAGAAGTGCTGTGACTTTTTCATTATACCTGACTTGGTGGGGTTGTTTACCTTCGGTACTTGGCTATTGCCATATGACCGAGCGTGAATACATAATATCACGGCCCTATATGTGTTTAAAGGTCCGTTGTTAAATCAAGCATCATATTTTGACCTGTTCGAAGATTTTACAAGATTTATAAAAATGTAATAGTGCCGAATCTAGTTGTAATGGTCTAATTTTAGTTATTTGATATATATCACCGTATTTTACAATGTTAATATATAGAAGCTGCTAGATAGCTTTATTCTGTTATGAGAATGTCAGTATTTATCGGCTCATCGAAATTTAATGCATCTACAATTTCACACTACATGTATTAGCACATGAAAATGTTTTAGGTGAGCAACGATGAATGAAGACTGCATTTTGTTCATAAGTTGTAGGGGGCGTGGTTAAGGGTTTTGTGGCGCGTGGTTGAGCGTCTGCTTGAGACAAGAGCGGGTTCAATTCCCGAGGGGGCATAACCTTTTGTTATTCCTTTTTAGTTATCAAACTGAATAACAGGGAAAATTAAGCATTTTACAAGGCAATTTGAAAAGTCTTAATTCATATTCATTTACGCGATATCTTAATACAACCGTGCGATTTTACAAGTTGAAATCTCAAAAGTTAGACGGTCATTGTATTTTTTCTTATATTTCAATTCGTATATACTTGTTTTATAATCAATAGTGATTGCCCTACCCCGAATTTTCTAAAGTCGTTTTCATGCGTGATATGTCTCGGACAAATGAAATTGAACGTCTAGTTTGGCATTATCGGATGTCTTAATTATTTTTACCGATTTTTAAATAAATAGATATGCAAACAGTATCCATATTTTAACAGTATTTTAAGGTCAAACTTAAGGGGGTAGGGAACAAAAACGGAATCAATTTTTAATTAAACGGTGAAATGCTAAGTACACTAGTCGGTTGACAGATGTAGATCATATAAATGTTAAGTTATTGTGTTTTGGAATAGTGTCCATTAGATCCCCACTACCTTAAATGTGGGAAAGAAAAGATTTTATTCAATTGCTATGTATGATTCTTCCTGCGATACAATCTACGTTAGACTCATTGTATTATAGTTGAATAATGATATTTTTTTTTTTTTGGTTTTTTTTTAAAGTTTGGTTTAACTTTTTGGCTTATTGGATGTCTTAATTATTTACCAGATAAATATCACGTCAAATATTACGTAGTTTAGGTACTAAGAGGAATAAATAAATAACTACGTAACCAGTATCAGTTAACTATACTTTGTTGGTTTGTACGCCGTGTTTTTATTTGATGTTTTCGTCTCCTGGGTTGATATGTAACCAATATCCTATTACGTAGTCGTCTAGATAATTAACACGATAAGATAAGATAAGGATAAGACATAAGAACTACCTCCTTAGATGCGTAAGATAAGATAAGATAAGATAAGATAAGATAAGCTAAGCTTTATTATAAGTCGGCGACATGAACAAGCTAAGAAACATAAGCTCTAATGAGCTTATGTAACCGACTAAGTGCACAAGCTTATGAAGTTTCTAAAAGATACAGGCAATTTCTATCAATTGTACGTTAACATATGCATGTACAATATGGCGACCGCGCGTGCATGCTTATCTGCCAATTAAGTAACTACAGTCGCTTCAAAATGGCCGCCGCCTATCAAAAGTAGGGATAACTTGCTTGCCTTCATTTCATCTGTTGTATTTGTCAGTTTGAATAAATGTAATACACAATTGTTGGACCACCGTGGCGCAATGGTAACGTGTTAACCTCGTGATTACAATTAAAGTTAGATCCCCATCGCTTCCCTTGGGTATATTTTAAATTGGGTGGTTATCGCTATTATTTAATTTTAGCTATTTTCGCGAATTTCCCAACAACGCAAACTATTACATACATTACATATCAATTTAAAAGAACTATCCTTTTGCGAAAATGCAAAATTCAAAGAATAAGTATATTTATACCGGCTGGTATAAAATTGTTACTGCAAATATTATTGTATAAATTAAGGTTTAAATATATACCTGCAGATACAAATTTTATTACTAGTTGTTAAATATGTTTTTTTTCCCATACCCATAGCTTTATCTGACAGGTGCACCTGATGATTTACCAAACTGTCAAATAATGACAACAATTTAGAAAGCGTTTAAGATTGTCGCTTGGTAAACCTGTCTCTTTCAAAAGAGAAGAATTTTATGTCCCGGAAAAAAAGGCCATGGATAGATACTGCAACAATAACTACAGAGAAAAACCAGGGCATAAATTTATTTGATAAATATAGGGGATAATGTAACATAGCATTAGTATGCACTTAGTAAACTCAAATACACGCAAATATATTCATGTGACAGTAGGACAGTTAACAGTTTGCGCCTCATTGACTAGATATTAAAACATTCGCACAAAGAATTGAAACGTGAGGTCCTGGGTTCGAATCCCAGCTCGTGAACGAGTGCGTCCTTGGGCAAATACACTGATGCCACATGTGTATCAGTCCACCAAGCTATAAATGGGTGGCATTTTAAAAGATATCGCTGCCTCTCTCTCGCAAGCGTGATGACATCTGGAATGAGTGTTCAATGTCGTATTCAACATATTTCAATTCAACGCTATTCAGTTGCAACATATTTTCAGTTTCTTATAAAAATACAAGACTCAATTAGGAGTGTTATGATATATTCTATGCATTGACTTGTAACGTTAGATTTGACAAGTTTGATGGATGTTCCTTTTGTACTAAAAAGTAACAGTTGTCTCGGATTAATTGGATGTCTGATATTAAGAAAGGAAGGATAAACAGAAAAACAGAAAAACAGAAAAACAGACTGAAAATGTGTTGTATCGTTTTTCCTTGATAGAATAAAATACATTTTGCAATAAATGTTGAAAGAACAGAAAGTGAAAGCGTGTACTACATTGTATGAACTCTCAAGGTCAAGTGCTAAATCTAAAATTCATACGGCTTTAAAGTGATGATCGTGCAAAGTCAATTGTAAACTACATTATAAAATTAGACTTAAATTGTGGTCTAAGAAGTGTTGCATCCCTTCACGACTAGTGTCTACTGATATATCTACCTTTTCAAGCATCTACGACCCAAAGCAGACGACAATAAACTTTTTTTTATGTCAGACGACAATTAAACAATGTGACCAGGATTTAAGTAGTTAGCCTTTTCGATCACAATTCTGCGTAACACCTCTATCTAAAGAAATAGACTTGCCCAAATTGGAATTCAGAAGCTCCTATTGTTATATTTTAGGGTTGTAAATGGGTTGCGAGGTGTTCAATTTTCTGATATTTTAGGGTTGTAAATGGGTTGCGAGGTGTTCAATTTTCTGATATTTTAGGGTTGTAAATGGGTTACGAGGTGTTCACTTTTCTGATATTTTAGGGTTGTAAATGGGTTACGAGTTGTTCACTTTTCTATGCTAATACATGTATTCTAGAACAAAGATCTATAAATTTTATGATAGAGTTAGGTATAATGTGACCGACCACACAACCTACTTGACCTTTTGCACTGTGTTCTTTCGTTTCGCCAAGCGAGTTACATGTTTTAGGTTAAGTTTTAATATTTCCAAAGATTCTATAATAATTATTTATTTTTTGGAGGTTGTTTTAGGTAAAGTTGTACTATTTCCAAAGATTCTATTATTTATGTTTTGGAGGTTATTTAGTTTGGTATCAGTTATAGGGTATGTCCCTTTAGAGCTGCTCGCTTTCAGATTTTGGTGAGAAAACAAGGTTTTTCGAACTGTCTGAAATTAACATATTTTGGAACGAATCATCAAATAAAAAGGTGCCAGTATAGATTCCTGTACATAATTTCTGTATTTGTTCCTTGTGTTGTTGATTCTAGCCATCACTAAACAAATTTATGTTTTAGTATATCATTTTGGAGAAATTAAACTTTTTCACCGCAAACTGTGAACGAGCAGCTTTAAGTGTATGCCTGAAATTAATGAAATGCTGCTGTATTTCACTTAAACTTAAATGTATTGTTTACAATTCCTTCTTTTCGCAGGTACACAATAAAATTTAAAAAAAACATAAATAAAGTTACAGTAAACATTCCTACTATACTTGATATTTCTATTTTTAATTTATTCACATTCACATATAATTTAAACTACTTTTTCACTATGTATAAAGTGAGAGACTACTATATCAATAGAAAGGCTCGTGTTACACCTATACAAACGACCATAATAAAACTTCATGTCACTTCGAGCCGGGAGTTTTATAACACCCTGTTATGTGAAAAAAACGTATGTGTAATGCTCATAATTCATTACATAAGGTCACACATCCAGACCGGCTTTCATGATCAAGTGGTTAGGCTCACCGACTCGAAATAAATATTCCCTTCAATGACTGTTGGTCATGTGTTTGAGCTCAGCGACTAACTTGAATCATCATGTGCGAAAATCGGCAGATGAAAGTCCCCGTGGTGGTTACGTAAAATTTATTGTAAATAATTTAAATCATCTTCATTATTATATTTATTATTAGACTGATTCATTTATTATTGATTGCGAAGCAAGTTCTTACAGCTCATTCCAGGTGGAATCAATATCGAAGAGAGGGAGGCCATGTGGAATTATTTGTGTCTTGATACTACCGACATGGCTATGGCAGGGATCGAACCCGGGACCCTTCGACCATGAGACGAACGCGCTACCACTGGACTGGACATCTCTGCATCCATATACTGATTCACGTAACGCATTCCGGACAAATTAATAGTATACTCTAGGCCTTAAAGTAACTCAGTACTACTTCTAAAAATAATTCAACAAGGGTTTGTATGTATATTTTTATTACCAACAACTAATTATTTTAAAATATCTATCTTAGTTAAGATATACATGTATATAGTATCATTAGTTATCATTACTTTTCGACTTAAATTGCATTGAATTACAAGTCAATGGCGTACCCTAAAACTTCGAAAGTAAGCCGCGGGTTATTTTTTTATTTTCGTAAGGATTTGGTGGCTTATTATCTAGATCGGCTTATTTTCCAGTCTGGCTTATTTTTAAAGCACTTTTACAGTGCAAGTTTAGTTTGACATTAACAGTAAATGTTTTATCAATTGTGTAAATAAATAAAAACAGTGCTTTAAAATAAGTGTAAAAACATTCTACGTTATCATCAGAGTTATATCCCTGTTCTGTTATTAAAAAAAGCTAGCAGCTTATTTTCCAATCTGCTTATTTTCATGTCCATTTCCACTGCAAGAAATCGATTGTCTATTTTCAAGACCGTCTTATTTTCAACACCGGCTTATTATCAAGATTGTAGGGTATGTGTATAAGAGAAATAAGCTTACTAAAAAATGGACAATTTGCTGAAATTTCAGTACATAATATTAGGTTACAAACAGGTCGTTTACGATTCTCTGATAGTGACGTAATAGATATGTGTGTACACATACACTGACAACAATCGAATACTTTGAAAAAGTCCCAGGAGCACAATTACAACTACATTGTAGTTCTAATTTTAGTAAGAAAGATGTCTAACCAGCTGAAATGTCCTTTATTTAACTTTGCTTTTAAATCGGTTAGTACAATGTACAGAAATTACAGAAATATAGCGCGGCAGTATTTTTAATGGCATTGCAAATAAATAAGAAAGCCTTTCTGTCAACTCAATTTCATGAAGAAACGTCTTGAATACAACAGAAATGCATCTGTAAACATTGACTCAAAGTGTATAGAATATGGTTCTATTATTATCCTATCGAAAAATTTATTTCACTATATCAGTAAATTCAAAGTGATCATTGGACTTTAATCATAAAAATATCCATTCAATGTGTTTACACAATAACATTAGACACTTGCAGCATTACTGTCACATTTTGCAAAAATGATATATATGTAACAAGCTCATACAATAACGTAAAATACTGACTTTCTTAGCAGTACAGATGTACATGTTTATTGATATACAGTAGTCAATACAACAGCAACTAATACCTTGCATTAGGTAAAATAAGGAAACTGCAATCTAGCCCTTAATTCATTTGTCCCTACCAATATGGCTGTCAATACAGATCAAGGGAGGTAAATATTGTAGATGTGTTCGTGTCAAAATATTACGAAAACCGGTGTCTAAATCATCCTCCAAAATTCGATATTTCTTTTCCAGTCGAGGCTTCTTTTTGCGAAAATTAACAAAAAAACAAAAGTATCGCCAATAAAATTCAATTAAGAGTAGTTCTTCTAAAAAGCATCGTTCGGGTAATGTACACGTATACTGTATACACATGATTAAAAAACTATTTTGTAACGGGTATAAAACTTATAAACCTAAATGCAAGCAAACTTCTACAGAAAACAAAGTATAACAAGTATAACAGCCATTAAGCACCGGGGCTAACAAAATGTCATGGCAAATGTTTTTTTTAGTCCTTAAGTCCGTTACAATGAGTACAATTCTTCATATCTGCGAAATATTCTTCCACTTGGATGTTTATCTCGGTTATGCCAAACTGCGACCTGATCAAGCCGGACGTCCGCTTCAGCAAGGCCATTGAATCTGTGTTCTTACCTGAAAAGCAACTAACGATGTGAATTTCTAATACATGTGTGTATATACACTGTTACAGAAGTAGGTAAAAATTGTATGTCCGGGTGTAAAAAAATCAAATCTAAATGGTCGAAAGGAGTATATTTAATTTACATGTATAATTATACTGAGTTTTCTGTAACAGTAATACTTATTCTGAAAGTTTCTAGCAAATAATTGTCTAATGTGAACTTCCAACATATGTATGTGTTCAATGCTGAAATAAAGCTGCATGAACTAGATAACTTACTGACAGCTACATGCACCGATAATGCCATTTTATCCATAGACAGCGACCAGATTCTTAAGTCGTGTATATCCTTCACTTCTGGAATATTTTGTAATCGTGCACGTATTCTTTTGAAATCCAAATGTTGAGGCGTACCTGCGAATTAAGGGTGATAAAAAATTATCATTCACACTACAACACATATGCTTATAAAGTTTATATGAACAACTGTACAACTGCTGTCGGCCTGGGAAAACAAACTATTCGTTGCTCCTTTCTTTATTAGGATTTGATAGCAACTTATGACCTTTTACGAAATAAAAATATGTCTACGCAAACGTAAATGCTGATGTGGAAAAACCGTTCCTAGAATGTTTCCTACCTATCAAAAATCTCATCATTGGGTAATATTCGCGATAATTCAATTTTCTCTTAATTTACGAATTCCCCACTTCGCTAATTAAAAAAAAATCTCGAAAACAAATTACTTAATAAAAGTAGATAAATTTAAAATTCGCGAATAAGTGAAACAGTGTCTGATCGAAAAACGCGACATTTTCGGCAGGCTCAAATTACCCAGTGGCAATTTATAGTATATTTTGCTGCGATCCCCGACTGGAAAAATAAGCATATATGATTTGCACTTACATTCCCGCGGAACAATACATAAATGACGTACTTCAACACTTCATTAAAAAATAAATATCTGACTTTCACTTACTTTCCCTTAGAATAATGTTTATATCACATGCACTAATATTACATCAGAACATAAGCCTTTAGTATAATTTGCACTGACCTGTCGGAACAAAACATATTATGACTTCACTAACCTTCCCTCAGAACAATACATATATGACTTGCACTAACCTTCCATCAGAACAATACAGATATGACTTGCACTAACCTTCTTTCAGAACAATACAGATATGACTTGCACTAACCTTCCATAGAACAATACAGATAAAAATTGTGACTTTCACTGACCTTCCATTAGAACAATGAACATTTGACGTGCACTGACCTTCCATTAGAACAATGAACATTTGACGTGCACTGAAGTTCCATTAGAACAATGAACATTTGCCGTGCACTTACCTTCCATTAGAACAAGACATATATCTTTCAACACTGGCAATGTTGTAGCTATGACTATGACAGAGAACACAAATGTACAAATCGGGTCGGCTAACTTCCACTCAGGCTGTAAATAAGACGTGTAAATGAAGTACATGTATATGCATTTGTTAAATACTCGTTTGAAGTTTGAACTTGACGGGCAGGTTTAATTACGGATCGAATAATTTCGCAAATAATTTTGACAAAAATCCTAAACAAACGTACACAATAGATGCCATAACTTTACAGGATAATCCTACAACAGACAGAGTCATAAGAATGCATTACTATAATATCTTCAGAAATGCGAATATCTGAAACGTACTTTGCATTCGGATGACCCAATGGGACCATGTAATTCATAAAATACAATAATGCTCCGGCAGAAATGCAATAATGCCCAAATATTGCCTTAATGTAAAGAGTGCAACAATTTTAATATTGTCCTGCCAAATCCAACACGGTATAAACCCAATATTGCCCTGACCAAAATACTATTGCCCAGATAGGACCAAGATGGTAAACTAAATGCCTTGGATATTTACATGATTTAACCAAAACTGTATAATATAAGGTAACTGATTTGTAGTTTTGGCATTGGAGACAATCCATATGGTATTTTGTAAATGATTTTAACGGAGAGGGCAATAGACATAGCAATCAATTAGTTGTTTGCAATCATTAATAAGAGTACAGACGGTGGCAAATAATAAAATAACTACAAGACTAACCCTATTCTAATGCACAATCAGCTAAAGACGTTCGTTTTTGGACCGTGTATTATACATTATTTATCCGTTGTAGATTCAAATGATATAACCAATAGGAAACAACATTACAACAGATAAGAGTTAGAAAATGAAATATTACCTTGACAGTACAAAATGCATAAAAGGACTTATCACTGCACTACTATAATCAAAATGTATAAAAGCATATTGGCCAGACAACCAACAATATATAAATGCAACATTGCCCTAATAAGGCCAAAATGTATACAATGCGATGTTGACCTATAAGGATCAAAATGTATAACATGCTTTTTTGGCCAGATATACATGGATATACATATACGTGGAATCAAGCACAGCCAATGTGAAACGTGTTTATTTGGCGGTAGAGAAAAATTGTGTAAATTAAAGTGTTTGCATATATTCAGAGAACTTCTAGTAGTGTAGAAATTCGAAGAATAGATATTTGAGCTACTACCTAGCGGTTTATATAGACTGGTAACGATTGTGGTGTGTAATAAGGACTTGATTCACGGTAGCGGGATCATTGACACAAGTACCTGCGTATTTTTTAGCTATTCACCGGTAAATAGCGATAATGGACCAGTTGTCGGATAGTGTTGTGTGCAGTCAGGACAGTGTTCTGTGCAGTCAAGGGAGTACACAATGGATTGTGGATGAAGCGGCTGATTTTGTGCAACAAGTAATGTGTTCACAACCGGAGTCGGTAGTTATTGACACTCCAAAAGGTAGCAGGAAAAGGGTTATTTCAGCGCCATCAATGGAAGATACAGAATTTGACCAGAAAAAGGTAAAGACACTGCATCATGAGAATGAGAATAAAATCAATGATAAACAGTCTATCAGTTCAAGTAAAACCCCTCAAGTTGATTTACATGTTGCAGATATCCATGTACCAGTTATGGAAAGACCAGACTTTGATAAGTTACATTTATCAGATCTTGCAAAAATGATTTATACAATGACTTGTGATATGAGAGCAATGTCAAACAATATGCATAGATTAAACACCGATGTACAAGATATGATTGCAGGCGTTCATAAACGTATAGACCTTGTCCAACAATCAATTGAGCAGTCAGTGTCCAAGAAATTAACAAACGTTATTGATAAACGTATTACTACAGAAGTGAATAAAATGAAAAAACAGGTAGATGATAAGGTAGATGGTATTATCAGAGACGTACAAGCAGAATGTAGGTCAACTATTGAAGAATCTGAAAAGAACATTGAGGAGGTTATGCAAAATTTAAACCTTCAGGGCTCAACAGTAGTACAGGACATTTCCAATAACATTGTTTTAGTAAATGTAAAAGAATCAAGGAGTGAAAATGTGTTGGAAAAGGTGAACAAAATCTTGGCTGATGGTGTTCAGGTTTCAGTGCGTGCAACACAGGCGGTACGCAAGGGAGTAGAAGGTTCCAGAGTCATAGTAGCAACAATGAAGAATCAGGAAGAAAAAAGTGTTGTGCTTAAAAAGAAGTTTTGTTTAAAGAAAAATGATCAGTATAACAATGTGTTCATCTCAAGTGATAAATCTAAAGAAGAAAGAGTACAAGCTAATAATTTTAGAAAAATTCTTGATAGTTTAAAGAAAGGCAAAGTATCTGACCTTGAAATGCGTGGTGCATATATTGTGTGTAGAAGCGAGAATAGGGACCGCAATCAGCAAAGTGATGCAAATCGTGCTTCAAGGAACTCTTCAGGTAACCAAGGTGAAGAGCGCACAAGATCTGACAATAGTGAGTGGACAACCAGTCAGAGAGGAGGTTCCAACAATCATTACAGGAGTTCTGGATCTAGTCGTGACACTAATAGTAACAATACCTGTAACTCTGGTTATAGAGGAAGACAGAGGAACTCCCGCAGGAGATAGGCAGTATGCGGGTTTTGGAATGTGCAAAATTGGAACAATAATGCTTTAACTGATAATCATAAATTGAGAGAAAACTGTATTAAATTTTGTAATTATGATATTTTAGGTGTTGCAGAGACACATCTCAGAGATAATCAGTCATTAGATGTTGATGGCTATACATTCTATGGTCATAATAGAAGTAATTTACATAAAAAAGCTAAAACTGGATCAGGTGGTGTTGCTTTTTTAATTAAAAATGAGTTTTTAAATGATTTTAACTGTAGTATAATTGATAATGAAGTTGAAGGTATTCTCTGGATTTCATTGTCATGTAAAAATGACATGTATAATGATATACTTGCATGTGTGTGTTATTTGCCACCACAGAATTCTAGCAGGCAAATTGATGTAAATGAATTTTATGACACACTTTTGTGTCAAATTGGAAAATATCAAAATGAAAATGCTGCAGTTTTTATGTGTGGCGATTTTAATAGTAGATGTTCAAATAATCTAGACTATATTCCACGTATTGATTATATACCAGATAGAGATATTATAGATTACACGTCAAATCAGTATGGGGATATTCTGAGTGAATTTCTAATTAATGTAAATTTTTGTATTTTAAATGGTAGAAATACAATAAAGAATAACTTCACATTTGTAGGACCTTAAGGTTCATCTGTGGTAGATTTTTGTCTTATTATATATGAAAACCTGACTACATTTGTAGATTTTGAAGTATTGACAGTAACGGATATTTTAGATGTAATCAAAGGGTATTCTCAGTTGAAGAAAATGGCAGTTCCAGACCATTCATTACTAAGATGGAAATTTAGTCTTGATAATATTTGTAAAAATATGTCTCAGGTTGGACCCAACTGTGATATAGTGCATAATAAATCATTATATAATACAAGGAATGTAGGTCCAGAATTTTTATCAAATCCGGAGGTTTTGCAGGAGGTTTTTCAAACCATTGACCAGCTTGAGAGTACTTCTGTATCACAGATGGGTCTCGATGAAGCATATGATAAGTTTGTAAACATAGTGCATGATGAGATGTCGTCTACACTTGAACATAAAGTTGTTACTATATCTTCTAGAAGAACAAATAAGAAATTTAGAGTTAATAAACCTTGGTGGCATGACCACCTTACAGTATTGTGGACTGAAATGTGCACAGCTGAGAAGTTATGGCTAAAATGTAGTACATGTAATAGGAATAGACAAACACTTAAACATATGTATGTACAAAAACGAAAGGCTTTTGATAGTAGTGTGCAGAGAGCAAAGCGCCAATATGTTTATCGAGCACAGTCAGATCTTGAGGCTGCAGTTTCATTGAACTCGAAATATTTTTGGAAAAGTATTGGGAATATTGGTATTGGAAATGAGCGTTTGAAGCGTATTCCATTTGAAATAAAAATGTCTGATGGTTCCATTTGTAATGACCCTAATACTGTACTCAAAAAGTGGGGCTGTGATTTTGAAGATCTTCTTAACATGAAGAGCACTACTCCAAGTGAACATGTTAGTGATTCTGTTCCACATGGTATAAATTTTTATAATGTCAGTGCTTCTGATTTACAGGAATATGAAGATGTAGATAGTATGTTGACTGTGGATGAGGTCTTAAAATGTGTTTTACTAGCTAAATCAGGCAAGGCACCTGGATATGATGAGATACCATGTGAACTTCTTAAGAATGACGCTGCTGTAGCTATGTTACATAGTCTTTTTAACAGATGTTTTATTAGTGGTACAGTGCCTACTGCATGGTCAAAAAGTATTATTACACCAATACCCAAATCTTCATCATCAGACCCTCGTGACCCTCTTTCATACAGAGGCATAACACTAGCGCCATCTATGTATAAAATTTACTGTGCTGTTTTGAATAACAGGTTAACTAAATGGTGTGGAAATAATGATATAATTTGTGATGAACAGAATGGTTTTGTTAAAGGTAAAAGCACAGTAGACCAAATACAATCTCTTACAACAATATTAGAAACTCGTAAACTTCAGAAGTTACCTACATTTGCAGCTTTCATAGATTTTAAAAAGGCGTATGACCTTATAGACCGTAGTTCTCTTTGGAAAAAACTGCAGCAGCATGTGGGGCTTAATGGCAGACTGTTAAAAGCCATTTCATCATTATACAAAGATGTTAAATGCTGTGTACGGCTTAACGGTTTTGACACAGACTGGTTTGATGTTAAATGTGGTTTAAAACAAGGCTGTCCTTTATCTCCCTTGTTGTTTAATCTGTATATTAATGATTTAGTTACTTACATGAATAGTTTTGACAAAGGTGTATGTATTTGGGAGAGAAAAATATGCATTCTGTTATATGCTGACGATATAGTATTGCTAGCAGAAAGTGCACAAGATCTACAGTCAATGCTTGATGCCTTAGCAATTTGGTGCTGTCAAAATAAAATGATTGTAAATTGTAGCAAATCAAATGTAGTCCATTTCAGAACTAATAGTATGCCTAAAACAGAACATGTATTTAATTTTAACTCCGAAGAGTTGCATATTGTACACAGTTACAGATACCTTGGTGTTGTATTAAATGAATTCATGGATTATAATGAAATTGCAAAAACTGTAGCAATGTCTGCCTCTAGAGCGCTTGGTCTTGTAATCTCCAAAAGTAAGGCATTTGGTGGTTTTCATTATTCAACATTTACAAAACTTTATGATACCATGGTATGGCCCATTATTAATTATAGTGCCCCTATTTGGGGTGACAGGTCCTACTCGTGCATTAATGCAGTTCATAATAGGGCCATGCGTTACTATTTAGGTGTTGGAAAATACACTCCAAATGTTGCAGTAAGTGGAGAGATGGGATGGAAACCACCAATTGTTAGACAGTGGGGATCAGTATTTAGACAGTATATTAGAGTAATTAATATGGGTGATTTTAGAATTAATAAAAAGATATATATGTGGTCTAAAACAAGCCATGTTAAAAATGGATTTTTCCGAATGAAGAAATTTTTACAAGACATTGATAGTATTCATTTACTAGAAGAGAATATTACAAATGCCAAGCCAACTATTTTACAACTAGAATCGAAATTAATGAATATTGAAATAAATAAATGGAAAATGATGTTGGAAAGAGAAAATGCATTAAGAGGAAACGGCAGTAACAAACTAAGAACTTACAGAAAGTTTAAATCACAATTTTGTACTGAAAAATACTTGGTTAATAATTTGCCATATTCGTATAGATCTGCATTTACAAAATTTAGATGTGGCGTAGCACCTCTCAGAATAGAAACAGGCAGATATGAGAATATTGATTTAGTTAATAGAACCTGTTTTAACTGTCTTGACATTGTAGAAGATGAAAAACATGTACTTTTAAATTGTCCATTGTACAATGATATTAGGAAAGACCTAGACTCTGCAATAAATAACTTGTCAATAGTGAACCAGAATATGTCTGATGAAGAGAAAATTGTTAAAATATTTAGTGATGAAAATCTCATCTATATATCTGCCAAAACCTGCCATAATACTTTAATTGAAAGAAGGAAACTACTGTACTGTAGATCATGACTTTAATGTTACCAATATTTTAACATTTGCATAGCTAATTATCAGTATGATTTTTAGCTAATACATTCATGTATACGTCTTTTATATCATTGGTCTCATATATTGATAATGCTTATCATATACACTGATGAGACTAAGTTTAGGTAATCATTGCTAATCAGTTCATCCTTGATCTGATCAAGGGTGATATTCGATTTTTTAAGGCTATTTTTTACATGCGCAGTAGTGCCCTTTTTTTCTTTTCAGTTTCTTACTCCTGTTTCATTCTATGGCAGTTTTTAGTTAAAGATTAGCAATGGCTACCGACTTTTACACTTATAAATAGTCTTAATACATAAAGTGCTGTGATACTTCTTACAGTGGAAGTAAAATCAGTTCTTCTGTTTTACTATGTAAATAATAATATAAATATTAATATAACTATATTTTAATTAATATAACTTATGAATTTTAATTGTAATTTAAAGGTGCAATATGTCATTGTATATTAATTTATCTGTGATACTCTTATAAGGGGGGGGGGGGGGATCAATGTAATAATAATAAAGGTGGATCATATACAAATGTCATTAAGTCAAAACTATTAAAAGTGTATATATGTTTTATATTGATAAGATAAAATTTGTAATCAGTTGGGGGGGGGGGGGGTGGGGGGGGGGGGGGGGGGGGGGGGGGGGGGGAGGAGATTAAAAAATTTTTTTTTTTTTTATAGGAATTAAAATTTTTAAAATTTTTTTTTTTTTTTTTTTTTTTTTTTTTTTTAAAATTTATTTTTTCCTTTTAAAGACCCAAAATGTTTCCATTCCATTTTTAACTTGGAATGATAAAAATGCAAAGAGACTTTAATAAAATATTTGAATTGAATTGGGGGGGGGGGGGGGGGGGGGGGGGGGGGGGGGGGGGGGGGGGGGCCCCCCCCCCCCGGGGGGGGGGGGGGGGGGGGGGGGCTTGGGTTGGGGGGGGGGGGGGGTTTTTTTTAGGAAAAAAAAAAAACCAAGAAAAAAAAAAAAAAAAAAAAAAAAAAAAAAAAAAAAAAAAAAAAAATTTTTTTTTTTTTTTTTTTTTTTTAACACACACAAAAAAAAAAAAAAAAAAGGGGGAAAAAAAAAAGACACCAAAACTGCACCTTTAAAAGGGTTCAAAAAAGATAAAGGTTGTCGCACTTTTTCTTCTTCAGCACGTCTAGATTTTCTTAGATGTCTCAGCTTTTCTCGGAAATTGGACAAAAATCAATAGAGAAATAAACTGACTTATGTAATTCCAGGATTAAGATTTGTTTATCATTTTCTTCTTACAATTTTTTTTTCTGTTAAGAAAATTACTTTCCAGTAGGTGTACCTGGTTCGTTTCTTGTCAGACCGCCATAAGAAGCATACTTATCGTCTTGGGCAAACTCCGACAATGTGAGTTCTTCCTTGTCTGAATCAGAACTCCAACTGGGAGTACCTTCTTCACAATCACCAATGTGTTTGTGGTCATGTCCTCCTGGGTGCAGTGTCAGCATCATACTGAAGCAGAATTCGTGTATGCATTTTAGAGTTTTACTGTTGGTACCGCATAATCTTTATGAGCAACGCTACCATAAGAGTTTAGTTATTTTAGGTTTCGGGGGATAGTGTAAGATACAGAACGCGTACCGTTCCAGAAACTCTCCCTGGTTCTTTAAAATGTCCGGTGTACAGTACATATACATCGGTCCTCGGATTTCCAAAAAAACGTTAGTTATGTTAGTGGAGGATCAGGGAATCGAACATTCGATCCCTAGATTACAAGCCCAGCGCGTTTACCACTGGACCACTGATCGGCTCCTAGCAGAATTCAGATTGCTTTCATGTTTTATCTTACACATACTATAAACTTGGTCATATTCGCGTTACGAAATTTTCGCGATTTGTGTGCAGACAGATTTAATCGCGAATTTTATATTCGCGAAAGGATAATTCTCGCAAAATTAATCAACGCGAAATGAATCTTTCGCGAGATTTTTAAATCAACGAGGTGGAAAATTCAAAAGAGATCTCATGACTCCTAGATTACTTACAGTGAATCTTTCAGCCATGCTTATCTGGTACAATGCTAAAATGCGAATCTGCAATACTTACACGATGTTAAATCCTACGCCACATGACGCTGTTATAAGCATAATGGTAGCATCCACATTAAAGTCCATCTGCACGACTCTCTGTATTGCCACATAACAGAGAACACACGTGATCATCCAGAGAAGATACATGGCAATTAGCGCCCCTAAAATCTCTGAAATAAAAATAAATGACGAAAGTGGCTTCTTTGTCTAGTAAGTTGCTAATTCGTCTAAAACTAGAAGTTTGTGCATGGTATTAAGATGACCCACATTGCCATTTTATCTCTCCAATGACAGAAAAGACCATGTTCTTGGCAGTTTCAAAACCTCGTTTCTACCCTTGCGGCTATCTTAAAATAAAGGATGTGAATCTGTTAAAGTTTGGCGAAAGTAGTGAAGATCAGTTCTAAATGCTTCCATAACAGTGTTTTTGTCTTGAACAAGTCGAATCATTGTCGGCTAAGGCTTGTAAAGTATGCATGAAATATATATCTTAGTGCACATAAGTTTGCTACAATTCCATTAAAAGATAGAGCAGGCATACATGTACAAAAATTTATACACAATATTAGTGAAGACGTCACTATGAAACAATAGTAAAGTACCTGCTCGATACCATCCAAAACTGAGTTTCTTTGTGGGGCGTCTGGATGCAAAGTGCAGTGCAAGAAGGCTTATCACAAAACTAGCAAGATCTGCCAACAAATGAGCGGCATCTGAGCATATGGCTAAACTATTGGCAAGGTATCCTCCTAAAAACAACAAAACAAATATGACCAGACTATTCGTAAGATATTCTCCTAAACTCAATCAAAGCACAGCACTAAACTGTTGACCAGGCACCCACCTGAAAAAATATCAAATCATAGACTATTTGTTACGTACTACTCTCCTGTAAATGGTCAGCTCAGAACCTTTATTAGCACAAGAATCGAAACTACATCTACCACAATTATCAAAAACCATCAATAAAGATCTCAGGTAGTTCAACACAGAGTCTGAGGTGTGTAGCTTGTCCACTGGCTTTTTGTCGTAACTCAGGGTTCATTCCTCTGTGTACTATGATTCTTGGTACGCGCCGTGCTTAACTGCGTTTGGGGATTTCTATTTCTTATTTAATAACCAATTTATATTTAGATTTTAACAAAGGAATCTTCTGACGTCCAATATAACTGACTTTTGTATTTATTGATTTAATATAAACTTTATCTACTGTTATGATTCGATATTTTTCAGGAGGGTACCTCGCTAATACTAGTAGTCTAGTGCTGTGCTTTGATTGTGTTCAGGATTTATATGTGATATTATGTCCAGGAATGTTATATATCCTCAAAATGATCGAGTTGTACAAATGAAATGGCAGAAAAATTTGATTTAACGTTTAAACATCCGTAGACTTCATCTTATGGGGTATACATTTCTCAGTTAATTCGGTTTGCCAGAGCGTGTAGTTATGTTGAGGATTTCAATGAACGTAATCAATATATTACAAATAAACTTCTTCAACAGGGCTACCGTTATTACAAATTGCGTAAATATTTTGCTAAATTTTACTATCGTAATTCTGATTTGGTTTTGAAATTCAATAGTAATCTAAAGACTCTTCTGCGAGAAGGTATTTCAAAACCCGATTTTTATGGGGATGTGGTTTACAAACTTCGTAAGATTTTGGGTCATGGCAATTTTCCAACTGTATTTGCTAAAATTATAAAACGTTTTGTTAAAAGAGGTTACGACCCAACTGTTTTGAGACACACCGCATGTTTGGTGTTCAACCCGTTTACAGTTGGACGCTATGCTTCCCTCTTTGATTGTGTCTGACGGAAGAGGGGAGGACTCTGTGATGGGCAGTTTTTAAATCCCACTGGGACGAAACTGTTTTGATTTCTGTCCTCTGGCCTGTTTCGTCGGGCCCTTAAGGGTGTTTCTCTTGGTGCTCTGCCTTCTGCAAAGGCATTGAGTACATACGTTTTTTGGTTCTCAAGGTTTGCTTTTTATATATTTATACACGAGCATTTTTGTGTTTTACATACCATGCCTTTTGTTTCCATTGCGTGTGTTAGAGATTCACCTAGCAGGGATTACTTTTATTTACACTGTCCTGTGACTTTGGAACATGGTGGGGGTAAGAGTGAGGTTTGGTGCGCACCATAAACCGGTTTAAGCTCCCCAGTGGTGTTTTTGCCACTGACCGTTCCAAGGCGGTGCCCCACTGTGTTCCTTTAATTGTTCGTTTTGTCCTCGTGTGTTTGCTTTGTATGCTAGTGTGTGTTGGTAGTGTATATGTGTGTGTGTACATGATTGTGTGTGTGTGTGTCGTGTGTGTGTGTGTGTGTGTGTGTGTGTGTGTGTGTGTGTGTGTGTGTGTTGGTGGTGTGCACTTCTGGGTGCTGTGGGGTTCGTTTTGGGGAGGCTGCGTTTTTGGTACGTGGCATTCCCTGTTTGATATTATTTTTGTTTTTATCATAGGTACCCATTCTTAAAATTCTCATCCATATGAAATTTGTATCAATCGATCATTATGAAATTTGTGTAACGGAGATATCTTCCCAATGTCTTCATAAATGCA
Organism: Saxidomus purpurata; assembly: GCA_022818135.1. Lineage (NCBI taxonomy): Eukaryota > Metazoa > Mollusca > Bivalvia > Venerida > Veneridae > Saxidomus > Saxidomus purpurata. The sequence goes on from JAFMSR010000017.1 coordinate 31,317,167, forward strand.
CGACATAGTAGCTTTCGTGTTTCGATTGCTAAAATAAGCTGGCCGATATTGGAAGGTTCGATAATTAAATAAAGAAGGTAAGAGGCAGGTTGTGCACGAGATCTTTGGTTTAGTATACAATTATGGAAAGTTGCTTTCAATTTTACATCTCTTTGAACAAAACCGTAAGTGTAAACTGTCAGACTGAAAATTAATTTGCTGCACTATGTAAGTGAAATCCAGAAGCTTCTGAATATACATGGAAAATATCAATGTTGAAGTAACTTTCTTAACAAAACGTCTATTTCTAGATAAATCAAGCAAATAATTTACAGCTGCTCGCTCACAGTTGCTGTTGAAAAAAATAAAATTTTCAAAAATGACATACTATTACATAAATATAAGACTAAAGCTTTAAATCAACAATAGAAGTAAAACTCTACGTAGGAATTTGCAAAAATCAATTGAAAATGCTGGTTTTACGGCACCGCTACACTATATGTTTATAATGGAATTTCAAAAGCGTTTGCAACGCTTTATTCTGGGTTGTGTATTACTTTAGATATACAGATATCCTTTACAGGAATTTATACTAGAACCTTTTACATGACTATGTGTTCTTAGATATGTTATTTCCATACAGTTTAAAGAACTTTATTTTTTTACAAAAATATGAGAGCGAGCAGCTTTAAAAAGAAAAACAGAAAATAAGCAATAAACCAAATACCTCTAAATTTTGATAAAATTCATAACCATTTTTCGGATTATTTGGCTTAATTTCCATTCTAACGACATATATTTGGTACTGTCCAGACCTTATTACATTGGGAAATCAGCTGCACAATATTATTGTACAATCAAGAAGTTAAAAGTTCACTACAAAAAATTCTGTTACATCGAAAACCACATACCAATGACTTCTGCTATAATAAACATCACAGAAAGGACACAGGCGATGAGTAATTTCTTTCTGGCATGTTTGTCAACACCATGTGTCTTCGTCTGGTCGTGACAGCCACACTCTGTATATAAAAGAAATATACAACATTGAACCTGTATGCTGTACTGACTTCCTCAATTAACACATGTACCTTCACTCAGTTCCAAAAGAAAGTGTGCACTTTGTTTTCTGTGATTTTTCATCGACTACTTTTCTGAAAGCCTATATATTTGGTACCAAAATTGAGATCTGTTTACGTACAATATGGCGAACATTTTAGATTTTGCAATCGATCGATGACAAATACCCATGAGATATTATGTGCAATAATTGAAGTCGATACGTCTGCTAAATATTGAAATATTCAAAATTAAGAAGTGCACACCTTCTTTTGGAACGGAGTGTTGTCTCTAATAAAATCTATATATTTTCAGACCGCCACGCGCTCCAAAGCAGACGATAAAATGTAAGGCCGTCTGCTGAGAACCATACATCTCTACTATATCTTGATCAAGATGTTTAAAATAAACTGAATGCTTTGAAAAATTGTAAGAATTAAGATAATTTTATGTTGTACTGGTTACTTCAATTAACCAATTTGTACCCTGTGTCGAATAAAATCTGTACATGTAAAGTGCAGATGCAATGTCGTCTACTGATAACCGTATATATCTCTACTATATCTTGATCAAGTGAGATGTTTAAAATAAACAGAATACATTGTAGTAAAAAAAACATACAAGAAATAAGATTATTAATGGTTAATGATGTGAATGAGGTAAAAAATATTAGGAGCAGATGTAATTGAAAGTATCACCATTTTCTATAATGATGATGAAATCACACACAATCATTCACTTTTAAGCGAATTATAATAATTAAAAAATTTGGACTTAAGTTTAAATACTTAAGAATTCACTTAAGATGCTACTGGAATACGACCCCTAGGTCATACTGCTATATTCTTTCAAAGTTAATGCCATAATTTATACACATTTACAAACATGATGTCTGCAGCTTGAAAATCTATGTTTTCTTATATTCTCGATAGCTAATTAAATTTTTTTAATATATGAAGCTGTTACACAGTGCAATATCTGTTATAGAACATCAATAGAGGTAACATATTTTACATTTCCATTCCATTTTATTTCTATGTCATAAAATCAAAACTCTTTAAAACGAGTTAATAAACAAATTGAAGAGATACATGTACAAGTACAGGCTATGGAATGACAGCGTGAAGTTTGTGCTTGTTCACTGTTTCGAGTGAAATATCAAATTTCTCCAAAATGATATACATGTACTAAAAATAAAATGTTTACATCATGGCTAGACTCAATAACTCTTTAGCGTCTGTAATTCCTAAAATAAAAATGTTATTCTGATGAAGGCTTTCGCCGAAACGTTAATATGAAAATTATGATATAAAAACGTTGTTGCAATAAATAAATGTGTTGTTGTTGAATTTTCCATTTTATTATGTAATTCCTAAAGAATGTCTTAATATCAGCACAATAAAGATCACCTTACATGTACAGTGTGACGTTTTAAGAAAGTTATTTATCAAAGTTTTTACTCAACATAAAAACTACTATATTATTCAAATGACCATCAAAATATAATAATCTAGATATATGAATTTCATTCTTGTTTAATGCATTGTATAAAAATAAATGTAGTCAAAAGACATGTCTGTTTTGACTATTAAAGTTAGAAATTGAAAAAACCCGGCCAATTTCTTTCAAACTGGTATATTTTCAATTCTATCTGTCATGTGGTTGCTGGTGAAAACAATTATCAGGACAGTTTTAATGTGTATATTCAAATAATTTGGATTTCGTGCATTCTAATTATAAAACACGTGTTTAATATAGATCCAATCAAATTGAAATACTGCCTACATAAATTAGTTTAGACAGTGAATGAAAGCATGCTGTTACATGATGTAACCTGGTAGAAATAAGATTGATTTGATGTTGTTGGGGGTTTTTGTTGTTGGTAAAAGTAAGTTTTAATACAGTTTAATTTGTTTCTTCTTGATTTTTTCAAAGCGGTCATTGATCGAGTTGAAACCTATGTCCTGACCAAGTTATAATACTATTGATTTTGAAACGCAAAATAAATTTAACAATAAATTATACACCATAGAATTATATAAATTATACTTTATACCAAATCAATATTCAAATATCGTATGACTAAATTTCCAGCAGATGTTACACAATATATATTCGTGTTTAATATTACTCAGTAAACCGTGCAACAACTTCATCTTAAAAAACAAATAAAATTATATAATTATTATATAATAATTAATATTTATTTTATGATATCATCGTGTACCTTGCGCCATGTTAAGTTAAAGCCTAGATCCTGAGAAGTGTTTCACTAGCAGACGACATAAGACATTATAAGCAAAATCTCCACATCCACATTAACCGAAGTTTTGTAATTCCTTATTTGAACGTTCTGTTAATGTTATCAAGGCCATACGGTGTGTTTAAATTAGATAGCAATTGTGGTAGGCGTGTTAAATAAACTTGGAAAATAGGCGGAGTAACATATGGTTGTTATGATCGTCTGACTTTTCACACTTTCAATAAATATAGTGTCACATATTTGCATATTTGTAATCTATGTTAAAGTCTGTCAGAGTACAGGGGTCTGTCACAATGTATGTAAATTCCCTTAATTTTCCTAACCTACTACATACAGGCTGTACATGTTACAGGCTCTATTTGTTTACCAAAATGCAATTTTTCATTTAAACGTATAATGAAATGTAAAAATCAAAATGTCAAAAGTTATATAATTAGAAAAGTAACAGACTGAAAAACTATTATTGCTAGATTTGATTAAGTAAGTGATTGTGTATACAAAACTTCATTTGCAATTAATTTATAAGTATGCCGATATCATATATTACATTCATGCCATACTATACCAGTGTGTATAGGATATGATAGTATAATATGTATGGTACTTACAATATATGTATGTATATGTGATACACGTATTGTTACCACAGCATTATGTTTAGTGGCGATGGACATATAAACTGCTTAATATGCCATGATTGAATAAATCTAATAAATAAATCTAATCTAATCTAATCTAATCTAATCTAAATGTTATTACAAAATGTAATTTATGCCAATTTAAAACGTTTGCCTTTTTCACAATACAATGTATAATTATATTCCTTTTATCAGTTACGGAAAATGTGAGGGTTGTTCTCTGCCCTATTCTAAAAATGAAAGTTTGACAAGTACAATGACTTTGGAGTTTTATTTTGGTCTTATCAAATGTGATTACGTCTACTACTGATGCACACAAAAAGCAATGCATTTTTGTACCATTGCGATTGCTGATACCCCCTCCCTACCCCCTGCTTATCCGAAATGTGCTAAGCAAGGGGTTCAGATTTTGTGAGAATACATGTCAAGGCAATATGTTGACGCGGCTCGTTTTATGTCTTGAATTATACGCATTGTAGGACTGAACAAAGTCATACTTATGAAGAGCACACTTGATTTTGCTGTTGGGAAAAATTTAGCTCCGCTTTACTGACATGACATATGATAAAATATATATTTAATTTCTTAACAGTCACGAGGTTAAAGAGCTTCTATGTGTAACAGCTTTTAGTAATGTAAACAGCGCAATAAAAATTCCCTTTTGTCCCATATTCTCATTAAAACTATTTCTTGAGAAACCAATCTATGATGATCAAATGCGAACAACGCATAGGGCGTGCTTTATTCATTTTATTCAGTTAAATGTAATTAAGCTTGGTGCAAAATTGTGCGGAATTCGCCTATGTTCGAGCTATTTATTTTTCAAATATAACAAAATGTGATTTAGTTTTACTCATTTATTTCAAATCAAGCGAACACAACAATGGGGCTATCCCTTTCAATCTCACGGCTTGGGCTAATCTTACCAATTTGCTTCCGCGCCAATATAAAAAGCGGTACACGTGTGAGATCCGCAAAGGGGTAAACCAGACATGAATTGACTAAAGCTGGGTTTTTTTGTGGAAATTATCAGGTCAAAGAAAACTATATATTTCAACGGTATTTTTAAAGTTTCAAAGAAATTATTAATTTTCTATTTCTAATTATTTGCAAGGACCTAGGCGAAAGTCAAAAACTGGGCCGGGCGTATGAAAAGTATATGTCCAATCTAGATTGGTGAACTTACAAGGCTGCCCGCAATGAATGTTTCCTTATGGCCAGTATTCGCGTCGAAGAAAATGGTCTTTAAACGTGCCGGTCAGATTCGAACCGGCGACCAACAGGTTTTAAACTCCCACGCCATTTCGTTTCACTACGGCGCTACTATATAACGTGTTTATTATCGACCAGAAAAATTTAGTCCCATCCATCTGTCTTATATTAACTGAACAATTTACAGCTGTTCTCAAGGTCGTTCGAAGTATTTTAACTAAAGAATGTAATTTGAACCTGTCACACATTTTAAAAAATAATCTTGATTTCCATCTTCCGCAAACTATCCCATTCCTTAAGGACAGACTTTATAACAAAAGGACATATCCACTGAGTGGGAAGACACGCGGTAACAGTTGGCAAGCGGCTACAGTGACATTTATGTCAATTGAATTGCGACTTAATATATGAAAGACTTTTGAGGCACTGTTGAAATGAAAACAAAAAAATCTATATAGGCCATTTAAATAAGTAAATTTATAAGAGAATTATTCTAATTTGTTATCATTTTGCAATATTAATATACATGTATACTTAAATTAATTCGATTTTAGAGGATATGTGTTTGTTTTGAGTGAATATGGAATAAATCTCAACGAAAAGTGATACAATTTTTATATTTTCACGAGCGCGAAACTGACTCTGACTGATAAAATATGAAAACAAGAGCACCGCAAAGCGCAGCAAGATACGCCCGAAGTGTTGTATCAGAGAATGGGAGCAAAATTTAGGCTGTTGAAGCCCAACGGACAGGAACAAGAATAAAAAATTGAAGTTATATAAAAAAATCTAAGTCCCCAACCAGAAAATCCTAACCTGGTACAAAAATGTCAAAAAACACCAAAAAATTGGAGGTACCATTCATGTTGTACCACAGAAAAGTGGTCTCGGTTTTTCCGTACTGCCAATAATAAAAAAGTTACAAAATATGCTATTGATAGTAACATAAAAGGGAAGTAATTCAATAAAAAAATTAAGCAAACAAAATAGAATCTCCCAAATAACAAGAGCACTGTAATCAAGAGCAAATGCAGAGCAATATCCAAACAGTTATATGACGCTTGAACCCTAAGTGTGACCTTGACCTTGAAGTGAGCCATCCGGAACATGGCTTCTGCACATCGTCTCAATGTGGTAAACAATTGTGTCAGGTTTCTTCGAAATCCTTCACGGGGTTCAAGAGTTACAGAGCGGAAAGGAAACAAAATCAACCCTAAGTGTGACCTTGACCTTGAATCCAGCCATCCAGAACATTGCTTCTGCACGTCGTCTCAGTCTGGTTAACATTTGTGCCAGGTTTCTTCGAAATCCTTCAAGGGGTTCAAGAGTTACGGAGCGGAAGGGAAACAAAATCATATCACCTTTGACCGCTAAGTATGACCTTGACCTTGAATCCAGCCATCCGGAACATTGCTTCTGCACGTCGTCTCAGTCTGGTTAACATTTGTGTCAGGTTTGAAATCCTTCACGGGGTTCAAGAGTTACAGAGCGGAAGGGAAATTGCTAACGGACAGACGGACGGACGGACAGACGGACAGACGTCCGGAACATTGCTTCTGCACGTTGTCTCAGTCTGGTTAACATTTGTGTCAGGTTTCTTCGAAATCCTTCAAGGGGTTCAAGAGTTACAGAGCGGAAGGGAAACAAAATCATATGACCTTTGACCGCTAAGTATGACCTTGACCTTGAATCCAACCATCCGGAACATTGCTTCTGCACGTCGTCTCAGTCTGGTTAACATTTGTGTCAGGTTTCTTCGAAATCCTTCAAGGGGTTCAAGAGTTACAGAGCGGAAGGGAAACAAAATCATATGACCTTTGACCGCTAAGTATGACCTTGACCTTGAATCCAGCCATCCGGAACATTGCTTCTGCACGTCGTCTCAGTCTGGTTAACATTTGTGTCAGGTTTCTTCGAAATCCTTCAAGGGGTTCAAGAGTTACAGAGCGGAAGGGAAACAAAATCATATGACCTTTGACCGCTAAGTATGACCTTGACCTTGAATCCAGCCATCCGGAACATTGCTTCTGCACGTCGTCTCAGTCTGGTTAACATTTGTGTCAGGTTTCTTTGAAATCCTTCAAGGGGTTCAAAAGTTACAGAGCGGAAGGGAAATTGCTAACGGACAGACGGACAGACGGACACCGAGGCGATAACATAATACGTCCCTTCGGGCGTATAAAAATTACACTATGTAATAAATATATTGAACACAGTATTTCATTAATTAGCATAAAATAAATGAGTGTATTTCAAAAATGCAATTATACTTCCTAATTATCTTTGATAACTCCGGTTACCACACGTACAGTAAGCTGGTCCCGCAGTCCCGTTTTGTCCCCGTAGCTCATGATGTTGGCCCAGCAGTCCATGGTAACCCCGCAACACTAGAAGTTAGCCCCTGCGTATGAATATGTGTCGACCCCCTGTGCCCTATATCGAGTGGTACGATAAGAAAACATAAATGCTTTGGGAGCATTATAAGAATCTTTCACTACTTGCACGTGCAGATGGGAATATCTGGCTCGATGGTAACTGAGAGCCGGATATTCTCATCCACACGTGCAGCCAGTGAACGATTCTATAGAAGAAATAAAATAAAACTAATGACTTACAGTTTCGCGCTATTTTCTTGTAGTAATGTATGAATTTACACATTCAATCATAAAGTAGTTCGTTCTGACGTCATTATGTCGTCTTACACCAGGGAGTGTAAGATGAGATTTTCCAGCGCTGGTAAAAACTGCTGATATCCCGGTTTGGTATGCAAGAATATCATTGTTGCGTCTGTTGACACCTGGTTTAGTTAAATTCGGCTGAGAACTGACAACATTAGAAGCTTTGAATCAGACTGGGATATTTTCAATACCCGTCAAATACCTTTATATACTATATTTCATTAACATTTTCTTTCGGCTTATCAGTGGGTCAGTCGGTTGTAGCAGAGGGCTCGGTTCTTGGCCACACGTCAAGTATCTGTGTTATATTCCTGATGTTTTTATATAGAGGCGAGGGGCTCCGCATGAAACATCGTTCTTTTATTTTTTTGACTGAATATCAAGTTCCTGTCGTTTACTGCAGTATGGCCGCGCGTGTTCTCCTTCCTGAACACACGTGTCATATACAGGTGAGGTAAGCATTTCACCTCATCAATTTTTATTCAAAAGTCCTACCATGCACAAATCAAATCACACAACTAAAAAAGGCGTATTGTAGGCTGGGTGCAACTAAAAAAGGCGTATTGTGGGCCGGTAGCTCTAGAGCGCAAGTGCTTAGCGGATCATGCCATACAACAACAAATTGACTTGCACGCTCTCGGTTTTTACCGTTGAACTACGACTTGGCTCATTGAACCTTGTTCATCTATACTTGGGGCAAATTGATTGCTATTTTAATTATAATTTCATATCAATTATAAGTTTTTTTTGTACATGCATCATATATGTAATATTGTTACACATTGTCATAAATCAAAATTGTGTACTAACCAGAACAATTTTTCGACAGGAATTTCTTACCTTTGTTTATATTTTGGTCAGTTTTTAAGCCATCCATAGTTGTCAATGAATAACAAATACTTGAGTCTTGAACCGTAAAACGTGTCCAAAGACTTGCACGATGTTTTCATGCATTTTCATATTAAAAAGTGGCAAAAAGGGCATGTCGTAAAGGAATTACATGAGGTAAACGAGTAGCAAATGTTACAGAATTAGAAATACCCGCGCCGCGCTCGTGCGAATCATGCACCCGAGGCATTACTGCAGGAGCATGGGGTAGTTCTTTCGTTGTAGACTGCGACCAGTCGTGTTAGAATGTCCTACAAATGCCTAAATCTCGGTATAACACTACACACTGTGTGGCACTGATACGTAGCACAGGTATGTTACAATCGTAAAATTTATATGAATCTTATAAAATTATGTAATACACGCAAGCTCAAAGATGCAGACTCTTATTTTTAAACTTGAGAGATTTGCAAAGATTTCGCTATTAATATACATGTAAAGGCATTTCATACAGCTTGACTAGTTAACACATCGGAAACTACATTTCTCGATCCATAAACAAACCTGGAGAATAGTGTATAGACACAAAAGTTTGATTGAGCCGGAAACTGGGCAACACCTTGGGAAAACCTGCTATATTTGAAGTTGTTATTAATATCGTAACCATAGTTTTGCGCTTTGATTTTATTTGCATGATTTCAGCCAAGTTCAAATTTTGTCAAAATTAGACAAGGTACCGGGACACGCTGTAGTAAATCGTGCTACATTTATCTATCTATCTCTACATACTGCCTTACTACTCTCGCGAGTATTACGGGCAGGGTGCACGCTAGGTGTTAATGACAAGCAGATCTTCTTATTTGAAAAGCAAGATTGTTAAAATTGTTTAAAAAGAGTAAAAATGTTTAAAAGCCATAGCTGTATAAGTAATAACTGAGCTGGCCCACTGCCTGCCTCAATGCTTGCAACATGCGGGGCTTATTGTTTGTATGGGAGAAAAGGGAGTACATTTTAGACTTAAAGAAGCCCGAGATGACACGAGTTTGGCGGAGACTAAGTGGGTGCATAGATGCATATAGTAAATCTGGTTGAGACTTTTAGATAATTGGGTAGGGAGAATACAATAAGAGTGTGGTATATTTTGTAGAACACAATCCGTTTGGATACTAGAAGGTCACATTTGATTTCTACGAAACTGTTAGAAGGTAAGAAAAAATGTGAACAAGATCTGTACAGAAACTGGGCCATGTCACATAAAACCTGGGACACATTGTAACACATTGTTAATAATCCACATGTCACCATCAGCATTTAATTTTCATGAAACTAGAAAGCATTATTTAAATTGTGTATTTGATTTGCAAAATATTAGGGCCATGATGAGTGTAAACCCACCACACTACGTCATATCTCTTAACACTGTATAGGTCACATGCTGTGCCCAAATTTCATGAAGCTTGATTGAATGGTTAAAAGGTATTACTTCGCGTGTACGAGTCATTGCCGCTACAGAAATGGGAATATGTCGTGTGAGAACAGAGGGTACTACATCAAGTTGTAAAAAACTTTGTTGACAAGATTCATGGTTGTTGAATATTAAAGAAGCGCTCCCTAAAACTGGTTTCAAATTAAATAACTTCAAAGCATAAATAATGCATTCGTAAATATTGTGTGAAAATTACGCCGGAGGGAATTTCAGCAGCCAAAATACTGGACGTCTGGAGTGATATACTTTGTAAGGTTTATCACGCTCAAATCCCTCTGCGTATGTAGGAGAAAATTTCAATGGTGTTAGAATGAGGCATATATCGATATATGTTGTTTTTTAAAAATTGAATTTATTTATCACGTTACTTTTATTGAATACATTATTATAATGTATGGATAATATAATCGGCGGGATTTAGGGAGTGCCCCTTTAATACCTTGTAGTTGAGAGACGTATTACTCAAACCATCAAGGTCCTCTTGCTATATATCAGAACACATAGGCTGAAATTGTTTTACTCAGGATATTAAAGCTGCTCATTCTCAGTGTCTGGAGAAAAAATTGAATTTCTCCAAAACGATATACAAAAACATTAAAATGTAAAAGATATGGCTAGAATCAACAAAAGTAAAAATCTACATATTAATTTGAGAAAATCTGTTGAAGATGTTGGTAAGCTTGGTTCGACAGCACCGCTACACTACATGTTTATATTGAAATTTCAAAAGCATTTGCTACACATAACTTGTTAGCATATAATCAAATAAACATGGAACTACTTCACATGAATTTATACTGAAATATTTTTATTTGAAGACTCATTCTAAAACATGTTAATTTCAGACAGTTCAAAGAACCTTTTTTTAACCAAAGTCTGACAGCGAGCAGCTTTAGTTTATACTGATTTATTTTAGCTCGATTGAGTCACTCTCGGGTACGCTTCCTGGCAGAACCAGTACTGGTGTCATATAAGGAAGTAAGGTCGTGATCCTGGTGGGGCTCGAACCTACAACCTTCCAGATGAGCGGCTGACACCTTAACCTCTACACCACCACTCCACTTGAAGCGAACAGCATTAATTGCTCATTTATAAATATGATCACTGTACTGTAAATAGTTAATTAAGAACAAGCACCCTCTAGCTTATGTGTTAGAATTTATTTGTTGCATTAAATACAAACAAAATGCATTAAGCATAACAATGTGACCAAGTTAATTCATTGCATTAAGTATAAACAAAGTGACTGAATTGATTCATTGCATTAAGTATAAACAAAGTGACTGAATTGATTCATTGCATTAAGTATAAACAAAGTGACTGAATTGATTCATTGCATTAAGTATAAACAAAGTGACTGAATTGATTCATTGCATTAAGTATAAACAAAGTGACTGAATTGATTCATTGCATTAAGTATAAACAAAGTGATACAATATGTCATGGAATATAGATATGCATATATCTGATGTATAGTTATAATATAGCAGCAGTATTCACTAGAACTGGAGCAGCACCCGGCACGCCCAGATGCTCATCTTATCTTTTCTTTTGTCTGTTCTCTGTGAACTGAAAGTGACACAGTTCATTAATCACTGTGTTTAAGAAGTTTACTTTAAAGTCCAATGATCACTTGATATAAAAAAAACTTGAAGCTTTTAATTTCAGGCAATATTGACCAATATTAGTACAAACAAGTAATATCTTTAAAAAAAAAGATGGTCGACGTAGGTGACGTAATAAACACATTTTGTGTTTCAGAAGGCTCCCGGGCAGTACACTGCTTATTGGTCAAAACGCTAGCCAATAATCAAGACGCTAGATATCGGGCCCCGGACAATACCTCGTTGAATACAAAAGTTGATCTTCGTACTGTCCAGAAACCTTGACATAACGTGTTCTGTTTTTTTTTTTGCAACATGATTTATTATAAATAACTATAATATAAAAAATATACGCATTTTGTGTTTCAAAAGGGCGGCTCCGGGGGGGACACTCCTCTTTTTTTCCCCAAACGCTAGCCAATAATTATGCAGATTCATTGGTCACATTATAAAGAAGTTGGTTAGCACCGCCAATTCCAACGGAAGTTCAAATCAAAAGAATACGACTAACACTAACTTTTTACTTTTAGCAATAAGAAAGTACATGCAACATATAAATTACATTTTTTCAATGATGTTACAAAAAGGAAAATAACTTTCTAACAATGTTTTTGGTGAAGCAAGGCCAAATATATTAAAGGAATGTATATGTCAACATTGTTAAAAATAAATAGAACACAATTTTATCAATATTATATCTGTAAATTCATTGTAATAATTGTATATACATGTATGTGTATTTAAAGTGATACTTGGACTTTGATATCACAGTAGATAATATTCTTATAAACTGTGAGTTTATAGGGATAAATTGTCACTTTTTTATTCAACTGTTATCAGGCCCTGTGCTAAAAAAAACTTTTTTCATGCCCCACTGAGTTTCATGCTCAATTTTTGAATGGAAACAATAGATTTATACTTATTTATTTTAGGTCGATTGTGAAACAAGTTATACAACTTATATTAATCACTCTGGACACCTCATTCCTGATGGTATCCATCGCCGTGAGGGTATGAGAGAAGAGAAGCCAGTTTCCCTTTTAATGCTGAGCGCCAAGCAAGGGAGCTACTGGTACCATTTTTTACATTACTTTGGTATGACCGGCCAGGGAGCGAACCCACGACCTCCCGCACTCGAAGCCGGCGCTCTACCACAAGGTAGCCTAGTGGTAAACAATATTCTTGTCTTCTCTGGTGATTGCTAACAGACAATACTGAACTATTATGGCCATGCATGAGGGGTTAAAAAATGTGAGCTTCCAGGCCTTCCCAGCTACTCAGTCCACCAAGAACACTGGTATTGTGATAGTGCAAACTAATAACCTTACTGTCGATATAATTTCTTTTTTGTTCTTTTTTAAAATTTAATATTTTCATCATGTTTCTTTTATTGAATACATTGTGTATAGATAATATAATCAGTAGGATTTAGGGAGTGCCCCTTTAATACCTTGGAATTGAGACCTTAAAAGCCCTAAATTACATTATGTTTATGCATTTGTGCAGAATAAGAGGTAAGTAAACAGTAGGCTTAAGAACAGGATAAAAGCAAATGTGATCAGATTTAGCGGTTCAACATCGATATTGTAACATTTTATAAATTCTTTACAAATATGTACCAAACAAGTTTTTCGTAAACATTTTAAATGACATAAATTAACTATAGCTCTTTTGTTCCTCATACTGTACAGTGTTAAAAGCTTAAAATATTTTTGTGCTCAAACTCAGATGAACATGAAAAAATGTTTATAACTTGTAAACTATAAGCACAAAGCCAGGAGTATAAAATAAATGTAATAATTAATATATGTAGTTTTGGTTAAAATTTGAGTACATTTGTTTTGTGAACACATTACTTCATGTATGTTAACTCAAGCATAGTGTAGATATCCCCTTTTGGTGCTCAATTAATATAAAGAACGATATCTCAATCCAAACATTATTATTATAGTTAATCTTAAAACAACACAACAGTTGTGTACCTCACTAGACACATGTACATACAAGTAATTGCAAAACAAATACAACCCTGACCACACTTGGTGGTGACAATAACCTCCAACATTTTTTGCAAAAATATCACATAAACTAACAAAATGGTAATCATCTTGCGCTTGACTACTCACTATCGCAAAGTATATTCAGTATGCAACACTTATAAAGGCAACTTACTGACTACAGGTGCAAAATGCTAATATTTATAAAAACAAACATTCATATACCTTCTCAAACTAATATCTTTTTCATTCATATACAGAGATGCTCAATATAATTAAACTCAAGTAAAAGTCTATTTTTTTTATTGTTTATAGTCCTAGTCGATCCTAGGATTCCTCCTAAAGTGAAACTGCCAAACCCCTGACAGGCGCAGGTTGGAGAGAGATAATTATGCAGATACAATGGGAATCCAGGTACCAGACCCAAGCCCTTTTACCGATAGACCCCTTGATTCTTTTACATGCTTTTTATGCACCAACGTCATAACATAGATTATAAAAAGCTGTTTAGCTTGTGTGTATCAGGTACACGTTGCCATGGTTACACAAGATAGTCAAAACATAACATGAACTTTCAATATGAAGTACTGTCACTATACCGAGTATGCCAACACTACTTAACTTTGGTTACCATAGCGATGCTTTTTTTTATCTGTCCTTACCTTGAAATATATTCAGATGTGGAGACTAAGCTATGAAAATAGATTACTCTGTTATAATATTAAACAACCTTTATGTTATTAAGCACACCGAAAAGGTAAACAAACATGTACAAATAAATTTCTTCGATACATGGTTTCATAACAAGTACAGTGCAACCTCTCAGGAGTAAACACCCTTGGAAACACAGAAACATGTTTGTTGTGGAGAGGTGTTGTTCTGGCAAGGTTGATTCTTTACATAATTGATCCACTGGAAATGAAAATTTGTGTCTTTTTAGGGAGGTTGTTGCTCTAAGGAGGGGCCATTCAGGGAGGTTGGACTGTATTTGAATAAAGAGGGCCCCATCACAGCAACCCCTTGCTTCTGATAAATTCAGAAATTGTAATATTACAACCTTTACTATTTAAATGTTTTATAAAATTGTATAGATAAAACCATTAGTCAATTAGGTAACAAGTATAATATGTAATTATTTGTCCTGTGCTCAATAAACCCAATTTTTAAAGCAATAGTCATTCTTCCTCTAGTTCTACAAAAATTTATTCATAAAACATTAAACAAATTTTCATCTCACAGACATAGGTTACTGTAGCCATATACATGTATAGCGTTTGACGTCAACAATAATTTGATAGTTTTTTAACAAAATTACAAACTTTCATAGAAAAAAAACATCATTTTACATAAAATGTTTATATTTTCTTAAACTAAGAACAACTAAGTCTTAAAACAAATCTGATCCAGAAATATATGCTGACATGGCAACTGAAAAAAAAAATAAAACCCTTAACACTCCCCTAAAACTAACCTAACAACTAACATAAAAGAAAAAAGGCTATACAAAAAAAGAGCCTCCTATAAAGTAAAATATAATACCTAAACTTACATTTAAAGAAAAAGGACATATACTAAATTTAATTACTACCACCCTAAATAATAATCTTAGCTATATACCTAGCAGGCAAACCCTTCACACGAAAAACTTTCCAATTTAAGAAAGGGTAAAAATGTTGTGTGTGACACCCTTAATAACAAAATATAAGTGGTTACTGAGATATGAATAGTACCTGCAGGCAAAACAAACAAAAGTCAAACAAGGCACTTAAAGGGCTTGTGGGGGGGACCCCCCTAAGACATTTACAAAGTCAAGATATGGGTGGTTGACTTGAGGAAACTAACAAACTGCACCGGCAACTCCCTTTCTATGGTAAAAACATAGAACACATTCATGGTAATCACCAGAGTGCAGAATGCATGAAAATATGTCTTTTTTTTTCTGAAAATATTTGCACTGTTTTCAATTTTTTTACAAAAACTTCAATAACATGTTTACAAAGTTTAAGAATTTACACAAAAACTGAAGGTGACCAATCAGGAAAACTTTAAGTCCCCTTCTTCTTTCACAGTTGGAAAGTTTAAATTACAAAAACCTACAAACCTGACTTCGAGGCCCTGAGTAAGACTACAGTAAGCATTAACAGACAACAGCCCCTTCCAAAAATATAGACTAAAATTAGCTTCCATTTGCGCTGTAAAAAATTGACCATCTCGTCACAATTTACATTCTTGCACCTTTTTTACAAAAGTACGAGTATTTTGTTTGAAACATAAAGTGCTTTCAAAATGAACACAATATAAAAGACATGTACAGTTAAACCTGTAAACAAGGACCACTGACCGAGAGAAGCTTATGAGATCTTTTGCAACAGGTGGTCTTTATTAAAAGGTGTTTCTACTGTAGATTAATACTGCATTGTTTTCTCCTCGCTGGTCTTTACCGATGTGTGGTCTTTCTTTCAGTGGTGATCTACGACACAGGTTTCACTGGTACACAGGTATCACAGTGAAGTTAGCATGTACACAAGTAAGCAAGCAGAGCATGATGCAAGTGCATGAGCATGACTCAAATGACACCGGCAACAACAAAAAAAAAATCTAGTTGACAAATAAACCATCTCGTATTCATAAGTTCTCACTAAAAAGAAAAACTTACCGTAGAACAAGACGTACATAACAAAACAAAAATTTAATAGTTGGAAAAATTAAGGAACACCATGTTTTTTGCCATTCCTTGGTTTCAATCAACAAGGTCATTTAAAAAATCAAACATAATTTCACATGTAAAGGCCAACAATTCAGCTAAAAGAGCAATTTCCTTCACTGCGCAAAATCTGTAACTTATTAAAAAAGTTGCATTTTTATAGTTGTTAAGTATACAAATGTAGATGGATATAAAGAGAGCACCAAATTACAATCAGCATGTTTCACAATAAGTTCCTGCTATTGCAGGAGTAGGCGATAGATGAACAGTGTTCTGATTTGTCCAAGCTGATATTTATTCACCGGAAAATTTAAATTTGGAGGTTGTCTTTCAAATACATAAAAAAATTAAAGTCGGTTCAAAAAGCTCCTAAAATCTAGGATAAACCCGGTATTTATTGTACGCGCTACCAAGATTGCAAAGTTATCATATCATAACCATTTCTTGACAGCTCTCCTACAAACAAACCATTGCATCGCTTACACAAACGTTTGATTACAGTAACTGTGCTATGTGACCGTAAATATTAAAGCAACATAGTCAGTGAAGCTGAATATGTAAGCTTTTTTTTAGTTTTCTTGAAAATCTTTTCAGTGCCTGTACAATCCAACATACAAGTAGAATAACCATACCATTAACAGGCTTTGTTAACAAAATCTCAATTCTTACGCAACATTTTGATTATATTTGTGCTTTATACAAGTATCTGATAAATATGTCGTAAGATTAGTCAGTATTATGGCAAGCACTTTTTTTATTCTTTTGTTGTTGTTCTAGTCCGGTAAATCTCTGCAATGTGTACAGTCTAGCATGTCTGGAACGTGTTCCTCCACTTGTATTGTAGTTTCTGTAATACCAAACTGTGACCGTATCAAGCACGAGGCCTGCTCCAGTACTTCCAATGTATCTGTTTTTCTATCTGAAATATTCACCAAAATATACTGTCAAACAAAAATACACTACTAATTTTTAAAGGTGTGTTAAGTATTTGATTATACACATCATTTAATGTACACTCTGCTTTCTGTTTGTGACAATATTATTCTAAACGGAGCAGCTTTACAATCCCCCCACCCCTAATTTTTAACGAACATTGTGTTTTTAAGAAAGTAAACTGAATCCCAACACCAATAGCTACCCTAACCTACTCCCTACCACAGCTTACCTCCAAAACTAATATGACAACAAGCACCATCAAACCTCAATCAATCCCTGAAGTTAGTTTATCAACTAGGCAGACAGACTAGCTTTCGAAACTTGTCTAAAATCTCAATTCATAAAAGTCATAAATGTGATTATTTATCAAGTTTTAATCTACTACTGTGACAGTAAGATAGTACTACATTTCTGGAGTAGAGAATACAGACATCAAAGTCCAGTAAGCGGTTTCAGAGCAAACACTGACAAGTGCATGAGACTTAATTATTTCAACTTGAAGCAGATTTTGGTTTTATGAATATTTTAGTTTAAGACACCGTATCATTGACAAAACTTCATCGGTAAGGTAGTTATTGCAACATGATATACTTTTTCATGTGTATCAGTTTATACTTTGAGCAAGTCCATCATGGGTTGTTACCTTCCTTGGTTTATTACTTCCCTTTGCATGATCTTCAGCAGAAAAGGTAAAATAAGTATAACTAGAGTACAATATGCAGACTGGTTCACCAGTACTTACCTACAGCTATGTGCACGGACAACGCCACTTTATCCATCGACAACGACCAGATTCTGAGATCATGTATATCCTTCACTTCCTTTATGTCCTTCAAACTCTTGTGTATGGCTTTGAAATTGACAGATCTTGGTGTACCTGCAAAACAACCATCTCGTTCTTGTCTGCTACAATATTACAGAGGCATTATAATTTCTGAAGAAGGATGGACGCCAATGAAAACTGGATTGCCTCACCACGCCCATCTATTGCCCCACCACACCCATCTATTGCCCCACCACGCCCATCTATAAAAGTCTAGCTGGAAACACTGCTTATTCAATTTCACATGAAAAAATTCATGTAAGACAGATGGAAGTTAATTTCATTTTTTGATGAGATGCCGGCAGCTCTGATCACGTATCTTAAACTTTGAGAGCAGGGCTTGAACAAGTGACCTTATATCAGCTAGAGGTTGAGTGCTTAAGTAAGCACTTTATCCACTCAAACACTGAGGCTAGTGTCAGTCAACACACTATCAGCGTTCAATGCAAAAACTATCATAAGTCCTTCTTTATTTCATATAACTTTCAACTGTTTTGTGTTTGAACCCTCGAAATTTATAAAGATTCTATCTTACCCTCCATAAGAACGACTAGTATATCTCTCATGATTGTCAACGTAGTTCCTAATACTATAACAGAGAACAGAAATGTACATATAGGATCCGCTATCTTCCACTCTGGCTGTAACACAAAATTAAAATCTCCTTTAAATATTATCTTACGCAGCTGTGAACATTATTAATAAGATCAATTTCAAACTTGAAATGATATGCAAAAAACAGAAATGAATGTGCATGTTCAATCGATATGTTTCATTATTATGTTAATGTAAATGACTGACATTAAAAGTATATATGTATTCAAATTCACCTGACGATAATCACCATTAAAAATCAATGCTGGCCTTGGTCGGGTTAAAAAATTCAACACGCATGACGAAAATTTTGTCTGGGAAAGTGATGTCACAATGTTTATAATGTTACAAGTAATTCACAAGAGTTGTCTGGCATAAAGAGGTGCCAGATGGATTTTTTCGGCATAGATAAAATCGCCAGAAATGCCGATCAGATATGCAAGAGCATGATCAGATTGCAACGACACACAAGTTGATCATGATCTGCACTGGTCATAGAGACAGAATTATTTGCCCACCTCAAGGTAAAGCAAAAGGTTAAACCTGTATGTAGACTTACCTTGAAATAAATAATAATTGCCGCAACCAGAACACCAATACTCTGAAGAAGGTCCCCAATAACATGAACGAACGCCGCTTTTACATTGATATTGTGTTTATGGGAATGTCCTTTAACCTCTGTAGCTAAACTGTCCCCTACAAAACAAATTATTCAAGTTATGAACCAAATTGAGTAATGTATGAAGAGTTCAAATAAATGGCAGTGAAAACTGTTGCTGCACTACTTTAAGTTGGGTATTAATTAATCACAATGATATATTTTTTGGCTATTTTCATTCAACTAAAGTTCCTTGTAAATTCAATTCACATAGATATACTATTAAAAAACAAAATTTCTGTCACAAAAAAGTTTCACTAACTAAAGTTCCTTCTTCGCTATTTAAAAAATCTCAGCTTTAAATTCAATTCACATAGATGTACTATCAAAAAAATCTCCTGCAAGCCCAGAAGAGGAAGAAATTTCGTCACTCAAAAATTTATACAGTGTAACCTCCACTAATGGTCACCTCCCACCGCCTTACAACAGCCGATTTGAATTTCCCTCATTGGTTTTTCAATATGTTTTACCTTCCACCAACAGCCACCTCCAAACTCCGACCAACGAGCACCATTTTTAATCCTGAATCAACAGAAAACTTCTCAAACACACTAACCGCCCGTCAAAATTTAGACCTCAAAAGCTTTCAACAAAGCAATTTTTAGAAAATCCCAAATGTCTGTATGATTTATCTATTGCTTGGTCTGACTTTAATATCAAGATTTTATGCAACAATCATGACATATTCTCATCTTTATATAAAAACTTTTTCACAATGTTTAGTACCAAAAGCATAAACCCTAGTAAAAAAGTTTTACAAAAAACTGATCATATACATTACTGCAAAATAATCCCTCTAACCACCTCTGGACATCAGCCAATTTTCAGTCATCTGACTTGTGGCTGTTGTATGGAGGTTGGTTCTCAGAAAATTGTGACATTGATCCATTTAAATTGGTGTTACAGGTATTATTACAATTTTGTTAATTTCAGGTCATGCATGTGTAATTAATATAGATGTTTGTGAGCAATGGATGAGCTCAACTTCTAGGATTTTATACATGTATGTATGTTATATTTGCCTTGATGATCATAAAGTAAAACCAGTCGGCAAACATGAATCACAAAAACCCATATAAAGTAGTTTATCTTTCATCATTATAACTTACTTTATAGTAAATTACATATCTTGATTAAAAGTCAAGTGAATTAGGTCAAGTGGGAAACACATGATGGTAGTGTGTACATAACTTCTAACAGTGTAAACAAAGCATAGCATGTGTATATGGGACAATATATACATGTAGTAAAGTGATTTAGCTTGACATATAAATATACAGGATAACCATTTAGTACAGTGCAACCTCTCCGGAGGAAACACCCTTGGGAACACAGAAATGTGTTTGCTGTACAGAGGTGTTGTTCTGCAGAGGTTGATTCCTTATATAGCTGGCACAATGGGAAAGAAAATGTGTATCCTTTTAGGGAGGTTGTTGCTCTAGGGAGGTGTTGTTCAGGAATGTTGGACTGTCATTTATAAGAAAAGCAATTTTTGAGATGGATGTTAAGGATAAGGAATAAATAGCAAACTAAGGTAATAGAGAAACACTTACACGAGGATTGCATGAGGTTATAAAGTTTGAATGTTTACCAAGCTGACTAAATATGTCATGGGTTACTATGTAAAAGTCATATGAGCAAAAGCTACTGTCTACAGTCACATGGGGACTCCATTAATAATTACCCTGTTGAAATGTATTATACTTTGTCTGACAAAATTGTGATGATTACGTAAAACAAGCCACATGTATATTTTTTTCCTCTTGTGTAAAATAATACATGTAGATATTATCATTACATTATTCATGTTTGAATGAGCCTCATGTATGAAACTTTTCTCATATATTACCTCTTTTTGTCATGTATACTTGCATGTTATGAGTGAAATAAAGGTTTTTGACTTTGAAAAAAAAAGAAGAAAAAAAAAACCATCTCACTTGCAGCTGTATCTAAAATCCTATCATTTTACTGTACATTGGGAAATCTTTGTGATTATTTAACTTTCACCGTTTTGCGAATTCCCCACTTAGCTAGTTTAAAAACCTCATGAAAGATTCATTTCACATAGATTTACTATAAGAGAATTATTCTCCTTTCTTCAATTTAAAGCGACTGCACTCCAAATTCTTAGTAAATTTTAAAATTTTGGTAAAATCAATATATATTCAATTTGTCAGCATCAAGATTATTTTCTTTGTGTAAGAGCTAAAAATAAAAGGTAGAAAAAAATATTTACCCGAGCCAGGTTTTGAACTCGGATCTTTGCGCTTACAAAAAATTTACAGGGCTTAACCTACTACACTACGGAGTCGGCTGATTTGATGCGAGTTAAAAATATTGATATACCAAAGAGCCCACCCGTTAGTCACGGGGTGATATTTTCTACAATAAAAGTAAGCAAAACAACACATTTTAATTGTTTCTTTTGTTAGAAAACTTGTCACTTATCATAATACAATGCCCCTGATACAGTAATGACAATTGTTTTCTTGAAATTGAAAATTTTCTTTTTTTATCGTAACTTGTCCATCTGGAGTGCAGTCGCTTTAAAACTTGCCGGTAAGTCATTCGGCTCACAAATCATGAAATTTTCATCATGCCAAAAATACCCCAATACAATGTATACACTTTTGTTATTGGAAAAAACGAATTCTTGAACTAAGTGAAATCTGTGGTCGTCTCACAGTTATTTTTTGGCCATGGATTTAAAAAATCTACACCTACTTCCAATGACTCCTTAGGCTTATGATATCAAATTAATGTTTCCATTTTTCCTGCAGAAACTACAGGACTGTAATAAACTGTATGTTAATAAGAAAACAGTGGTACATATTCCATCATGATACATTTTTCCACAAAGTTAACACAAAATCTGGCTTTATATATAAGTACATGTATGTATTGCTAAAGTGAAACAAGTTTTTCAGGTACTAAAACCTGCTCATTGAGTTTCAGGTGAAAAAAAAATTCTCACAACTGATATACATGTAATAGTAAAACATTAAACTGAAAAAGTAATAGCTAGAATCAACAACACATTGTCAAGTAAAATTCTACGTAGCAATTTAAGAAAAAATCTATTGAAAATGTTGGTCAGTTTAGTTTGAGGGCACCTTTACACTGTATGTTTATATTGGAATTTCAAAAGCATGCTCTACAATTCAGTAATTTATATTCAATAGTACAGAAATAGATTACAGGAATTTATACTGGAACCTTTTTATTTGACGATTCGTTCTAAAATATGTTAATTTCAGACAGTTCCAGGACCCTCGTTTTTTTTTCTCCAAAAAATCTGTGAGAGGACTGCTTTTAAAAAATGACAGATTTACTTTTATTTAATAGATTTCCATGCAAATATTCCATTCAGGGAAATATACTTTTAAACAACGCCAGTCAAAAGACTTGTATATTACACAAAGAATAAACTTTCCACATATAAAAAGATGTTTTAGATATATCACCTGATGAACTGCTTGATATTGACCCGTATAAACCATTACTATCCCCCTGTATATTGTCCTCGGAGGCTGTTAGATGAAGTTTCTCTTCATCATAGTCAAAGCTTGAGAACTGGTTGCTGTTATTGCTGTTTCCATTGTGTGAGTGGCCATGACCGCCAGGGTGCAAGGTCAAACCCATTCTGAAAAAGATCATTTTTCCAACTTTCATACTACAGTAAAACTTGTCTACTCTGGCACCTGGTTTTAACAGAAAAACTATATCCTGAAAAGTTTCAAGGACCGAGTTACTTGAAATGTACTCTCAGCCTGTGGACATCGACCACTGTTGGGAGGCTATTATTGTGGTATTTGTTTGCAGGTGGTCTTTTTTTACAGGTATTCTACAATAGATGAATACTGCAGTGTAATCTGCCAGTCTCCTTGCTGGTAGTTATTCCAAGGATGGTGTTTATTCAGAGGTGGTCTTTAACACAGGTTTGACTGTATATTGGAAAACCTAGTTTAACTGACAACCTGCCTTCCCTGGATTTAGTGGTCCCTAACAGTGCCGGATATGACTGATTAAACTGTAATATAGTCATAAACCATACTGAGTGCAATTACACTTGCAAAACTAGAGGTCACAATGAAATACAAAATTTGACATTAAAATCTGCATAACTGAATGACGTACATGCAAGAATCTGAAAATCAGCTCAAAACTTCATCTCTAACCGTCAATAAAATAGTACTAAAGTCTAATAACTGAAAACAAAATCAAAGGGCTGAAAAGACTACATTTCCAGTGACTTCTATGTAATGCCTTAAAGTGACTGCACTCCAGATGGACAAGTTACGATAAAAAAAGAAAATTTTCAATTTCAAGAAAACAATTGTCATTACTGTATCAGGGGCATTGTATTATGATAAGTGACAAGTTTTCTAACAAAAGAAACAATTTAAATGTGTTGTTTTGCTTATTTTTATTGTAGAAAATATCACCCCGTGACTAACGGGGTGGGCTCTTTGGTATATCAATATTTTTAACTCGCATCAAATCACCAGCTGACTCCGTAGTGTAGTAGGTCGTTAAGCGTTAAGCCCTGTAAATTTTTTGTAAGCGCAAAGATCCGAGTTCAAAACCTGGCTCGGGTAAATATTTTTTTTCTACCTTTATTTTTAGCTCTTACACAAAGAAAATAATCTTGATGCTGACAAATTGAATATATATTGATTTTACCAAAAAATTAAAATTTACTAAGAATTTGGAGTGCAGTCGCTTTAACCTCAGGATCCAGCATGGACAAATCAGTAAAATTGGACCTTTGTATTCACTTACTGGGTAACTGTCCATGTACAGTCTGATGGGTCAGGATAAATATAAATATAAAATGTAACCAGGGATTTGATGGGTATTTTGTTGGAATTGCAAGCGCAATGTTTGAAAATCACCATGGTTTTTGTCATTCCTTGGTTTTATCAAAAAAGTTCATTTCTTATGAGGAGACAAATCCACTGCTCAAAATCTATGACTTATCAAAAACATTGAGTTTTTAAAGTTGTTAAGTTTATATCTAAAATTCAAGAAACTCCTTCTAAACAAAGTATATGATTTCTTCTTTAAACTATTGTTCATATGCATGTACTTTCTAATATACTCACACCAGATTAAAAGCTACGCCACAGGCTGCAGTGATAAGCATGACTGTAGCATTTACTTCAAAATCCATCTTGACCACTCTCTCCACCGCCATGTAACATAGTACCCCTGTTATCACCCAAAGAAACAGAATTGACACCAAAGCTCCTAAAATCTCTGAAAGGAGAAATGTGTGTGTGTCCTCAGTCAGTTAACACAATGCACATCTTATAAGACAAAGGAACAGGAATGACACAAATGTCCAGGCTACAAAAACCATGTCACACAATACATAATCATGTTTTCATCAAAAGAACAATAGAATAGAATTGACACCTATGTTAAACAAGAAAACAGAGTGTATTCAACAATCTGTCTGTAATACCTTTTCAAACATATGTTGTAAGTCTGCACTTCCTTTTCATTAGAACTGCTGTTAACATGATGAAACCAGATCATCTTGCAATCATCCTGAACATGATCTTCTCCTTTTCTCAGTCGCAAAATGTATTTGGCAAATAGTGATTCAATCTTTAAAGATAGAAAACATTCATCGTTTGCCTGCCTCTGTGGTCGAGTGGTTAGAATCGCTGACTTGGAATCACTGTAACCCCTCAAAGGTTCAGGGCCATGGGTTCAAGCCCTGTTGCCAACAATGTGTCTTTATGTGAGAAAGTTGGCAGTTTCTTGAGGAGAATTAGGAATCTAGTACTGGGTCTTCTCAGGGCAGATGGTTAGGTAAACTGCCCGCAAGTAAAAATGATCAAAATAGGGTTTGAATGGACTTTAAAACCATACAACTCCAACAACAACCAGCATTCTTTGGTATGTATCTCTGACAAACATCTCTCACTTACCTGCTCGGTACCATCCAAAACTGAGCTTCTTTGTGGCACGTCGCGATGCTAGATATATCGCTACTAGACTAATTAAAAAGCTTGCAAGATCTGTTAACAGATGGGCAGCATCGGAAACTATCGCTAAACTATGAGCAAATATACCTCCTGAAAAAAATGATTAGTAATCATTATTCATCTATGCGTAAAATGAATCAAATGCAAGCCATATATAAAGCTTTTTCATATCTTAGGTACTTGAATATTATGTAGTGTTTTCATACATTATGGAGCTTTTTCATAATTTATGGAGCTTTTCATAATTTATGGGGCTTTTTTATAATTTAAAGCGATATTACCACTCAAAGTGACAATCATCATTCAGAAAGACATTTATCATTGCTTTGTACTTCTAAAAGAATAACACTTTAAACACTTGAAAACCACAAGAGCTTTTAACATTTGTCACACTTGAAATTCTTTAATGAGCTTTTAAATATTTTTTACTCTTGAAAAATGCAAAACTTTCTGATACATTGTACATACAGACAAATTTGGCTCAAAAGACCATGACCATGTATTAAAACTAAGAGACCAGTATTTTTGAAAACGAACATGGTAATATGTTGCATTAAGACACCATTTTATTTAGGGACTGCTTTTTTTCAAACTTCCCGACAGTGGTCTCTTAGTACGGGTTATACTGTACCTATAACTTCTCCTATCATAAAGCATAAGGAAAGAACACAGGCAATCATCAGTTTTCTTCTCGCTCGTTTGTCTATATCTGGTTTCTTTTTGCTCTTGTGGCAATGCCGGTCTGAAACATAAAATACAGTTTGACCTGCATTATAAAAGTGATTGCTTCAATAATAATTTATTATACTACTTAAGTTACTGTTGATTGTGAAACAAGTTCTTATATTTTATATTAATCGCTCTCGAGACTCACTCCAAATGGAATCTATCTCGGAGAGAGAGTGAATGCAAAGTAGAATTATTTGTGTCTTGCCTATGGACACTACTACTACTTAGGAACTGGTGGGGATCAAACCAGTGACCTTCAGATCCTGTGAGGCTAGCCACTGTACCAAAGCGGCTTCTTTGATAGTCTCAATTACATAACCACCTGCCCTAAAGAATCAATACTGATGCAT
This sequence comes from Saxidomus purpurata, assembly GCA_022818135.1. Taxonomy (NCBI): domain Eukaryota; kingdom Metazoa; phylum Mollusca; class Bivalvia; order Venerida; family Veneridae; genus Saxidomus; species Saxidomus purpurata. Next base: position 31,343,701 of record JAFMSR010000017.1, read on the forward strand.
CCCGGTTTGGGCACTTTTATGTTACAATACCTCGTATGAGCACTAAAGTCCCCACTAAGTAATCACCTTTGATGCATTAATCCTTGACTTGTTGCTTCTTAGAGGTTTGATATTATTAAAACTTTGTGAGTGGTTGCATACAGTCCTTGTATCATAATTGAGCCCTTTTTTGTCATGAAAACTGTTTTCAAAGCATACCTGGTGAGGTACTTGTGTCCCTGACTTCATCTTGAGATTCATACCTTCCGTGCCTGTAAATGAAGTAACAATACAGTGAAACATGTGCTTATGGCGAAACTCAATTAAACAGTCACCTTCCTGAGGAAGCTAACAGTGAACCTTCTGGATTTTCCATTTTGTATAACAACGTCACTGTATATTGTCCATGTATATACATTATGTATTATTGAACAGGCAGTTTTGATGCGTCCATTGGCTGGCTACTTAGAAAAGGTTTGTCTGTATCATCTTAATTTTTAAATATTGTAAATTGGACAATTTTTGTGTGACAAAAATTTCTTGCTTTGTGAAAAGATTTATATGTGACATTTAAACTCCCTGAAAAGAAGAATTATCTTCATAGTAAATCTAGGTGAAATTAATCTTTCGCAAGATTTTTAATTCGATCAGCGAAGTGGGAAATTCGGGAAAATTAGATAGACGCGAAAATTACCCAATTCGCAGTAACAAGTTGTAAAAGGTCCACAACTCTTTTAAACAAGAGCTATCTCATGTCATGACAGCTCAACTGTTCCAGGGCTTATCAGTAAAATGGGTTTTAAAATTTAATTTCAATGGGTGTCCAGGGGGAGGAAGGAAAGGAAAGAAAGAAACCGGCCGAGGCGCGGGGCTGTAAGGTGATGAGAGATGCTCCAAACGTGTTAACCAGGATTAATGAAAACCTGGTTCAACAGGTTGGCAGGGGGGGGGGGGGTCAAACGACACTGTGGTATCATATATGTCACAAATGAAAAAATGAAATGTGTCGCTCCAAATTCTTCAAACCTTTAAAGGTTTTGTGATACTAAAACAAACGTCATATGTCAGATTTTTCACTATTGAAAGACAACTCAAAAAAAAAAAAAAAAAAAGACGAAGAATGGACGACGAGACGACTCCCTGAGGGTGGCCGACTCCGTGTGCAGTGCTGCCTCCCTCCCCAACTTGGAGCCTGCCAACACCTTGGTGGGTGCTACCTGATCGTGACCAGGTCTTACCTTGCCTAGACCCCAAAATACATGCTTACATCATCCTTTTCTTTAAACTTACATCCGTTACGTTCTTACCTTAACTATGCCCAATAAATAATACCTTTCCTTTTACTTTAAACTCTTTTTCAAAATGAGACTCTGACGGACGGACGGACTGACGGACAGGGCAAAAACAATATGTCTCCCCCCGAGGTGGGGGAGACATAATAATTGTCAGCACCAATATCAGTTTACCAAGTATCATCTTTCTGTTAAGTAAGTCTTGCGTTAGTATTAGACAAAAGAACTGACAATTTATTCAATTTCATTTCAACTACGCCAACCTTTTATACCTAAAGAGAACTTAAATAATGTTAGGCGTATCCGAAACTTACTTACTCCATAATTCGAATGCGTGAAACATGAACTGAAACAATAGATTTGTAGTTTCAGGTGTGCTGCCTTAACTCTTGGAGAGTTCAACTTGAAGTACAACTTTAATTCCCAACTAACAAAACGGACAGGTGAAACATCATACTGCCATTTAGCCATATAAATGGCGGGATATTGAATAATGTCATTTCAGATAGAGTTGTTGTTCTTTGTAGTTTTCACGCGCGTTCCAACCTTTGTCATTTCAACAGCCAGTTAGTTTACCTAACAATTAAAAGAAACAGCTACTCTAACCTATGGAACGCCATAGCTGCCTTCTGATGACTTTTATCATTTCATCCTGTAGATTTGCCATTATGCTCTGTAGTTACATCATTTCGTTCTGTGCATTTGTCCTTATGCTCTGTAGTAACAACAATTCGTTCTGTTCATTTGTCATTATGCTCTGTAGTTATAACATTTCGTTCTGTGCATTTGTCATTATGCTCTGTAGTTATAACATTTCATTCTGTACATATGTCATTATGCTTTGTAGTAAAATCATTTCGTTCTGTGCATTTGTCATTATGTTCTGTCGTTATAACATTCCGTTCTGTACATATGTCATTATGCTCAGTAGTAAAATAATTTGTCATTATGTTCAGTAGTTATAACATTCCGTTCTGTACATATGTCATTAATATGCTCTGTAGATATAACATTTCGTTCTGTACATATGTCATTATGCTCTGTAGATATAACATTTCGTTCTGTACATATGTCATTATGCTCTGTAGATATAACATTTTGTTCTGTACATATGTCATTATGCTCTGTAGTTAAAACATTTCGTTCTGTGCATTTGGCATTATGTTCTGTAGTTAAGTCATTTCCTTCTGTACATATGTCATTATGCCCTGTAGTTATAACATTTCGTTCTGTACATATGTCATTATGTTCTGTAGTTATGTCATTTTGTTCTGTACATATGCCATTATGCTCTGTAGTTAAAAACATTTTGTTCTGTGCATTTGGCATTATGCTCTGTAGTTAAGTCATTTGTTCTACATGTCATTATGCTCTGTAGTTAAGTCATTTCGTTCTGTACATATGTCATTATGCCCTGTAGTTATAACATTTCGTTCTGTACATATGTTATTATGTTCTGTAGTTAAGTCATTTCGTTCTGTACATATGTCATTATGCTCTGTAGTTAAGTCATTTCGTTCTGTGCATTTGGCATTATGCTCTGTAGTTAAGTCATTTCGTTCTGTACATATGTCATTATGCTCTGTAGTTATAACATTTCGTTCTGTACGATTTGTTTGTGTTAGTCATTTGTCTGTACATATGTCATTATGCTCTTAGTAAACATTTGTTCTGTGCATTTATTATGTTCTGTAGTTAAGTCATTTCGTTCTGTGCATTTGTCATTATGCTCTGTAGTTAAAACATTGAAGATGAAATAATGAAATTTAATTATTTTCCTGGATTTCTCTGTATTCATTTTATTTGAAAATCCTTTATCAGTATTACAATTACTGACAAACTGCCATAGGGAAGACATATGCTTTTGTTTTAAAAACAACCATCTAGTTTGTGGTTTGAGCATCTTTCTTAACCAATTTTCAAAATGGCCATTTTAAAGGGTATTTTAAATACAATAAGGAAGCTATTTCTGTATTTCAATTCCTGCTATTTTTGTCCCATTTGTTGAAATCTATTGTAAACTTTTAGTTTCACATACAGTATACTACAATTATTGCCGTTTCATGGAAATTGGGCATTCAAGGCCTAAGTTATTCAGAAGTTTACTAACTCCAGCCATATTCTATGAGCACGCGCATTTAAAGCTGAAATGAATACGTCATCCGGTGTCACCTGTTAAAAGTCACAGTAAATATATCCACATCATGTAAAGAAGTTCGTGTGTGCACTACCGAACATAATGACAAACGCACAGCACGAAATGTTATAACTACAGGGCATAATGACAAATAATTTTACTACAGAGCATAATGACATATGCACAGAACGAAATGTTATAACTACAGAGCATAATAACTAATGCACAGAACGAAATGACTTAACTACAGAACATAATGACAAATGCACAGAACGAAATGACGTAACTACAGAGCATAATGACATATGTACAGAACGGAATGTTATAACTACAGAACATAATGACAAATGCACAGAACGAAATGACGTAACTACAAAGCATAATGAATGACATATGTACAGAATGAAATGTTATAACTACAGAACATAATGACAAATGCACAGAACGAAATGATTTTACTACAGAGCATAATGACATATGCACAGAACGGAATGTTATAACTCAGAGCATAATGACAAATGCACAGAACGAAATGACTGGACTACAGAACATAATGACAAATACACAGAACGAAACGATAAAAGTCACTAGAAGGCAGCTATGGCGTTCCATACTAACCATTCCGGCGGTCCTCAGACAGAGTTGCAAATTATGCCGGATATTATATGCGGCAAGAACAGAAGAATCATAAGCTGCGTGTATATGCACAAATGCGACAGTAATTAGCTGTGCAAAATATTTATTTATGAACCTACCCTTTGTTGTCATCGTGTATTCCACCGGTACATGAACTACATCTTTTTCTTCCCGCTGATAAATGGTTTGTATCTCCAAAAGTCTGATGCGAAACTTTCACGTCCGTCTCGTCATCCGCCATCTTGTTGTCATGTGATGCACTCGGTGCCTACTAAACGCCGGTATCGGACAAGAAACGCCGGTATCCCCCGGTATCGAAAATCCCGGTATCAGAAATGCTTGAATATATCTTGCAAGAAGAAAGAGGTATTGACCCTGTTCGAGGTAATGATGTTTTCACGCCTAATGACATTGCACATAGATCAATTTATTACTCGTCTTTTTATAACTTTTACAATCGTAAAGCAATCCAAATGTAATTATTTTAATCTAGCTCATTTTAGGACCCAGTTTTGAAACTATAATCAATTTAACGACGGTCGATTAATTGGGTAATGAATACAGATAATCGTTTCTAACAGATACAATTGCTAATCATAATTAATTCGTACAAGATGTGCAATATACATCATGTGCACTATGTTTAGACTTGGTAAGCGCGCTTTAAGTTAAACAAAAGTGCATTTCAATGTTCACTTAATTTGATAATTTTTCACTTATAGTTACAGTAAATTTTGCTGTCACTTTACTTATCATATATTTATAAGAAAGTAAAAGTTGACTTTTTTAAATACCCCGAACACAAAGTGTAAGTGGGTATACTGGATTCAGCTTGTCTGTCTGTCCGCTCCCACTCAAATTCTGTCCGCTCCCACTCAAATGACGTTGTGGGGTGAATTGCTAGACTAGTACAGAAACTGCATGCGAGATTTTTTGTTGCGTAAGGATGCACCCCGTTAGCAACCTATATATCTGAACGGCTTCCTTCGGCTCTACACTCCCCTTAAAACAATAAAAAAGAATGACCCCGGAAATTTAACGGTTTGTGTTGGCCGTCTGGAAAAAAAAGTATGCAAAAAAAAACCTACATGCATTTGGACATTGCACCCCAGAATTTAATGGACAATTTTGAGCACCCAGAAAGCGTTTAAAGCATTACCTCCCTGTGTTTCTCATGAGAACCCCGCAAATGTGTCAGGTACGGCATGTATCCCGTATACTTAGATAAAACTGCACCCCAGAAGTGTTGTTTGTACTCAGCACCACACATGCACGAAAACCCACAATGCAACCCGCGGGAGTCCGTCTGTCCGTCTGCAGACGGAATCTTGTGAACACTAAATCTCAAACAACCCTGGTCAGAATTTACTGATACTTCACATTTCTAAGTGATAAGTACAATGCCTAGTTGTGCACGAGTATGTTTCGGGTCACTTGGTCAAAGGGTCAATGTGGACGCTAAATCTCCGAAACCTCCGTTAGAATTTAATAATACTTCACAGAAGTGATATGTACTATGCCTAGTTGTGCACGAGTATGTTTCGGGTCACTTGGTCAAAGGGTCAATGTGGACGCTAAATCTCCAAAACCTCCGTTAGAATTTAATAATACTTCACAGAAGTGATATGTACTATGCCTAGTTGTGCATGGTCCATGTTTTGGGTCACTTTGTCAAGTCAAGGTCACTAGGGCTCGAGGTAGTTAAATCTTGTGGACGCTGAATCTCCAAAACCCCTGGTCAAAATTTAAATTCGTGTTTACCCAACAAGCCAATCGAATACCGTCTATTTGTTTTGATCACGTGATTGCTCATCCTGTCGATCTGAAAAGAGGCTGTCAGTTTCTGTATTGGCATACACATTCGACTATTTCATTATAATTATGTGTATCTATTCAATTTGACATTTGTTTCTGTATATGGTTGTCTGTTGATGATTATCTGTTTCAGTTAGGTGTATGCTCAATTATTTCAGTATAATACTCATCCGTTTCAGTATATGTATATCTATTCATCCGTTTCAGTATATGCATATCTATTCATCCGTTTCTGTATATGTGTATCTATTCATCCGTTTCTGTATATGTGTATCTATTCATCCGTTTCTGTATATGTATATCTATTCATCCGTTTCAGTATATGCATATCTATTCATCCATTTCAGTATATGCATATCTATTCATCCGTTTCAGTATATGTATTATTCATCCTTTCAGTATATGTATATCTATTCATCCGTTTCAGTATATGTATATCTATTCATCCGTTTCAGTATAGTATATCTATTCATCGTCAGTATAGCTATTATTCATCCATTTCAGTATATGCATATCTATTCATCCGTTCAGTATATGTATACTATTCATCCGTTTGTATTGTATATTATTATCTAGTGTCATGTTATGATTATCGAATCCTTTCAGTATATGTATCTATTCCGTTTTGGTATATGTGTATTTTTCATGTTTCAGTATATGTATATCTATTCATGTTTCAGTATATGTATATCTATTCATCCGTTTCGATATATGTGTATCTATGTTTCAGTATATGTGAATTTATCATCATTTCAGCATATGGATATCATTCATCCGTTCAGTATATGCATATCTATTCATCCGTTTCAGTAGATGTATACCTATTCATCCGTTTCGGTATATGTTATTTATTCATCCGTTTAGTGTATTATATCATTCATCGTTTCAGTATATGTATATCTATTCATGTTTCATATATATATCTATTCATCCGTTTCAGTATATGTATATCTATTCATCGTTCATTATATGCATTTATCATGGGATTCAGTATAGATATTCATCCATTTAAGTATATGCAAATCTATTCATCCATTTGTATATGCATAGTCAATTAATTAAATCTGCTTGTGTGTCTATGATTATAGAATTATGTTCTTCTGTTTTGGTAAACATGTTTCATGAATATGTGTATCTGTTTATGTTTATTTGTTTCGATATATGTGTACATGTATATGTTTATTTCAGCATATGGAAAGCTGTCCTTCGCGTCTGTAGGTATACCTATCCATCTGTTCCGGTAGATGTCTATCGGTTTATGTTTTATTATTTCTTTCGTTCTCTGTGAAAGACGTAGAAGAAACTACATTTGCTTTGGGGAAGTATTATCGATCCTTTAACAAACCATATGGGCAAGTCAAAATTAAATCGTGTTTAGATTAAATATTGTTTATTTCCAAATGGTATCAGTACATGGTTTGAGCCACAAGTGCTTGCCATAAGATGGCCTTCCCCAATACACTACTGTACAATAATTACAAAAATATAGTATTGCTACAGAACAATTACATGTAAGATTATTCTAACAATTTCAGTTATAAAACTGCTAGAAGTAAATTAGCCACATGAAGGTATTTACAGTTTAAACGTGCATGCACGGTCCGAATTTGGAATGTTTCAGATGTAGTAAATATGATCAACGGAAATAAAGAATATGAAAGACACCTCCTAAATACAAAAAGTTCGATTTAAAAATTAATCAAAGCCCGGAAAAAAAAGAATGATTAAACCTAGGTGACCATGGTCACAGGTGACTTAACATTTGCATGAAGACGTGACAGGTAGTAGCAAAGTCCTATGTATTGTTTACAAGTTTCAACAAATATGACTGAATAGAGATGTAAAATATTAAATCTATTTACTGCCGAGCTGGTCCTTGAAAAACGTAACCAGTCTTTGCATGGCTAGTTCAGTTTGTTCTTTATTATACCTGTGGCAATTTGGGTCACAGAATGCATGTCCAGCTGGATACATGTATAACTGAAAGTCACATTTCCCTTTGGTTTTTCAAATTTCTTATCTCTGGTGCAGAAAACCCTTAAAGGGCAGTTCACCGAAATACAGACCACATTTTATGCTAGAATGTACAGATAATTACAAAAATATTCGAGTAAACGAATGCGACCTTGTCTCCCATCAGAACCCAGTTACACCAACCTGTTATAATGGAAACAACAGTAGCCAAATATCAAAACAGTATATACATCACACATTATGATTTCATAATATAAGAAAACTCGTAAAATCCATTTGAAACTAATGTACACATTTCCTTTTCATATTTAGAAACACTGCCGAATGTTTCTATGTCGTAATAATTATTAATATCAATAATTATCATACTTTCAGAAATATACAAAATCGTATTGTCACACGTTGCCTTTTGTTCAAAACACACAGTTTTCCGAAATGATATAATACCCACGCAACATTATTTATGCTTAAGAATGTACAATAATCTTTAATAAATATACAGTCAGGAATTAGCGTAGTAGTTAAATCACGATTACATGTAAGATTATTCTAATCCGAATTTCAGTTTATAAAACGATAAAAACAGTAAATTAGCCATATTTCGAAGGTAACATTAAAGTCTTTGAAAAAAACGCGCATGTCACGCGTACCGAATTCCTAGAACGTTTAACACGGAATGCATTGAAGCTATGATCAAACCCACGTTTGCCCTGGAATACGTAACGAATTTTATGTAAATAAATACTTTCCTCTATATACAAACAAAGTTGCGGATCGTGTTAGAATGTAGAATAAATTTTATCACTCCGGCACGCTTCGGAGTGTGCGGTGATTGCCGTAAAACAACATCCGGGTGATCCGTTTGGTAAGTTAAAAAGCAACTTCACCAGGAGCAATAATCCAGGGAATGAAAAAACAAAACATATACGTGTCCATATAAATAGTTACCTTGGTCAAACCTTTTGAGTTCAAGAACCTAGCCGCACCTTGAACGTCCATCACAGCACCTGGCCAATCAAGATCATCCATCCAATGCCCGGCTTCCTCGTAGTCTTTTGTCACTTTACCTCTGTAAAGATCGGGTACCAGCGTCACACATTCGCAACCCCTCTGAATTTCCTGTGCCTTTGATCGTATCTCATCCGTTACACCCCACCATTCCTGTAAGAAACTCCTATTCTGATAATGATATAAGAAATCCTCCCGTCCTTAGCAACTTAGATCTTAGAAAACAATTTGTTGACCGTAGTTTTTGTACAGTAGGCCCTACTGAATACTGAAGAACAGCTGAACTATACAGACTTTGTGATTCACGTAAATCGATAATTGGACGGACTGCAAAACAACTTATGCAGAGACCAATGCATTTACATATATAGAACGCAAAATAGTTATTGTAAATTCTCTGAAACCCTATGACGGACGGAAAACATGCGGAAAAGTATATATGATAAGCACGTCAAAAACTTACATAGTTGTGTTAGATAGATTCAAAAGGAATGAGACTCGCCAGTTTGCTCCCAAGACGACGGATGTTGGGAGAACGAAACATTAAAAACTGAATTTACCCTCTACGATCTTGACTCATTACATTGATCACTGAAACTTGCTAAAAACTGTCTACCTGTAGAACTATCACTGCAAATGACGCCGCCGATATATCGCCGTACACTGTACCCGGACAGTCACCTTTCACATTATCTGACGGAAATGTAACGCTTGTCATCCTGAAAAGGATTATGAAGTCAAATGAATAAAAGCTTTTCAAAATACATGTACACTAGATAGTATTGCATAAATTTAAGTATGAATGTACATCTTCAGAAGAAGGACACTTGTTTCATATCTAGTCAGACTATAATCATGCTACTTTCCCACCGAATCATACATTGCCGTGCATAAACAATGATAAACAACTTCCAGTTTTTTCATGGCATTAATTTCTATTTTCCAGTATAACACATACGTTTGCACCATCAAAGAATTATAGTGACAACACGTCCAATATTTAGGAATGCATGAATCTGCGGTTACCTTTATGCTACAAAAGAAACGGCATGACATAAGCGTGATAAGTATTATATTTACGAAGGGCCCTCATGACCTATTTCTTCATGATTTAACACTATACATAATAGACATACACATTTTAAATCATAAGTTAAAAGCTTTGCAATCATTATAGAAGAAAACATTGTAGATTTTTCAAATGTATGTACGTCACCACATTTCATTTCGTCCTGATCGTGAGTGTCATCATTACATTTTAAGACGCTTGATTAATTTGCTTCATATCATAGCTCGACCTCGATCTACATCAGGTAACATGAAAATAACATTGACTGCAAATAGTTTAAACTTTTACTCACTGTGTCGTATGAAGTTAATATTAAACTGAGGTAGAACTGTTCACTGACACCGGTTACAATACATGTATACTGTTAGTGTTTAGTTACATTGTAAAGATGTACCTTAAAAGTATACCTTTAATAAATGTAAACTTAAATTATTCTGTATTCTTATTTGGACATGTTCTGTGACCTGTACTTAAATAGTTCGTTACCTGCTCGGCCTCTTATGATCTTTGATAAAACGTCCAAACAAACGCCTAAATAACATCCGAGTACTAATCGTGCAAATGGCGATATGTAAAGTAAGGGAGTTAATTAAGAGCATGGGAAAGTTACTAACTACTATTTGGAACGAAAATAGTTGATATAATGATTTATTTGTAACTAATGAAATACTGTGTTATATCAGTGAAATATAACAGTGATGATATAGATTTCATATCAGTCACAGTGTGGGTAATATAGGTCTGCCGGAACTACTTTTTTAAGTAGTGCATATATATACATAGTTTTGCTTAAAGTTTGCATAAAAGATTGTTTGTTTTGAGTGAATATGGAATATATTTCAACTCAAAGTGATAAAATTTTCACATTTTAACTCGCGCTCGTGAAAATATTACAATTGTATCACTTCTCGGTGAGATATATTCCATATCCACTCAAAACAAACAAATATCCTCCATGTAATAGACCTATTACATTGACATACATTGAATTGTACAGGTCTGTCAATGACTCAAAGGGAGTAAGGGAGTTAATTAAGAACTATTGACGGATCTTCGGATCCAGACTGTGACACTTGTCTAGCTATCATAAATAATGTACCTGCTCTATGAAATATCTCATGAATATTTTTACTTATAATTTAGACTCTTACATTAACAATCTAAAGGAACAAGAACTGTAGGTGACAAAAGTAGTCGATGTGATCAAGTGAAAAGGAGGAGTGAAGATACTACTGAAATGTTTTTTTTCAACTTTTGGTGTTCATTATGAAAGAAAAGCAAAAGGGATCAAAGTTGGTCATACCTTAACAGTAGGTCATCTTATTACCGTTTCACCAACGAGCTTCAAATTATGCAAATAATTGAACAATAATTTTAATAGAACATGAAATTTCCGTCTAACGTCTTACACAAATTATTTTCAGACTGAATAAATATTTAGAGTAGGTCTAATATTTTGTGACATAAAAAAATTGTTTGTTTTTAATTATCGAATAGATCTTTCACCTTAAATATATTATTAAATTAAATTAATGTAATATTGAATGGATATTTTGTGGCATTAAAAACATTTTGTTTTCCAATCATTATTAATATTTTACGGGATCGAACAAAAAGACAGCATTTATCGCAGATGTAATATATTGCACATTACACGCCATACATTATCTAAGAACAATATAACGACGTCGGCTACATAATGAACTATTCCAGTGACTTTATAATTCAGGCAATTTCCGAAGATAGTTGCGGCTGGGGACCGTCAGAGTGTCATGAGACCTATTGGGGGCCAATATACTGACATAAAAAGATTCAGATGAACTAGTCATTCGGTTAAACAATTAATGTCCGAAATGTTGTGAGTGACTATAGTCTAGATCTCGGCTACATTCGGTTTTTATGGTTGCGTCATTCAAGAATGACGTTCTGACGTCATGACAACATAGTCTTGACGTCTGTCATTAGCAACCACAAAATCCATTCTAACTCACATCAAAAATGCTTAGCTTAAGTATTTTTGCACGAAATTAGCAATGGACGGTGAACGTTGCGGATGTTTTTCGTGGTGTGTCACCTTTAAGAAGTCTGTCAACGAAAGAGTGAGTTTTCTTTCGATTATTTTACTAGTTTTGAAAAGAAATTGAGATTTTATTTAATAATGAGTTAAAATACATTTATTATAATTACCGTTAACAGTAATATCTAAACAATTGTTTACATCGTTTAATTGGTTTTTAAAAAAGAACCATTGAGGTACAGATAGGGTTTACTTAGTTACAAAGTTGGTCTGAAATATTCCCTAAGACCACAATTATGTCCGGGGTGTAACTTCATCTGGTCGCTTTCCGTCTACTGACACGTTGGAATCTATTGTACGCAAACGGTTTACGATTGATTGCGATTCTTCCTGAACGTAATCAATATGTTAAAACTAATACTCTCTTCAACAGGGCTACCGTTATTCAATTGCGTAAAAATTTTGCTAAATTTTACATCGTAATTGCTGATTTGGTTTGGAAATTACAAGTAGTAATCTTGTGAAAGACCATTGCAGTAAGTGTATTTCAAAACCCGATTTTTATGGGGATGTGGTTTAGTGAAAACTTCGTCTAAAAGATTTTGGGTCAAAGCTAATTTTATAACTGTATTATGCTAAAATTATCAAACTTTTTTAAAAGAGTGTACGACCCAACCGTTTTGAGAGACACCGTATGTTTACGATCTTTAACCCGTTTATAGTTGGACGCTAAACTTTCCTTGATTATGTCTTGACGGAAGGTAAAAGGAAAATAATTGATGGGTCAACAGGTCTTAAAATCCCACTACGAAATGTTTTGAGTTCAATCCTCTGGCCTGTATTGAAATCGCTATGTGTTTCTCTTGTCTGCCTGCGCAAACGGGTCATTTGAGTCAACGGAGTAGGATTTTAGTGTTCAAGGTTGCATAATTTATATTTATACACTTGTATTTTTGTGCTTTAAATGTACCATGCCATTTAGTTTCTCTCCTTGCGTGTTTTCGAGTTCACCTAGCTAGGGATATCAAATTTTATTTACAAGCATAACTGCTTCCTATGACTTTGGAACATTGGATAAGAGAAAGATTTGGTAAATACTTAAGTAAACCGGATTTAAGTTCAGTGGTGTTTTTGCCTGACCGTTCCAGGGGGCCCCCGTGTTCCTTTAATTGTTCGTTTTGTCCTCGTGTGTTTGCTTTGTTGCATAGGGTTGGTAGGGAGTGAGGGGGGTATGATTCTGTAAATGAATTGTGTCGTGTGTATGTGTGTGTGTGTGTGTTGTGTGTGTGGTGTGACCTAGTGCGTGGGCACGTTTTGGGAGGCTGCTGATTTGGTATGTACATTTCCTGTTGAATTAATTGTTTCGTTTTTAACTGTTTTACTATACATGGACCGATTTATAAATAACTTATATAGTATGTTACCTTTCTTAATCATTCAATGGTAAAATTGTTCACCAACAAAGGGGCTAAATGGAAAGGAAGGTCACACTTAATTACATGTAGGTCTCAAAACTTGTCATGTATTGTGTATATACCAGCACTTGGTGTCCGAGCTGTAGCTTCTATATGTATAAACAGATTTTTAAATTTCTTCATACAGTTATTCACCTACTCCCGGGTGTGTCATGCACCGAACCCTCGGAGAGATACATTGAAGGTCAATGTCACACAAAGGGCTCAAAGCTGTGCCACAGTGTTATATACCAATTTTTTGTGGCCGGTCTGTAACTTCAACATGCATTGACTAATTTTAAAATAACTTCACATTGCTGTTGTCAATAAAAAAAGAGCGTGTCACTAGTCACACCCGGGGGTTTCATTTTTAATCAAATCATATTTAGTGCTCAAAATTGTAAAAAGAGGTTCTGTTCTGTGACCGAGCTGAAGTTCTACACGCATAGAATAAGTTTGAAATAACTTGTTACAGTTGCCCGCCAAAAGACAGGGTCACATTTCATGGACAAGTGTCATAAGACTATTATGTTATAAGCTTTTTCATTGAAATTAGACCACCTTTCACACAAAAAATGGGAACTTGCCATGTCCAACACGGCTTTCCCAATAATCAGATAATTTTTCTGAATAATTACAGTTTTATTTCCGTAGTTTTATTTCCGTTAAATATACCTATTTTTTTAAATTTAGTCATAACTTTACTGGTTATCATCAATTTGATATGAGTTTGTAAGGCTTAATTTTCATTTTGCTTATAAGTATAGTAACTCACTAAAAATTGTTTCTGGCATATTTTCAAAACGTTCATTGTATTTAATCATAATTATGCAGTTTACATACGTAATACAATTTTAACGAATATTTCTCTATTTGTCATTTCCATCTATCTTAATATGTAATTTGCTTAAGTCCGGCCATTGTCCGTGGGGTGGACCCCCCAGGCCGACCGCCCCTGCTCACTGCAAGTACCTAAAATCAGGACAACTGCTTGAAGCTAACCAATTACAGATGCAATTCCTTATTCTACTTACTAACTCATCACATATTTATGGTGACAATGTATACGTATTTATATACTTTCCGTACAACATGGGACAAGTACAGATTTGGTGTCGAGTCCATACCCCAAGCATCTGTGCATTGGATGTCAAATTACGTGTAGATATCTTACCGGTAGAATTGACCGTTATTTGTACGAAAAACACTCCTTGCTATATTTAAGTTGAAAGTAAATACTATGCATATAGCATGGTATTTTTTTCAATGATATTACAAAAAAAAAATAGAAAGCTTTTTTTAGTTAAAATCGGCAAAACTATGAAAGGGATGAGTCAACATTGTTTTCACTTGATAGAAAACAATTCAGTCATTATTCTAAATATAAGATATATATGTATACGAATATTAAAAGTGAAATTGATACTTTAAAGGCATTTAACTTTCATTTTAAAAGTTCTAGTATTTCTTCATGCATTTGTTAACTTTTTACATGTACTTTTTTAGCCAAAATGGATCGACTTGATTTTTTACAAAATTATAACAATCAAAAGGAAGTAACTGTTGTTTTTTTTTGTACACAGTGGGCGAGGTTTAGAAACCGTCTTCGGCGTCGATTTTACGCTAGAAGAGGCCAGTCAGTAGACCCAGCAACAGTTGTAAATGAAACTGGTACAAACGACCTGATCATTTCCAAAAAGCCTAACGGCAAATCTGGTAAGACAGCTCTACATGACATGGCTCCAGGGACCACTGTAAAAGGTGCGTAGATTTTAATATTTTATATGTACGGGACCACACTAAGAACTAAGATATTTTCACCAGCCAGAGCGTATGAAACTGTATGGAAACATATTAATATCATTGTCAATGTGATATCAGTTTTCAACGAACTTTCATTAGATTGCTGAAAACGTAAACCCTTAAAGTGTTTCCCGTTAGTGGAAGATAATGATAATAATAAAAATAATAAATATGATGATAATAATAATAAAAAAATAATAAAATAATAATAATATTATCTTTATTTTCAGAAGCTCATTAAGGCAACACACATATATATTAAGTACAATGCATAGGTAGTACATATTATTTCCAATGATGTGTCATACGATGCATAGTAATTAATATACATGTAGAAACGATGACAGACATAACTAGACTTGTCAGTAATATGGGTATTTTGTCTAAGAACAGGACTGGTGTATTGTGTAATTGTCTATAAGAATTATGATCAAAGATATGAAACTTGTTCAAATACCTTTGTAAATGTACATTACGTTCAAAGCCTTACCCTGGATTCGGTGAGCCAACTGGAGGGAGGAGGGGAGAGGGTAATTTCAAAAAAATACATGACCTTGTATATTTGATCATGAATAACTTTGTAACATTTCAAAATTGATGTGTATAAACATAAAAAAGCATAACCGCTGCATGCTGCATAATCATATCATGCCATTTCGAAAGTAAGCCATTTCGAAAGTAAGCCATTTCGAGTATTTCCATATAATAGTCTGGTAAAAACTGTGAGAAAAATCAAAGTTAAAAAGGGGCATAAATATGTCAATAATCAAAAACAGTGGTGAAGATGTTAATAGTAAACATACATTTTAAGTTTCAAGTCAATACGTTCGATAGTTTGAAATTAGAAAATTGTTTTCTTAGGTGAAGATGATGATGATAAAGATATATTTTGAGTTTCAAGTCAATGATTTTGATAGAATTTAAGATTTTTGACTTTATGCTTATCTTTAACTAAAAGTTCTAAGTTAAAAACGGGCATACATCTGTCAAAACTCAAAACAGAGTTATGGGCATTGTTTCCCCAGGGGTAGATATTGATGGTAAAGATATATTTTGAGTTTCAAGTCAATACCTTTGACAATATTCAAGATATTTGACTTTATAAAAAAACTTTCACCAACACCGACGCCGACGCCGGGGCGAGTGCATTAGCCTCCTTATTCTTCGAATAGTCGAGCTAAAATGAGATTTCACTTGTAATATAAAGCAGGTGGCAAAAAAGTAGTTTTACTCTCTCTGTTGTAGAGAGTAAATAAATTATTCTCTATTTTTTATGGAAATAAATGGACAAAGAAAGGAGATTCAGAGAACAGTTAGGAATGAGGATCAATGTTTTGGCAGAGACATATCGATATATACAATGTAATCACATGATAAATTCTATTAAATTATCATAGATAAAGTAACTGCAGTAACAAATGATTAGAGTACAGTTACAGCTTAATATACAGTTCAAAAGTTTGTTCGTATCATATAGTATGAGTTCACTAAATAAATATTAATTCACTGATAGCACACAGTTTAATTAGAATCATTAAAATCCAGATCACAGAAAAAAGAATCCCGATAAACAGTGTCTTTATGTTCCCAAGATAATTATGTGTAAAATTCAAGAAACTTAAATCCATTGTAACGCGACACAGAAAATCACAATGCCCTGTCGAGTAAACGAGCAAAACAATGAACGACAGCACGTCGTCAATGCTCTGGAAAAGACTAACTCAGTATGGTTAGGAAGCGGATATATGTATAAATTATAACAAGTAAAAACTAAAACAATCAAGACGTCAGCAATTCCGTATATTATATGATCTTCAAGTTACTGATATTTGATTACATTTCGAAATAAGCAAAATACGTAAAAGATCTGCGGAAACGCTGTCCAGATGTTTCACAACCATTTCAGCGTTATCCTGGTAAGAAAATACCTCATGATCAATAATAGCAATAGAATATAACTACAACAAAATCATAATTCCGTCAAATCACTACATGTAATATAATCATAATATCCTTGTACACATGCAGGGTACCGGTAATACATTGACTGTTGAATCATTTTAATAAAATCATGAAAACCACAATACTTCGATAACAACATAAGCAGAGGAACATTCAACAACTACATCTTCATCAGTAGCAGCAATACTATCCTCACATCATCATCATCACCATTATCATCATCATCATCCCTACGATCGATTGAACATCGACGTATTCTATCTAATAATAAGCTATTTTTAAGCATGTTATATACGGTAATTAAGATTTTTGCAAGAAAGAAGTGCACTTTTGCAAGACTGCAGATATATAAGCATTAAACGTTTAACTCTTTTTAGCAAAATAGTAAAAAGACCACCCAGGTCTTTTTAAAATTACTGTTCATCTTTGTAAAATATTTTGTCTGAGGTTGCTAGAAATTTGAGAAAACATTGCTAATCATCATATTTTTATGACAGATTTCAAAATATGTTTTGACCTATGAAAATGTTGACACTTCATTGTCTTTTATATTGGAAGGGTGAGTGGGTACTATATAGTGCTATATTGTATACAAGACCGGGATACCAAATAAACATATTCCAGTATAAGTTCCTGCAAAGTGTTTCTGTCTTTATGAAATTATACGCTACAGTGTACCAAATCATAAAAGCGTTACACACGCTTTTGAAATTCTTTTGAAATTCTGATATAAACATGGTCAAACCAAGTTCACCAACATTTTCAACACATTTTTTCAAATTGCCGTGTAGATTTTCACTTGTGTTGTTGAATTTAGCCATATGGCCTTTACATTTTATGAGTATATCATTTTGGAGCAATTAAATCTTTTCACCGGAAACTGTGAACAAGCTGATAAACTTTTATTTTTAAATAGTGCTACCACCTGATGGCGTGGAAGCAACAGACAATGGTAACTTTGACAGATTCGGTAAGATTTTCTACTTTACAATTTTTTAAGAAATGTTCGATTTACATAAATTTGGTCCTGCTGGAAGGTTTGCATTTTCGGCCAATGCAGAACATGATGACCGTGCACTGTTTGCTACACAGTTCTTTATTTTTATCGAGCACATTTCAACACACCCACGCAGCTTATTTATCGTGGTATTCTAATACAGCCAAACAGCAAAAACACCTCTCTGATAACAGGATTCATTTTCTTCTACAGTTGAGGATTATGTATCTGGCATAATAAACAAAGCAGTAGACGCTTTGCGTTCTGAGAACCACGTGGGCTTTAATGACGCAAATGTCATCATGGTGCAGTCCGCAGACGACAATGTTTCTCTCTCTTCCAGTGTCCTTAGCCGTAAGTACATCAGTCAATATTACACTCTCCTAGTGAATATCAATTCATATTCCCAATACCTCAGTCAAGAATTGTGTCATATTGGTATATGTTTTTTTTCTATATTGTTAAAGCTACTATGTTCAACTATGTAAATTTCAAAAATGTTACGATATGGTGCAGTGCTTGAGTACGTGCCAAATACACAATTTAATTAATAAGATATTGTGTAAAACATCATCACCACCACCATCAATCGTCGTTGTCGTCCTCGTCATCACCATCATCATCGTTATCATCATCAACAACAACAACATGAAATGGAAAATTACTAAAAAGCAGTTTTACAAGGAATATCACCATTAATTCGCTTTTCAAAAGCAATTTTACAAAAGCAATATAAACATTTATTCGCTTTTCAAAAGCAATTTTACAAAGAATATCACCCTTTTTACGCTGTTACTAGATTGTATTGTCATATTGTTCGTTCTTTGTATTGCAGAAATAGCAGACACTATCGTAACAGAGAGTTTAACAAACATTGTGTTGGACTCAGACACAAATCAGTCCGCCCAAAATGGACTCAGACCAAAAACAATGAAGGACTTCAAGGGTAAGTAACGCCAAAGATCTTTAACTTTTCCAACATGGTCTGCCGCCGCGGGCGAGTTGTTAGAGTCGCTGACTTAAAATCACTGTGGCCTCTCATAAGTTGAGAGCCATGGCTTCGAGCCTTGCTACCGACCATCTCTCTTTATGTGAGAAATTTGGCAGTTTCTTACGTAGGATAGGAGTCTCGTAATAGTTCTTCCAATAATTTGCCTTTTACCTCTTTGTTATCTTTTTCTATATACCTTACTCTTTTCGCTACATGACCTTTTCGTCAATTATCATACCTTTACCTTATCTGTTCGTTTTGTTACATTTTAGCTTCCTCAAGTACCTATGGTCTTTATTTTTTAGCCCCTTCGTTATGTTTACCCGACTTCTTTAACTTCTCTTTAACTTTCCTCATCACTAACTTATCTCTTTATTATCTTATCTCTTTATTATCTTATCTCTTTGTTCATCAACTTATTGATACATATATTCCTCGTTACTTAGCCGTCTTATCAATGATATCTTTTCTTTGCTTCATCTCTTTGAGTTCTTTGGTACTACATCGCTTCGTTACCATGCCTTTCCGGGATCTCTTCCTTGCCATTTTGTTTTACCTTTTCATTAAATAATATCTTCGCCGGGTACCTTACGTGCACACAACGCTGTGCGAGTGATGTAGGCAAATAAATAGAGATCACGAGTTTGACCCTTATACGTGACATAAATTTTCCTGAACGAGCACACTCCGGATTAACATAATAAAGTCGTTTTCTTGACCATTTATGTATTCTAGCTATATATATCTTATTCTGTCTTGAGCATATTGTGTATGTCGCTTTTTTGTTGCTTTAGGAATGTTCGGAATTGCCGAGACAAATATGGAGGATGGCCTATCCTCCACCAGTGGCTAAAAAGTAAGTTTAAGTTATCATGAACTCGTCAACATTCTATGATTTTATACCCTGAAATCCCGAAAATAAGCCGTTCATTTTTGGGTAAGGATGTTGTGGCTGCTTATTTCTACTGAATTCGGTTTATTTTCGCGTACCAAAATTCTACAGATACGGATGTAACACTAGTAACCATAAGTCCAAACTGTAAGCCCGATAAAAAAATTTCTTTAAAACATACCTGTACCGTTATAATTTATCCATAACGACCATTACAAATCCACACAAAAGACTGATTATCCATTTAAAAAGTTTTGTCTGACCAAAGATGCTGCTAGTAAATTTCATCTATGATTTAATTTTATGTCCGACGGGTATCACAGTGACTTTTAACCGTATGTAAATATTGGCTTATTTTCGAGACCGAGTTATATCAAGGTCTGCTTATTTTTCAAATCATAAATATAAGCAGAGAAAACGACTTTAAAATTTACCTTCATGACTATCTTTTTCTTAAACTGTGACATAAAGAATAGATATGATAAAAAAGACATATACGAGTGTCCGGTATAATTATCTAATTATTGTTAATTATTTTAAATATTAAAATGCTTCAGATGTTATTTGAAACGCTGTGTAGATATAAGCGAACCTACTTACCATTGTTTAGGGCCAAGGTCATTAACAGACAGGAATGTACTAGTAAGAGGATATGATTTGTTTACCAATTTTACCATGCAGACACTAAATGATATTCTATGATAAATATGAAATAATTATACATCAAAGTATATTATAAAATAGACACTAAAAAGGAATAAATTTATGAATGGATTGATTAATGAAAAATGAATAATCCCATTAAAGAGGGCATTTTTATTGCGATCATTTTTTTTTCAGGGACATAGGGGTCAGCTTCAAGAACACCTGCATTTGAATCAGTTTATTGTTTGATTTTTGTATGTCAATTAGTGATTACTTTTATTTTATACCACGATTACTTCAATGTATATTGTGACGTCATTCTAAGCTTTATTTATGATAATATTCATAATAAAGTTTATCGATATCAAAACTATATTTGTGATAAATGCTAATGAGTTTTGTGTTTCTACATATTATAGTCTTTCGTCTGAACGTAAATGTGTATTATAACATGTACCTCTTTAATCCTTTCATTTAATGCTAGACAGGCAGGCATTCAGGAGCCGCGCTCTGTCTAGCAGGAGGCTTAACAACGAGATGCAACATCGGAACGATTATTGCTGGGATTCGAACCTTTGACCTTCATACCCAAGCGTTATGGTGGAAGTGCTAATCAATCTACCGCTCCGTTATTATTTGAGAATTATTCCTTTTGACATTTTCCCAATGCTGTACTGCTTCTTACAGTTCCTCCTACTTCAGTCTGAGCCAATGAAATGCTCTTGTTTCATTTAAATGAAGTAAAATTCATTTCCCATATTGAATGATGAAAATAATTATTTCAATTATTTTTCCAATAAGTAGGCCAGTGACATCATACTGCCAAGCTCCGTCCAAAGTTTCTCTATATTTCAATGCAAAATGTATTTCATTTGTCAGTTGGATGGAGCGGTCCTCCGCTCGTCCACTAACATAACTAATGGTCTTTCAGAAATAAGTGGAAAAACGACGATTATGGTTGACATTTCCCGAAATGTTCTTGCATTTCCTTGAAGTGCTCGCCGAGCCCGATACTATTTATTTTTTTGATATATGACATGACCCACTTCAGTGAAAAGTGTGAAAAAGCTGAAACACGCCGATTGCCGGCGACCGGTTGCCATTTCCTTTCATATCCTTACAATGCTACAAAGTCGTGATATGGTACAACATTTCTGATGAATCAAGCATTGTATCGTCCCGTCTATTACCTTATCCTAATCTTGTCCTCCCCCGCCCCGCTTTACGACAAAAATATTACTAAATTGAAACAACAAACGGAATCATACATTACGCACATACTTTTACAGGGGAAATAACTCTACTAAACAGCATAATTTACAAAACTTCGAGTGGATTTTCACCGCAACTCTAGACTATTGTGAAAAGGACATACATTCATTGATATTTAAAACATGTACAGCTCTGAATGAAAAACAGATACATTTTAAACTTCTTCCAGGGAGACTATTGAAAGTTACATTATACATGTACATGTACATACATGTATTTCAGTGGGTTAAAGGTTAAAGACTGAATGACTGATTTGTAGAATGACTATTTATTCAATGAAAGCTAATGATACAATGTAAGCATATCATACAATACAAATATAACACATGATAGCGGAATCAACGTTACAATAAAACATATCATAGGTATCATGAATTATACATATATTTGCAAAGTATAAATTGATACATGAAAACAACAAAAATGATACAAAAAGAGTGATAACTGAATTAAAATTTTATGCCTAGAAATACAGCGTAACGCAGACATTTACAGTTTGCAACTTATTTTTAAAAGCAATCGGGATGAAATATTTTTAAAAATCGTGTAATTTCCATCTTATAAACATTCTTTGTCAGTTAAAAGTAACAGTAAGATTTTGTTTTTAAATTTCAATGATGGTTTAAATTGAGCTTTTACATGTATATGTTTTTCTTCAACAAAATTTCAAGAACGACATGTTAAAAGTAGCCTTAAACAAATAATAAGGAAATTAGCCAGGACTGTTAAAATAACTTGAAAAAATTAAAGCTAGTCAAGGAAACTTAATTTTCATTTCCTGTGAATCATTTTCTTTGTAAAACAAATACTTAACAATGCATTACATCAATATGAATTTATTAGTAAGAATTTAATCCATGAAATGTGTGAGTAAGTGCATGTGTGTCAACAAATGGACCATTGGGGTTCGTATATAAACGATCTATTGTTTTTATAAAACTTCAACACCTTGAAATTCATATTAATTTAGCGCTCTAAAATAAGAAAAAGCCTTATACATTATACTAGTTTTGTTAAAGTTATATTACCATTCCGAATGGCCATATTGCATTATATCAATGAACATCCGTAAAAGACAACTTATACTTTTAACACATTTACATGTAAGACATAATTGAGATTGATTCATTTTTCTTACTATCACAAATAAGTGGAAATGAATCGCACAAAATAGGTAAATTGTAAGTTTTTGACTAGAATATACAAAAAAACAACAATTTTCCCTATTATATTGTATCAATAGATGCGAAAGTCATGCGAAACTGTAATACAAAATAATCTATTGTCGTTATAACTTTAATAATGTTCATTTTCTTTAGATGAAATATGAGTGCATACATAGTATTAAACCTTACGAGTAAAAGAAATTGTAGCAGTCTTATTCTTTCAACAACACGCCTTAACACTTATTGGCATGAAAACATTAAAACGTATACGTTTAAACAGGTACAAATTTCGTCATCTCTAAGAAACAGAACAGGATGAAACTTCTGAAAAATAAAACATGTACAAAATTAAGCAGATTACAGCATTATTTAGCATGAACAATTACAGTAATGTTACGATCGTTATGGGAAGTTGTTACATTTTTGAGTAAAAACTATTGGCGTTTTTTGTCTATTGCTCTTAATGTAAAATCAAAGTTAAAGGACTGGTAAACGATAAAGGGCCATCTTGGCCCTTATCACGCAAAGGGTTTAGCAGATTTACCTAATCTCCTTACATTTAGAGGAGACGCTGATGCTCAACTCTCCTGTAGTTCAAATGCTTTTGTACGGCGGCATAGTAGCATTTGTATTTTATATTTACAAAATATACATGGCCTCTTTCATATGGAAGATATACTCAGCGGTACAATAAACGCTAACTGGTTTGATTTGCTACAGAGAAGCCTCAGCGTATATGTTTTTATTAAAACGTGTATACCAAGTAATAAAGTTTAATTTGCTATCTGTCTGCAGAAATTACCATTTGACAATTCATTCAGAGACATTTATTACTTCTTCAATGTCTCTGCTCCAGGCGAATTCTTTTGAAAATAAACAGGATAAAATAAATTTCAAGGTAAGAGGTAAAGTTGCCTTTCTTTTGCCGGTCAGTATACATGAACTTTAAAATCAAGAAAGGATTAACAACCATATTAATTTGATAATTCTCATTGCAGAGAAAATAAGGGTGTTACATTTAAGGGAAGATAATCCGTTCATGGATCATATACATTTTATATGCAATTTGTAAAACGAGGCCCTTGTTTTAACAACTTTAAATGACGCATTACGGTGGTAAGACTTCATAGACTTGAAAGTCTTTTGTTGGACGGTTACCAGATAAAAGGTCCGTTAAAGTGAGGTTTTCATATATTACCAAATTGGAATTCACTAATATCATATCAGACGTTCATCTTGTATAAAATAAAGCTAGTTTGAAATTAGGTATAAAATACGCACAAATAAGACGTCATTCTTTTATCTATCCAATTTTTCAACACATATGAATAGAAGTGCAAATGTATTCAAGAGTATTTTGTTAACAAAACATATATAAGGTGGCAAATGGAAAAACAACGGCACATTAACAGGCATCCTTAAGATGAAGTAAAACTCATACCAAGAATGTAATAACAAAACAAAGAAACATAATTATAAAATAATAGATGCTACAATTACATTACGTGACGCTATATTCAATGTACAATTGTCAAAATAATTTGTTCATCTAGACCAAGATCTTACGTACAATGCAAGGAGAACAAAACCAAACAAAACAACAACACATACTTCACACATGAATTCGCGAATGCATAAAATAAGAATTACATACGTCCCTACAAATCAAATACTGCATGTGACTCTACATAGTATAACCTTTGCATTATGATATTAGGTATGGGTGCAAAAACCATAAACTAATACACACACGACTCTTATACCGAAACGTAAGTTTAGTTTATCGCATGACTAGAGTAAATGTCCTTTTAAGTTAGGGCTTCTCTATATTCCTGGTATCAGCACACTTTACTGTGCTGTAAATGCAGTATCAGGTACAGCTTTGTTTCATTGCTTGAAGTCACAGTAGTTTGATTTTGATTGGTGCTGAGAAGCTGATCAATATTTGGGGCCTCAATTAGGGAATAATTTGGTATTTAAAAGAGTTTTGTTTATTTTACTTTTTAAAACAATTCATCAGAGTCATGCGATAAATCCGTTAAAGGATATTAAACTCGGACTTTACCAACTGATACAATGTAACAGGGTACGGAGAAACAAAAAGAGTAATGCAGTAAATCGACAGTTTGCGGTTATCATCTGTTTCAGTATTTATTTAAGATTATTGTGTCTTTGTAGCTCAAATCAGAGTCCAAGAACGAATAACTTATTTAGTTTACCTCGATCAGTTTCTACAATAAACTTATTAATAAAAGAGTTTTAAATACTTGACACTAAAATAATCCTGTCTTAACTACTTCGACAGTAAATTGCCAATGATATCTGTTTTAGCCGATTATCTTACTTTATGGTTCATTAAAACGAAAACATGCTGACAGTACTGTAGACAATGGCAATCATCACACTTTGTAAATATTAGCAATAAGTGTCTACTCAATTAAGATGTGACACTAATTATCCCCAACTTCAAGGCTAGCGTCGGAATCAATTTTGTTTAAATACATACATCAAAACGGCGACAAATTATTGATAAGCAATAATATTATAATTCTTGCGACAAACAACGATATCTGTAATAAAAAGTTTAGAATAAAAGAACACTGCCATGAAAATGTTACAACTTTTAATTATATACAATAATTGTTTTTTAAACATACTCGAAAGATAGTAAACTGCAGTAACTCATGCAAAAATTCTATAAAATTATATCTTATAAAACCTTTTATAGAATTACATGTACATTTTGTATTGTGCAAATGGCATTAATTTTTAAGGGAAAAATTAATCCTTTTCGCCGCGTTACGCGGCATGGTACTTGTCGCATATCGCAAATGACACGCGGCATATAGATGCCGCATATACAATCATATGCCGCGTGATGCGACATGGTTTTATTGCTCCCGCGTTGTAAAATCTCCCGCGCTATAGCGCGGCAAAAACGGAATCCGACTGAGCTGTACTGTACATGGAAAACATTTCGACTTTGTCACGAGTTTCTTCCATGTATTGCCCTTTTTGTTGCCCCATACCCTGTTACCAGCTGGCAAAGTCCACCTTTATATCCTTTAACTAATACTTATTTAACTCGTGACAGACACATTTCCAAAATAATTTCCGATTCATGATCTTCATTCGTTCCTTATTGTTGTGGTTTACATTTTGTAAAAATGCTTTTTACATTAAGCCTAAATTCTTTATTAAAAGCAAAATATATAATAGGATTGATCATGCTGTTCAAGAAGGGAAGCCGAAGTGCAAACTGAATCCCAGCGTTCAGCTCGGATTCTGCGTCCGATGCCACGCGTATACTAACGCTTACAGCAAGATAAGGAATAAAGCAAATAAAAAAACCAACAATAACGACAAACATCATATTCGTAATTTTGCGTTCTGATTGTCTTGTCTGTGATGCCTTGGTCGATTTTTTAACTTTTGCAGAATAACTTGTAGTACCCAACTGAGACTCAATGTCGGAGGAGCACCCTGCTGTTACAAAGGTTGTTACATGTAACGTTTCGGTACTTTCTGTGTCTAAATCTACATCAACTATTGCGTCGCTTCTCAGTTGTCCTGCTTTTTCCTTGCGTTTATCTGTATCATTTTCGCGCACTTCTCTAGAACAAGGTGACTTTTTGCTGAAAGATGCGGATGGCTTTTTGTGTAGATAAGCTGTTCTTTGATTATGAGCTCGAACGGTCCGCCAAATATTCCCGTAAGTATAAAAGATTGAAATAAGGAAAACAGAAAACAACAAGATATCAAGTATATGGAAAGCTATTGCGTAAAGCTGCAAAGCTGGTTCTTTAGTGTTTGTACAATATTGACCACTGACATACGGAATATTTTCATCTGAAGTCGATATATTTACTCTCACCGAATCATACGTCAGAAATGCGTGTGTTGAATATATAATTGACAAGACTGACAGACCTATAACTGTTCCGACAGCCAATTTCACTGTCAACTGCTTTTGACCGGGTTTGCAGATGTGCCTATACCTTTCAATGGCTATTACCAACAATGCAAAAGCAGACGATCTTACCAACCAGTTAACCAAAAAGTACCCAAATGAGCAGATGAAACTTTTGTTAATGGAAATGGAAATGATGTTTTTCACAAACGATGATATGGTAGTTATAAGACAAAAGACGCATACAGCAATATCGAAAGCACCCAGAAGTACAATAAGGACAAACGTTGTGCTCCTTTTCGCCTTAAAGCCATAAAACCAAATGGTCAAACTATTTCCAATGATACTAAAAAAGGCTGCTATATTGAAAAATGCCATCACTGGGATATGTTCCACCATTATCCTTTTGTAAGCCATCTCCAGCAGCTTGTCTAAATCCGGAGATTCTGTTCTAGAAGTATTTTGATAAATTACACCTTCGTTCATCATCTCGTCTTTTAACATCTGAAAGGCACAATAGATATCAATATATACAGTAAAACTGCATTTAACATAGGAGTGTCTGATACTTCTTTCGTGTAAGATAATGAAGATGTACAAAATACTTCAACTGCTTCCCCAGAGGTCATGTCAGTGCTATCTTTTTTCTGTTGTTAAGAGGGAATTGTTTAATTAGTGTTACATGTTACATGGAACTAGGAGTTTGTCTATATTGTGAAACAATAGGTTTCTTTGTAAAGTTTCATTGTGAATAGTTTCTTACAAATACAATGTGGTTCATTGTAGGTACATGTAGTACCGAAACACCCATGTGGGCGAAATTTGCTGTTTCTCGCAATTGAAGTATTTCATTCATAGCCTATATATAATTGTTTCTATGATGTACCTTTTCCAAAAAGTAACGACTGAAGTTACACTTGATCAGGGAGTATTACGGTAAGTACTCCATAAAAGCAGTAATATTCTATTTATCCATATCATATATACAAATGTATATATATCAGTCCGATTTGTTTCTCTAATCCAGAGGCGTACATCTTAAGTGTGCTAGTCGCCATATTGGTCTTCTCCCCAAGTCCAATCGTACAGCTGTACCGAAAGTGCAAAACGCTCGTGCAGTAAGGATTACGGAGTCGGAAAAGTAAATTTGTCATTATTTCTTTATGTTTACGATTTTAGAGATGAGCCATAGTCGAGGATGACTTCTATACATAACATTTTGATGTAAATGAATTTGATTTTTTCATATGTTTTGCACTTTCTTAGATTATTCGAGAAAACTTCATTGAAACTTAGAAATTGCGAGTGAGTGGTACTTTCCTCTTTGTAACTTGGTTACTTGATTTGTTAAATCTCGACCTTTCGTCATTCCTTTAGAATACGCACCAAAAAGAAATCCCAGTATGCAGTTATGTATTCTGGTGCAAACTTTGTGACGAAAAATGACATTTGTTTTGATGTATGAATTAAACGCGCGGGTCGAAGGTTTTAAGAAATTAAAATCTGAACAGCTGTGAAGAAAGTTTTACAGCAATTCCTTGTTTTTCTGGTATTCCCGTGCCGGGAGCTCGCCGACATTTGTAACAACAGTGCTATGACTTTTCTATATCAGAACATAATAAAACTACGTGTTATTCTGTCTGTGCCAGTGGTCAGACCTTCAGAGTCATTCATTTTATTTCACAGAGATAGAAGTTATTTTAATTGATATTGAAGCATTTAGCTCTTTAAATGTCATGGCATCGGACAATCGTCGGATTGTGGAACTGATAAAACTGTCTGGGTGTCGTTCAGACTATACATGAAATTCATTGGCATGACTTCTGTTTCAAGATCGACGGAAACACGACAAGGGCATTTCTAATGTAGGACGCATAAAAAAGTAGGGCCAAATCTTACACCAAATTTTCGCACTACAACTTGATATTAGTCACAATTTACACACAAAATAATCCAAGTTTGGAGCAATTCTTGCGTCACATAAACGCTGTAGAAAATATTGGTATATTGGGTGATATGTATTGCTTTTTTTACCAATTTTAATATCTTTATTTAATGAAGGATGCACATTTAGATACATATAACTACATATATCTAATATTTCAATGTGGCCTTCTACAATAATAAAACAAACTAGAGCTATCACTAAATGTGATTAATACACCCGAAAGACTGCTTTATAAACTGAGGAAGTTCATAGTAACAGAATACCTTGCAAAAAAAAACTAAAATAGAGATATTGTTCTTGGCAATAACTCTGTAATTACTCAAGATAGAGTTATGGTTCTTGTACATTGCACTTCCTCTCATTGTGCTGAACCATTGTATGAAGTTGTATTGCATTCCAACCAGTAGTTTTCAAGTAATGCTCTAGACAAGGAAAAGAATCAAAGGGCAATAACCCTGTAATGAGTCAAGAAAGAGTTATGGTTCTTGTGCAATGCACTTCCTCTCAATATACTTGCCCATTGTATGAAGTAAAATTGAATTCCAACCAGTGGTTTTCAAGTAATGCTTCGGACAAGGAAAAGTAACAAAGGGCAATAATTCTGTAACTACTCAAGAGAGAGTTATGGTTCCTATGCACTGCACGTCCACTCAATGTACTTGACCATTGTATGAAGTTGTATTGAATTCCAACCAGTAGTTTTCAAGTTATGCTCCGGACAAGGAAAAGTAACAAATGGAAATAACTCTGTAATTACTCAAGATAGAGTTATGGTTTTTGTACACTGCACTTTCTCTTATTGTGCTAGACAATTGTATGAAGTTGTATTGAATTCCAACTAGTAGTTTTCAAGTTATGCTTCGGACAAGGAAAAGTAACAAAGGGCAATAACTCTGTAATGAGTCAAGATGGAGTTATGGTTCTTGTGCACTGCACTTCCTCTCAATGTGCTTGACCATTGTATGAAGTTGTATTGAATTCCAACTAGTAGTTTTGAAGTTATGCTCCGGACAAGGAAAATGCAACAGACCACCTGACCGACTGACCGCCCGCCCGCCCGACCGACCGACCGACCAACCACCGGGTGACTCCTATATACCTTTATATTGAATTATTAAATTAAATACCATTTAGTACACAGTTCATAAAATAATTTATTATCATAATTAAATAATTACATAGATACACTGTGTGATAATTTTCTATTATAATTTCACATAAACTTATTGATTTTTAACACTTGCATTCGCATACATAAACTTTTTTTTCAGAAATAATTACAGAACATTTATTTCATTCATCCAGGTATTTCAAAATTCGTTTAGGTGGTCATGTATATTTGCTGTATTAAATGTCTTAAATGTAATAATTAAAAATGTACTAACTATAGTAATATGTTTTACTAAATACATCAGAATGGTCATGTCTATGTGCGTCTTAATTGTGTTTTTGTAACAAATATTTTTTTTTTGTAATTTCTCTTTAATAAAACTAGTGATAGAAGAGATCGAATATTCGTAGGAATGTTATTCCGTATATGTACATTGGAATAAGAAAAGCTAGCTTTTAGCGAATTCGTGCGTTATTTCGGTAAAACTATTATTTTTGTCAGAACTGAAGCGTTGGTTATATGCAGTTTTGCTGGAAAAGGTTATCAAATTTAGTATATAATCAGGGGCAAGGTGATGTTCAGCTTTATATATTACTCGGACAAATTAACCTGATCCTCCTGACCTCTATTAGCATAATTTTACGGTCAATGTATTTTCTATATTTATCTTCGGCTATCATTTTACGAATATGCACGTGGCAAGTTATATATAATAATTGTTAAATATCGTATAGACCGAATGATGATATCGACTGGGTCGATACCTCAGTTTTTATGGTATTACCTATCTGTTCCTCGTGTGTACGAGTCCTGTCAACGCCTGTGATAAATCATTTTATTCAGGCATAATAACATTATTTCATTTCATTTTTTATATCTAATATTTGTTCAAAAACTAAACAAAACCACGGTGGTCGTGCATTCCTTGTTCGGCTGTATTCCGTGTATTAAAAAAATCAGTTTACGTGATTCGGTCCATCATCGATTCTGCTTACCTACGCCGGACAATACATCTCTAGTCGTTTATTTACAGTACAAAGCAAATTGTAACGAAAAGTAATGCACAATTTGCGCACGAAAACTGATTTATTCAGTGCAATCAATGAATGATATTTTCATGCATAAAGGCCAGGATCAGGTTCATTTTCCGGACAATACTAATATAGCCATATGATTAGTATATTTATCAGAAAATGACAACCATTGTAGATGAATGTGGTCGGGTTACACTTTATGCACGTGACATTACCAGCCGATCTTCGGACAACACTTTCTTATGCAAAGATATATGTACGCAACGCAATCTGTGGTATGGATTGGTTTTAGAATAATATATGGCGGAGCAGGGCCTTTGAGTGATAATCGCCCCGGTAATGGAATAATTGCCAGAGGGCTTTAGCCCGAGGGCAAGTATTGAATACCGGGGCGATTATCACTCAAAGGCGCTGCTCAGCCATTCATTTTTCTGTATAATACATATGTGTTTCCCATTTCTTATTTATTCCACTCAAATCAAACTGACTTGCCCCAATTATGGCTTAAAATGAGTTATCAATAAAGGCCATGCTTCAACTGAACTGTAACATGTAGTAAGATATAGTATGTGTTCTTGGCGATAATATAATATATTCTATGTCTGCTTGTTTTCAACTGCTGTCGATCTGACTTGGCACTGCATAAAGCATAAAGCAGAAACATATACCTTAACAATATATCATTCTTATTCAACAAAATTTTTTTTACGTCGCTATTTGTTTTCAACATTGTAGATTTATATCTTACTTTCTATGAAGTTGTGAGTTTCTTCTTCGGCGATTTACCACGCGCTTTCTGACTACATGTATTTTATCATCTAAATCAATTATTATGTTAGCTAAAGACTCTAGTGTACGTTCAGCGTCAGCCATGTTTTTGCCGTTAAGTTACATCACGTTTGCAAGTGCACGTTTTCCTAGGGCAACTATGCGATAATAGCCCTGCGCGTGCAGGGCCAAAAGCTGATAATACTTCAGGAGGACGGATAATACATGTTTTTTCTATACTTGGGTGGGATTTTCTAAACGCATATAGTTTTGATACTTCAGCTTACTTCTAAATAGTTCTGAACTTTCTGCATCAAATAATATCTACTCTTGCCTATTTATTCGTGTTTAACACATGCATGTACTTACATATACCAACGACGTTGTTAATATTTTTTATTCCTTAATTGCTCGTAAAATCTTCTTGACTCCGATGATTGTACGTACCCTTCAACACAATTAAGCAACGTTCATAATTAATTATTTAGTGCAATCTAGATCTGGTTATAAAGGGACTACATGTACTTACAAATGTATCCTTGTATATGTATGACTATTCCGGAAAGAGAACAATAGAGGATCTTCCTGTTGAACTTAGTAAAAAAAGATATTTAAGTGTTGTATCACGTTTGCGGACATTTAATGTATCTTGCTATATTATTAATGTTTGAGTGTTTTCAAACAAATTCCAAGAAACAAAGTTCATCTTGTGTGTCAAGAAAATATATATAAATAACGGCTGCTGAACAATAGTGCATCAAAGTATTTCTAGGAAAAGGGATTGTATTGTTCATCTTAAAAAGTGGGTCATATTGAACTTGGTGTTACAATTTAACTGGAGTTTTTATCGCCAATTACATGAAAACGGTTACTTGTTACCACTGGTTGTTTTCAAGTCCGTTTCCATATAAGAGTAACAAAATGAAGTAAGCCAACTTTCAATTTAATTTCTAACGACATTGCTATATAATATAAATTTACAGAAGGCTCTATTATGTATTTTAATTTGAGTTATCCATTTTTTTCTATGCAAACGCCTAGACTTACATTATGTCATTATGGTCATTTAGATAAGATCAATGTTCTAACGAGAATTAACTGTGAATTTCGCTGTACTCCATTTTTCAGGTTCATAGTTATATAAAATTATATCAATTTTATATGTAGCCAATTGGTGGACATTTCGCCTGCTGGTTCTAACTTAACAGGAGTTAACAGCAGTATATACGTATATGAAAACCACTTCTTTTCTTCTATTAAGGAGTTATACTGTTGTCTTGACCTTTCACACCAATACAACATAAATAGAGATAGTGTTATAGGTTCGAAACCTATAAATGCAGTTTCTGTTGTTTTCTATATAAAATCGCTAGCAATTATCACGACTTTCTATCTTTCACGTCTTTATTTTAAAGATCTATGCGTAAATAAAAAAGAGAAAAAACATGATGTTAGACATGATGCAAAATATCGTGGTCACGCGAGTGGAACATGTATTGTTAACAACATACATCCGCTAGTAGGCATGCAAAATTACCCCACTCATTTCGTTTTAGTTGACACTTAAGATGTAGTCATATAAACTTATAATATTAATTGAAATCACATGCAGTGGATATTTTTAACGACTGAACATCAAAATGACCACGTGGCTAAAAGTAAGTGTAATACAAAAAAAGGAACAATATTCCCAAAATACTATAAGTACTATACTTGAGACATTGATCCGTTGAATATCAAAGGCGACTATTCAATTCAGTAAGATAAATCTATTATACTGTACGCATTAATTTCTCTTGTAATACAGGGTATAAAATAAAGCACAGAAAGTACGCGCACACAAAGTATTTGTGTGTTATGAATGCAAATCACACTGAAAATTAAGCGTGTAACAGTTATTAAAAGCGTTCTCTTATAAAAGTTGCGCTTTATTTCTTGTAAGCAACAGCAACGAACTAAGTTAGGATCTATAAAAGTGTGACAAAAACATACCTAAAACCTTTACAGCTCTATATGAAAAAGCTCATATATTTCAAAGGGTACTTTTGAAAGTTACACTATACATACGTGTATTTCTGTGGGTTTAAGG
The DNA here is from genome assembly GCA_022818135.1 of Saxidomus purpurata. Lineage (NCBI taxonomy): Eukaryota > Metazoa > Mollusca > Bivalvia > Venerida > Veneridae > Saxidomus > Saxidomus purpurata. Next base: position 31,377,670 of record JAFMSR010000017.1, read on the forward strand.
TTCAAAAGGTTCAAACGACTGCACAAATACGGTAGTAGATTGTCTTACTATTTATTCCGAGAAAGTTAATGATGCAATGTATTATGCAATACAAATTTAAAACATAATAGAGGACTAACTGTAACAACAGAACATATTATAGGCATCATACTGTTATATGTAAACACCAATATGATATCGGAAAAACGAAACGTAAACTATTTCTGGTTATGCGTCTTAAAACACAAGTTACAGTTTGCATATTATTTAAAAGGGTACTTCCTACATATATCAAACATGAAAAATAAAAAATGTGTTTACTGAAGGGGGGGGGGGGGGGGGGGGGGGGGGGGGAAAGAGAGAAGGGAGAAAAAAAAAAAAAAAAAAAAAAAAAAAAAAAAAAAAAAAAAAAAAAAAAAATATTTTTTAATAAATAAAAAAAAAATAAAAAAATAAATATAATTATATAATTTTTAATAATATAAAAAAAAAAAAAAAAAAAAAATTTTTATAAAAATAAAAAAAAAAAAAAAAAAAAAAAAAAAAAAAAAAAAAAAAAAAATATAAAATTATTATTTTTTTTATTTTTTTTTTTTTTTATAAAAAATAAATTAATATAAAAATTTTTTTTTTTAAAAAAAATTTAATAATTTTTTTTTTTTTTTTTTATTAAAAAAATTTTTAAAAAATAATTTTTTATAAAAAATTTTTTTTTTTTTTTTTTTTTTATAAAAAAATTTTTTTTTTTAAAATTTTTTTTTTTTATTAAAAAAAAATTTTTTTTTTTTAAAAATATTATTTTTTAATTTTGAAAATTTTTTTTTTTTAAAAATTTTTAAAAATATTTTATTTTTTTTTTTTTTGAAGCTATTAAATTTGACAAGTTTTAAGGAGTGTCTCTTTAAAAGGTAACCGTAATGAAATGTTTAAAAAGTTTAAAGCACACTCTTTGTCGATTTATTACAAACAAAATTAAATACAAAAATGTATAACTTAAATTAATTGAAGCACTATCAGCATAGCATTAAGATTTATATTTCGTTTTTGTTTATTCATCCAAATGATAGATAGAAGAGAGGTTTCATGTATCTTCCTACTCTAAGCAACATTTTCTCAAAATTTCGGGAACAACAGCTTTTTAAGAGCATTTACGAAATGAGACAAATGTATGGCTGTTAAGAGCAAATGTAAAAATTGTTAATGAAATATATTTGGTGTTAATCATTTCGCAAAATACCGTGGAGATGTGTTTAAACTTAACATAAACCGAATGAGAACTCCGCAGTGCGGAAACGACATTATGAAATATGCATGTATCATGTTTTTGTGTTCGTGTGTGCACATTGAATTTAGTTGTTAACAATATGTGCTCTTAAACATTTATATAAAACTCTAATCTAACACGGTGCCAGTATTTCATTGTTTTTGGCACAGCCTATGAATAATATATTGTCACTGGTACAAAGACAAATGGAATGAGTTCCTAGATACCATCACTTTCTGTTAAAATCGTTGTGTGACTCGAAAGATCAGCTGAAAACATGCGTATCTTGTTTCCAAATAAATCACAAACAAACACGTTGCCATTACCAGAAACAGCATTTCCTCGTGGCTATTTTATGTCCTTTTCACCCATATCCCGATAAAGATTTATTACTATCCCTGTCATTTAAAGTCGTTTAATTTTGTTAGCGCTGAAGTAGTCGCTTATGTAGATAGACTTTCTGTCAGCGCTTAAAGCTATGTGTTGTGGATATATGACTGTTGTTTTATCAACATCCGATACTACTGTTTGTAAGACTTTTCCATCGCAACTAAGCACATAAAATTTTGGGAAAGGGTGATGAAAGTGTACTAACAAGTTACTTTTAAAGGCTTTGATACAACCTGTCCGTCAACACCGATTTCATTAACGACTTTTAACGTACCAGATTTACTGACTATACATATACGAAAAAATAAGATTGCTGCGATTTTATTTAAGAAATAATAAATGTCTCCCGGTATTTGTCTCTCGGTAAATATATCTTTGTAAAACCATTATAATTACGGACAAAAGTAGTATAAGTTATCCCTTCATCACAGAGGACACGTGCAACGCCTCAATATAGAAACATATACCGAAACTTCTCCCTCAGTGCGGCTGAAATGAAGATGTTTTTCAATATTACGTTTGTAACTATATTTGATATATAGGACTCAGTACATTTCTTCAAATGAATAGTTAGGCTGCAGTTTGGAAAGTGCAAGTAATGTATGGCAATCCATGCATGTACTTTTCTCATTAGCGTTATTAGCGGAGTCACGGACTAGTGGTCATGGAGTATCAATTTATCAGTGGTATCTATATTATCTCTAAAACTCTTATGTATATAGATTTGCAATCACTAATTCGGAATCATTTTGTTCTTAAAAGGATTATTACAGAATACATCGAATATCACAGTGTTACTTATAAATAATGCAAAATGACGCACTGATACCGCTGCTGTACCGGTATGATTTTATTCCAGTACAACTACATTTGTACGACATGTTTTGGTCCTAGATATACTATGTTGATAAATGATGGTGTTGGGGCCCGGCCAAAGAATCCACGTGTCTTTGCCACGGAAAGTCGGCGTACGGCTATGACCGTGTTCTATCCGTAATGTTGGAGGGGGCTATATGTTTTTCTAGGGTTTATTGAAATACGAGTAACTGTGGTTTATATTCCGATAAACTCACTGTCAACTCCGTGAAAAGTTTCAACATTTTCTATTCGGATTTACGTCAAAAAATGTATACCAAGCGTACCATAAATCGATGATGTCGTTAAAATGACGTCGTGTTTGGTATGCTTTCACGTGACGTTTCCCGAGATCTTCCACATTTTTCAACAAGCTCAATAGAAGTTCGAGACACTTAATAAACAGAAATATTGTTGGAATCGATGTACTGTCACGTTATAGTTTTACAAGTGAATACCAACAGAAGTAATTATCCATTTTGGTACCCACTCGGTGAATTTATAACGAGATATTACACTGAAACCAAAAAGCATTCCGAAATATATGTTTTGGATACTCAAGGACATTGAACCACTCCGAATTCGCATGATCTGTGCTTGTAATTTACAAAGGTGTTTCTACACAAAAATGCTTTGAATTTAAGTAGAAATCTTTTTTAATCAGAAACAGTTCAAGTAACTATTCCATTTATAACGATTAATTATTCAATAACAACATATATCAAAAGCAAAAGTAGAAATTATATATTTTTTTTTTTTTTTTTTTTTTTTTTTTTTTTTTTTTTTTTTTTTTTTTTTTTTTTTTTTTTTTTTTTTTTTTTTTTTTTTTTTTTTTTTTTTTTTTTTTTTTTTTTTTTTTTTTTTTTTTTTTTTTTTTTTTTTTTTTTTTTTTTTTTTTTTTTTTTTTTTTTTTTTTTTTTTTTTTTTTTTTTTTTTTTTTTTTTTTTTTTTTTTTTTTTTTTTTTTTTTTTTTTTTTTTTTTTTTTTTTTTTTTTTTTTTTTTTTTTTTTTTTTTTTTTTTTTTTTTTTTTTTTTTTTTTTTTTTTTTTTTTTTTTTTTTTTTTTTTTTTTTTTTTTTTTTTTTTTTTTTTTTTTTTTTTTTTTTTTTTTTTTTTTTTTTTTTTTTTTTTTTTTTTTTTTTTTTTTTTTTTTTTTTTTTTTTTTTTTTTTTTTTTTTTTTTTTTTTTTTTTTTTTTTTTTTTTTTTTTTTTTTTTTTTTTTTTTTTTTTTTTTTTTTTTTTTTTTTTTTTTTTTTTTTTTTTTTTTATTTTTTTAACATATATGCTCAAAACCCCACCACTTTGGAGATTTAAATTTTATTGACACTTGTCTTTATTAAACAAAGTAAATCTAGATATAGATCTAATTCCGATTCATTACCTTCCTGTCCATGCTCAGATTGTTTTTACATGTATACTCTATGTTTATCGCGACCTTTCGTCAGTTGAGTGCAATATCGGGACGGATGTACATGTACTGTATCTGATTAATAACTTAATTATGTGTAAACGATGGTCATATCTAACTTCGAGTGGTTACTCCCCATTACTGAATACAACTATTGATATCTTTTAAAAAATCCGATTTGAATACATGCATAATCTTTTTTTTTTTTAAGTGCTTATACGGTTTATTTTATGAAAAATTAGCCCCTGATATCTAACAACATTTAACCCGTTTATACACGTATACATTTTTGTCTTTTTGTTCAAAATATTAATGTAATAAAAAATATATGGTTATGAAACTTTAACGAAATTAAATACTAGTATGTTCGAAGCGTAATTTTGAGACAATCTAACAAGCGCGTGATGCTTAAAATTACGCGGGATGATGCCCGTGCTTTCGTCATACTAACATCAGTTTACATATTTAAATTGCCATAAACCTTCATGTGACCACGTGAATATTTCGTCAGCTTGAAATTACGCCGGTTAGATATTTCAATTTTCCATAAAAAGTATTTTTTCCAGAAAGTAGCAATGGTATTGTGTGAGCTATTGTCAGCAGTTGTTTAAGTATTATAAATGATACATGGAGTTTCAAAACTTACACTGAATTCTTAACACACAACACGTACCTTTGAATAAAATTATACTTATTATAATCATCTTAACTAGGATTCGTACAAAAGATAAGCAAATCCTTAGAGTTTGTGTTATATATGTTTAGTTTGTTCTCCTTGTTACAAAAGTAAAGAGCCTCTGGTTTCTTAAGACCGTCCAATTCATTCAAAACTGCCCTATGCTCTGATAATTCTGCTGAATATATATCTGCGATATAATATGGATAATTCAAACTATATTGTTGTCATCACTTATTGTAGTTTCAATCACCTCTACCTCAAAACTAACTGCTGCACGTTTGAAAAGGGTAGTATGACAAAGTAAATAGTGCAAACTGAGAGAGCTACGCAAGGTATGTGCACGTTAGATACCTCATTTGCTATCCCTGATCGGGGATCAAATTGCTCCGTATTAATGCACCCGTGCACCTTTCAATGTTTGCGCAGACTTATTTGGCAGAGCAGCATATTGAAATCTCTTACAGCCAAAACCTCTCTACCTGTGACTTTTGATTGAAGCCATACATTTTCAAAACGTTAAATGGGTTCTCACCGCAACGAACTATGGTTGTGAAAAGAACATACATTTGTACCTAAAACTTTATAACTCTGAATGAAAAACACATATATTTTAAACTTCTTCCGATGAGACTATTGAAAGTTACATTATACATGTTTATACATGTATTTCAGTGGGTTAAAGAATGAAAAATACGTTATAGGATGTCTAACTATTTATTCAATGAAATGTAAGCACATTGTACAAAACAAATATAAAACATGATTGGGGAATCAACGTTACAATAAAACATATCAAAGTAATCCTCCAAGGTGATGTTTTTCCCCCCAGTTTACCACTACTCAAATTATCGACAACTAAACTAAAAAACCAGGATTTGCCTAGGAAAATTAAGGGGAATCACTCTTTTCTATTTTTGACTCAAACATTTGCAAGATTTAATTATGTAATACCATTAACAGTAAAGGAGCAAAATATTAGGTACGGGGCATCACTCCATCATGCTTTCAAGTCAACCGTTTGCTTCATTTACTTTCCATATACCACTGACGGTAAAAGGGCGAAATATCGGGAGTATCGACCCCCCGCCCCCTCCCTCCATTTACTACTACTCACATTGTCAGTCACTCTATGCTTGCTAAAAAGCCTACATTTGTACTTACAACACCCAGAAAACGTTTATTATGTGAGCGACTTCACTCTGAGTCATTCCAGCTTCATGCATGACAATAATCCACCATTTAGCCAAAATGAACGCAATGGTCTAGTTGTCGGGTTATTGTAGAGACGCACACCAGTATATCTTTCTTTTTTGAGGCCCCGTTTGGGTAAACCCCGTTTATTGTCCCCGTCAGTGGTTAAATAGAGGTCGGGGATCCATCCTCTGTTAACCTTACAGATTTTCAAAAATGGCATAGTATAAATGTTACAGTATAAATGTTACAAAATTGTTACATTTACATATTATTAAGAAGCATTAGAACAATAATTTTGGTTATACCCTGAGCTATAAACTATTTCATTCATCTTAGGAAAATAAACAATTTAACAGGACCTTGTAATGTATTGGCAATTAAACAATATTGAAATACATTATACAAAATGTTTAGCGAATGTAACGTGATATTTCTTTTCGTTCATGTATAGAATAAGGTTATAAAGCACACAGAAGATCAACAAGATACCAATATGGTTTGTATTTTTCTACCTGAACCGTTTTTTCATAATTGACGAGGCAAGCTTAAGGCTTCCTTTAAGGCTAATCGTAGATGGTTTAACTTCCTTCCTTTTACATAAAAATAAATATTTCGCACACCAGTATATCAGTGTTACAACTGTCTTGGCTACACACGATGTTGTCAATGACGGAATACTTGATTGATGTATTCCTGGTGCACGCATTAATGAATGATGAGTAAGACAATAGGCATTGCTCGGCGTTTTTCTCACATGTACGATATACTAAACCAATGATAATCCTTACTTAATATATAAATTTCGTTCAGTATTTTCTCATCGCAGAATTATCGTTGCGTTCGTTATATACTCTCAGGCAAACATAAAACGTCAACTCAAATATGATTGGTTAATCTTTAGGAGGTGGGGAGTGCCTCATTGAAAAAATAGCTATCATTTCCTAGTCGAACGCACGTATATATTGATAATAGACCATTGTGTAATAATCTGCAACAATACTGTTCGGCAAATATAATTAAAAGAACTAGACTCAGATAAATTTGAATATGTCTAACTTTTTCCCATATGTATATATTACGCGTGTGCTTGAACAGACCAAAATCCTGTCTTCGGCAGATTTAAAACTTAAATCATTTGACTATTTCCAGCTCTATCCAGCGTGTTATGCAAGTTTTCAAAGCATCGATATATTAAAAGTCATCAGTTGCAAACTGTGACATAAATAAATTGATAGCTGATTCTGAAATAACATCAATGTATATTGCTAAACCTGTGAGACAGAATGTAAATATGTTTTGTAATACATGTATACTATTAATAATTTACTTATGTTAATAAAATAACAGGCCAATCAAACTGTATAAATATGAAACATGTTATAATATCCATAAATCTTAAAATGGTACACACCTTCGCCAATTTACTTGAAAGACGGTATCTAATGTCAGTGCACGTATCAATTTCTAGAGATTCGTGGTTTCACATATTAATTAAATGTTAATTCAAACATTTAAATATACGTTTAGATAAACGAAGTGTTCAAAATATACAACCACATTTGAAATACAATGGGCTAAATCGTTACGCTTTATCCTTGCAAACGAAGATAATTTGTGACCCAGATGAAATATATAGTAATGGGTTACAAAAATATGCACGTGCATCGCTTCCAGCTGGTAACTATTTCTAAAGGATTGTTTCTCCTCATTTCTTATCTTTGGTTTTTTCTTATTCCAAAAACAAATTTAACTTATTTTTCTTCAAATAATTTTCGCATTATTATTTTCCTTACTATTGATTAGTGTTTCTCATTGTGTCTATTGATTCCGTATCTTCCAAATTTTCATTGTTCTATATCTCCTAACTATAGTTGATTTCATTCTTTAGCTGTCGCTGTTGCGTATTTAATATTTTACCTTTGTTTATCTCTGGTTTTACTTATTTCAGACTGCTGATTCCTTTTCATTTCCTGACTATTATTTTCATTTTTTCAGTGTTTTTCTTTTTTCCCGACTGTTAATGGGAGAATTTAATAGCGTGTTTTTCTTCACTTGTCTAGAGACTGAGATGACATTCATATTTCCTAAAGTGTCTGAACTTCACGTGGCAGTGATGCTAGAATTACAGTAACTGTAGATTTTTCACTTGTCTCCAAACAAAGAGGGTATCAATATATCTGCTAATGTCTGCGATTTCGACTCTTAGCGTAAATGTGCTGCTAGTAATACAACTGTTCTCTGTACTTATCTCACGTTGCGACAGCATCATAATATTCCTACTGTTGTCTAAACTTTAGTCACTTCACGTGGCGCTGCTGCTAGAAACACATCACTAATTACACATCACACATCTCTAACTAAAAGATCATCCTATTGCCTTCTTTTGTCTAATCTTTAGTCACTGCACATGGCAGTGCTGTTACATGTAGACAAACAGCAGTTTTGTTCACTTGTCTCCTAATTCCGAGGGCATTCATGTTCCTCTTTTGTCTAAGCTTTCGTCACATCGCATGGTAGTGCTGCTAGCGATTCAGTAGTCTTCGTCATTTATCTCAAAATTGAGATGGCGTTCCTCTACTATTGTCTGAGCTTTCCTCACTTAATGTAATATAGTACTTCTTTCTCTTACCTTTGCAAACAGAAAGGGCCGTTCTATTCCCTGTATTGTCAAAACCATCCTTTCGTCGCTTGGCTTGACAGCGCTTCTGGTAATTCGGCAGTTTACATGACTTAATGTATGTGCACATTGGATCCCTCACCTGCTGATCCCTGAACAGATCAAATTGCTACATGATAATGCTCCAGCGCACCGTTCAATGTACACTTATTTGGCAGAGCAGCATATTGAAGAATGTTTCACGGCACATACCTCTCCCCCTGTGACTCCGTGAACATTTGGCGCATATGTCTGCTTTTTCATGCAAGTCCCTATGATAACTGTTGATTCTATGGAAAGACAAACATGTCTTAACCAGCATATACGCGTTAGTACGTTACGACTCTAGAAAGAATATCAGTGCATTAACAGTATACCTAAAGATCACTTCATAAATCCATTTTCTGAAGGGAGTTCCGGTCTTGAAAGATGTACAAGAGATTTAGTGATACCACAAGTCATTTCTTTACAGGGAATACTTGTTTGAAAAACGCGCCATTATTGCCACTATCTCAAAATGCACTTCATAATGAAAATCTGATGTTACAGTAATAAATAAAAGAAAGAAGGAAACAGTTTCCTTAAATCATTGACGGTCTTATACCGTTTGCCTACTACAAAAATGTGATAAATGTCTAAATGTGATCGTCATAACGATCTGATGCCTTTATATTTAGTAAACATAACACTGTTATATATATTTGCGCTTTATACCTTTCTGTTATGAACGAATCAAAGCCTAATTATTCTTCTGTTACTATTTAGTCTAGATAATAGATGATTGGACATCGGTTAAATTGGTAAAACAATGTAGATTAATGTCCGTCCTATTCCTATCCTGCCCGCCCGCTTTACGACAAAGATATAACTAGATTGAAGCAACAAACGGAATCATTCATTAATCACATACGTATATCGGAAATGACTCGACTGAATCACATAATTTAAAGACGTTAATTACGAACAATAGTATAATCTAGACTATTGGGAAAAGGACATGTATTGGTTCCTACAACATTTATAGTTACTACTATAACTACTTCCAGGGAGACTTTTGAAAGTTACATTATACATGTACATACATGTATTTCAGTGGGTTAAAGGTTAAAAAATTTAAAGTACGTCTGTAGAATGCCTGACTATTTATTCAATGAAAGCTAATGATACAATGTAAGCATATTATACAATACAAATATAAAACACGATAGAAGCATTAACGTTACAATGAAACATATCATAGGTATCATACATATATTTGTAAAGTACAAATTGTTACATGCAAACAACAAAAATATGAAATTAATGTAACATGATACATGTATTAGAAGAATGATAACTTAATTTATGCCTAGAAATACTTCGTAACGCAGAAATATACAGTTTGCAACTTATATTTAAAAGCAGTTGGGATGAATTATTAAAAAAATTGTGTAGTTTTTATCTGATACACATTCTTTGTTAGTAAAATTTCCAACATAAATTACATGTTTTTGTTCTTATTAAAAAAAACACTATCAGCATATTACTTACAGTAAGAATTTGTTTTTGAAAGTTCAATGATGGTTTAAATGGAGCTTTTACATGTATGTGTCTCTTTCTATTCTAAATAATCTCGTTACAAAATTTCAAGAACGACAACTTTAAAGTAGCTTAAAACGAACATTAAGGAAATTATCCAGGACTGTTAAAATAAAAATTTAAAGCTAGTCAAGTATCATTTCATGTGAATCATTTTCTTTGTAAAACAAATGCTCAACAATGTATTACATGATGTAATTATTAATAAGAATATAATCCATGAAATGTGTCAATAAGTGTCAACAAATGGACCGTTGGGGTTAACGACTTTTAATAAAAAAAAAACTTCAACACCTTGAAATAATAATTTTAGCGCTCTAAAATAAAAAAAACCTTAAAAATTATACTAGTTTTATAAAAGTTATATTACCCTTCCGAATGGTCATATTGCATTATATCAAGTAACATCCGTAAAAGACAATTTATACTTTGAACACATTTACATGTCAGACATAACTGAGATTGTCTCATTTCTCTTACTATCACATACAAAAGGAAATGAATCGCACAAAATAGGTAAATTGTAAGTTTTTGACTAGAATATACAAAAACACACAACAATTTTCCTTATTATATTGTATCAATACATGTAGATGCGAAAGTCATGCGAAACTGTAATACAAAATAATCTATTGTAGTTATAACTTTAATAATGTTCATTCTCTTTAAGTAAAAAATGAGTGCATACATAGTATTAAACCTTAAGATTAAAAGAAATTCTAGAAGTCTTATTCTCAAAACAACAAAAGTTAAGGCTTACTTGCATGAAATCTTTAACATGTATACTTTTAAACAGGTACATATTTCGTTATCTGTAAGAAACAGAACAAAACAAAATTCTGAAAAACAAACAAATGTACAGAATTAAGCAGATTACAGTATAATTTAACATGAACAATAACAGTAATGCGGCGTTGTTTTCAACAACAGCTCCTAAATTAAATATAAAATCAAAGTTAAAAGACTTTTGAGCGATATAGGGTCATCTTGGTCCTCTTGTTCCAAATATAACCTGTAAAAATAAACACTGAAACGGTGTAGCAGATATATTCCCAATCTCCTCACATTTAGAGAAGACGCTGATGCTCAACGCTCATGTAGTTCAAATGCTTTTGTACGGGGGCATGGTAGTTTAGAGTTGATACAAACGAAGTAGCATTTGTATTTTATATTTACAAAGTATACATGGCCTCTTACATACGGAAGATTTACTCAAAGGTAAAATAAACGCAACTGGTTTGATTCTCTATAGAAAAGCGTCAGCGTGACACTGTATGTTTTCATTAAAACGTATATACCAAGTAATAAAGTTTAATTTGCTATCTGTCTGCAGAAATTTTCATTTGACAATTCATTCAGAGACATTTATTACTTCTTCAATGTCTCTGCTCCAGGCGAATTCTTTTTAAAATAAACAGGATAAAATCAATTTCAAGTTAGTTGGTAAAGTTGCCTTTATTTTTCCGAACAGAACAGAACATAATTTTATTTACATAAGACTTGAACATATACAGTTCCTCGTCTGCAATAGACTATATACAACATATGCTAAATACAGCGAGAGTAAAGATGAAGAAAATGGCATATGCTTAAAAATGCTACACATATATATTTAACAAATAAACAAACTTTAATCAATAAACATGTACATAAACATGTATATGACCTGCGCTGAGCAACCGTTTAGTGAATTACATCCGTAACACCATATGTAAATTTTAGAATCTATACATAAATCAGAAAAATATCTAATTCTGCTAAACAGTTATTGTAGTAATCCTTGCCAAAAACGAAAATGCAAGGAAATGTTACAAATAAGCTACTAATATATGTTTCTAGGTCACGATCGCTGCCATACTTTGATTATACGAAAGAAAACGTAAGACATGAATTTGGCATTAAATAAAATTGTTCCAATTATTATACTGACCCAGTACTGCAAATAATTTAAGTGAAAGTGAAATTCAAACATAGTGTTGAGTACAAAAATTATCTACGGTAAACGGGCAGTGCTCCTCGTGGCAGGATATATATCCACACACACACACACACACATACACACGCACACATTTATATTGATAAGTACATTTCATGTTATCAATGACCATACAAATCAAATACTGCATGTGACGCAACAGAGTATAGCCTTTGCCTTTGCATTATGATACTAGGTCTTGGTGTACAAAGCATAAACTAACACACGTACAACTCTAATACCGAAAGTTTAGTTTATCGCATGACGAGAGAAAATGTCCTTTGAAGTTAGGGTTTCTCTAAATTCTTTGTATCAACACACTTTAATGTGCTCTAAATGCAATATCAGGTACAGCTTGTTTTATTGTTTGAAGAGTGGTTTGATTTTGATTGGTGCTGAGAAGCTGATCAATATTTGGGGACTCAATTAGGGAATAATTTGGAATTTAAGAGTCTTTGTTTATTTTACTTCTTACAACAATTCAGAGTCATGCGATAAATCAGTTAAAGGATATTAACCTTGGACTTTACCAACTATCAGTTGTATGGTTTCAGGGAAACAAAAAGAGTAATACATGGAAAACATATTGGCTTTGTTACGATTTTCTTCCATGTATTGCCCGTTTTGTTGCCCTATACCCTGTTATCAGCTGGTAAAGTCCTCTTTATATCCTTTAACTAATAAGTATTTAACTCGTGACAGACACATTTTCAAAATAATTTTCGATTAATTAAATTTTATGTTTGTATTAACTTAAAGGTGAATAAATTAATTGCTAATCATTCAAGCTAAGGGAAGACAAAAATGAATTACATGTATCCGATTATCATCACTTTTAACCTGATGTGCATTCGTACCGTTATGGTTTACAGTTTGTAAAAATGCCTTTCACATGAAGTCTAAATGCTTTATGAAAAGCAAAAAATACCATAGGATTTATCATACTGTTTAAGAAGGGAATCCGCAATGCAAACTGAATCCAAGCGGTCAGCGCGGATTCTGTGTCCGATGCCTCGCGTATACTAACGCTTACAGCAAGATAAGGAATAAAGAAAACTAAAAAACAAACAATAACGAAAAACACCATATACGTGATGCTGCGTTCTAATTGGCCTGACTTTGATGCATTGTTCGACATTTGAACTTTTGCAGAATAACTTGTAGTAGCTGATTGAGACTCAGCGTCGGAGGAGCACCCTGCTGTTGCAAAGGTTGTTACATGTAAATGTAACGTTTCGGTACTTTCTGTGTCTAAATCTACATCAACTATTGCGTCGCTTCTCAGTTGTTCTGCTTTTTCCTTGCGTTTATCTGTATCATTTTCGTGCACTTCTCTAGAACAGGGTGACTTTTTGCTGAAAGGTGCGGATGACTTTTTGTGTAGATAAGCTGTTCTTTGATTATGTGCTCGTATGGTCCACCAAATATTCCCGTAAGTATAAAAAATGGTAGTAAATATGACAGAAAAAAGGAAAATATCAAGTGTATGGAAAGCTTTTACGCAAGGCTGAAATTCTGGTTCTTTAGTGATTGTACAATAATGACCAATGACATATGAAATATTTTCATCTGAAGTCGATATATTTACTCTCACAGAATCGTACGTCACAAATATGTGTGTTGAATATGTCATTGCAAACACAAACAGACCTGCAACTATTTTGAGAGCCAATTTCACCGTCATCTGCTTTCGGTTGGGTTTGCACACATACATGTACCTTTCAATGGCTATTACCAACAGTGTTAAAATAGAAGACCTTATAAACCAGTTATACAAAAAGTACCTAATTTGGCAGATGATTTTATATTCTAAAAGGACGCTCATAAACAATTTTACGACCTGTATGAACCAAAGGAAACACACAACAACATCGAAAGCACCTAGTAGTGCAATAAGGACAAACGGTGTGTTCCTTTTCACCTTAAATCCATAAAATCGAACGGTCAGAATATTTCCAGTTATACCAAATAAGGCTGTTATAATGAAAAATGTTATCAAAGGAATGTATTCCTCCGTCTTCCTTTTGTTAGCCATCTCCAACAGCTTGTCTGAATCCGGAGATTCTGGTCGTGAAGTAGTTTGATCAATTACGACTCCGTTCATCATCTCCTCTTTTTACATCTGAAAGGCATAAAAGATATCAAATTATACAGTAAAATTGTATTTAAAGCTGCTCGATCTCATATTTTGATGAAAAGTAAAGTTCTTAAAACTGTCTGAAACTAATATCTTTTAGAAAGAATAGTCAAATGCATGTAGAAAGGTTAAATTACAATTCCTGTATATCTGTATATTTGAAATTATACGCTACGTAATTATGATTATGAACGCTTTTGAAGATCCCAATATAACTATATAGCGAAGCGGTGCCGTTAAACCAAATCAACCAACATTTTAATTGATTTTCGCGAATTACAATCTAGATTTTTACTTTTTCACCGTACACTGTGAACAAATGAGAGTCACTCTCGAGTCCGCTTCCTGGAAAAACCAGTACTGGTGTCATATCAGGAGGTAAGGCCGTGATACCAGTGGGGTCGGGTCATACCGACTATAAACTCTTTAGAGGATGGTGGACCTAATAAGCACAATTACAAAACTCGCAACCTCCGGGATCAGCGGCAAACACCTTAATTTCTACACCACCGCTCCTCTATTGTTAAGAGGGAATTGTTTATAGTGTAACATGTAACATTCTAAAGTGTGAAACAATAGGCTTCTTTGTAAAATTGTACTTGTGAATCGTTTCTTACAAATACAGTGTGGTTAATTGTATGTAGCAGTAACACAGTTTATATGTTGGCGAAATTGCTGTTTCTCAGAACTGGAGTATATATTGTTTCTGTAATGTACTTTTTCCAAACAGAAAACGATTTAAGTAACACGAACATTATATATTGTTCTTTTGTAGAATTATTTCAGCAAATGTAAAACTAATTGATCAGGCGAGTAGTACAATGAGTACTCTATTAAAGCAGTAATTTTGAATTTATCCATTTTACATACATAATTGTTTCACAAAGTTTAGAGGCGTACAACTAAACTGTACTTGTCGCCATCTTGGTTTTCTCCAATAACTGATAACACCTAGTCCAATCGTACAAATATGCCAAAGGTGCAAAACGCCCGTGCAGTACGGGTTTTAAGATGCGAAATCCGGAGTCGGAAAAGTATATTGGTTAATATTTCTTTATGTTTCCGGTTATTGAGTTGAATCATAGTCGAATGTGACCTCTATATATAACATTTTGATGTCGATGAATTGATTTTTTGTTTCTTTTGGAGTTTCTTACATCATTCGATAAAACCTGAGAGTGACACTTTCCTCTTTGTAACTTGGTTACTTGTTCAGATATCAATCTTTCGTCATTTCGCTAGCATATGCACCTGAAAGGACACCGAGTACGCTGTTATGTCTTCTGATGCAAAATATGTGAAAAAAGACATTTGTTCTGTTGTACGAATTTAATTCCTTGCTTTTGTGGCATTCGCGTGCCGGGAGCTCGTCGACTTTCGAAACAACAGTGTTACGACTTTTCTATATCAGAAAAAATATGAAAACTGCGTGTTATTTTGTCTGTGCCACTGGTCAGACCTTCAATTTTATGGTACATTGGTAGAAAACATGTTAAATATTATTGGAGCATTCAGCTCTAAAATGTCATGGCATCGGAATCGTCGGATATTTTTAACCGATATAAAAACTGTCTGCGTGTCGTTCAGACCTTACATGAAATTCCTCGGCATTTTGTTGCCCTACCCCCACTGAAAGAGGCACTCCGTAATATAAATCTGGTTTAAATTAAATAACTTCAAAAGCATAGATAATAGAATATGTGCAAATATGTATTACTTAACTTTAAAGTTAAAACTATACATTCTAGTCATTATCAGTAAAATCAGCTTTTTAGAATATGAGGCAGAACCCTAAAATATTCAATAGTCTATGTAAAGTTGTCGTTGTACAATTAATAGGTGGATAGCGATTTATTACAGAAGGCCTCTATGTTGATTATTTGTGCTCAAATAAGGTATTTCTCGATATGTTGTTCTTTAAATTTGATTTTATCTATCGAACACAAAATTTATGTTTGGAGGAAATAATCTGCTAGATGTTGTGAGTGACCCTTTAAGAAATATTGGTCATATCTCAAAGTATCCCGTTAGTTAAAATGGTTGTGTCTGCAAGTATATATGTATATTTGTTTTTGTAAGCGGTTCCAAAAATAAAACTACAATAAATCAAGTTAACCATGGGTAACACAAAATACAATAATGCCAACAAATAGGGTATACAATTTACCTAATTTTGATCCAAAACATTTCACACAATTTACAAGTACACGAGTATAGCAAACGTGTAGGGACATCACTACAGTAACTGATAATTGAACTTTTATAAGTAATAGATGAACTGAAGGAAAAATGAAAATGTTTTAGCGTCTACTTTTCATGTATTACAATTTAATGACTAAAACAGAAAACAAAAACATAAAAAAAGAAAAACTGGCTACTATGGCGATCTACCGCTGCACCAAGGTACAAAATGTCTACAGCCAAAAACTTAAAAGTATTCCAAACGGTCGTTAAACAAGAAGTACTCATTACAACCTTTTTACCTTATTTTCTACCATACAACAAAATGTAATTCTGCTCTTTCTGTGATTAGAAGAAAACATACCTTCAACTGCTGATTAAAATTCATGTAATTTTTATAACTGTTTCACTGAGTTTTTTGGAGTTGTACGCAACACAACGTTTTCAAGATGGAAGGAAACATACGGATGGACAAACGGAGAATGACATATATAATGGTAGATGGATAACAAATTAAGCGCCAAACTTGACACCCAATGTTCGCCTGGTAAAAAATGGTATAAGTCACAATTTTCACTCCAAATAAGCCAAATTTTGAGCAATTCTTGCGGCACATGTATCCTGTAGAAAACATTCAATTTGGTAGATTAAGTGATATGTTTTGCTGTTTTCGCCATTTATTATACGAGTAATATTCGTTAATTTAATAAGTTGCATGGACAAATAATTTCATCCAATATACACGACAGTTTTAATTAATGTTCTCTGATGAAGAAAAGTCGTAACACTGTTACTTCAGACACCTGAACACGATCATATCAGGAACGATTTACCTTTACAATGTGGAGTGATAAAACAATTTAATACAAACGTTTTACGAGAAGGCACTCAAAAGAAGTACTGTCTATAAAGCCTTCTACAAAGGCGTTCAGATTTTAATTTCTTAAAACCTTAGGCCCTCGCGTTTTTTTCGTCATAAATTTTGCACCAAAAGATCAGAAAACAGCGCACTGGATGTCCTGTTATGTGCATATGCTATAGGAATGACGAAAAATCGAGTTCTAAACAAATCAAATAAAGACGTTACAAAGAGGAACGTACCACTAACTTGCAAGTTTTATGTTTTTTGACGAGGTTATCAATATATGGATAGTTGCCCGAAGAAGAAATTATGTACATTGCATACATTTAGCCCACTTTTTTACTTGCAAAACCCAAGACCGTTTTTGCATGTGCATGTAGTTAAACATATGAAAATAGTTATTTATTTACTTATATTTACAAATGATAGAAAACTTCACTTGTTACATTTGTCATTGTACCACTTCTGTAGGGTTTTCTAAATGTATATAGTTTTAACACTTCAGCTTAGTACTTCTAAATAGTTTTGCACTTTCTGCATCACATACTATCTAATTTTGCCTTTTTATGCGTGTATTACACATACATGTACAAATGTACTTACCTATACCAACGACACTGTTAATATGTTTTATATTCCTTTATTGCTCGTTATATCTTCTTGACTCCGATGATTGCATGTACCCTTCAACACAATGAATCAACTGACATGATTAATTATGTAATGATCTGGTTATAAAGAGACTACTTAGCCTTGTATATGTATGACTATTACGGAAATTTTATGCATGTGGATTCAATGCATATTGTTTTAAAACAATAATCAATTGTCTTACGAAATGCGAGAAAAGAGGATCTTCTTGATCCTCTTATTGAACTCAGTATCAAAGCTGCTCGCTCTTAGATTTTGATGAAAAATAAAGTTTACCGAAACTCTCTGAAAATAACATGTTTTAGAACGAATACTCATATAAATAGATCTCATGGTAACTTCTTGTTGAATATATCTGTATATATGAAATTATAGGCTTCCAGCATTCTAGCATTTACTTTCACATTTTATACTTGAATATACCATTTTGGAGAGAAAAAAAAATTCACATGAAGCTGTGAGCGAGCGGTGTTAACCGAGGTTTTAGTATTGTATGACTATTGCGGAAATTTAATGTGTCTTGGTATATTGTTAGGGTTAACGAGATTTCAAACGAATTGCGAGAAACAAAGACCTTCTTGTGTGTCAAGAAAAAATATACATAATGACTGCTGAAAAGTAGTGTACCAAAGTATTTCTAGGAGAAGGGATTGTATTGTTCACTTTAGAAAGTGGACTATATTGCACTTAGTGTTACAATTTAACTGGGGTTTTATCGCCTATTACATATAAATGGCTATTTTTACCCTGTGGTTGGTTTCAAGTCCGTTTCAATATAAGAGTAATGAAATGAAGTAAGCCAAATTTCATTTTAAAGGGACACTCCCTATTACTGATGTCGAACTCAATAACCTCCAAAACATAAATAATATAATCTTTGGAAGTTTTATAACTTAACCTAGAAGTTTCAGCTATATATTCCCAGTCATTATCGAATAAAATCAGCGGTTTAAAGTATACTGCAGCACCATAAACCATTCAATAATCTATGTACTGGAGTTGTTGTACAATAAATGGGTGGATGCGATTTATTACAGAAAGTCTCTTTATTGATTAAGTGTGGTAAAATGAGGTATTGTTCGAGATTCTACTTTGAAATTGTTTTTATTTATCATTTTACGTTTATTGAACACATAATCTATGTATCGAGAATACAATCTGCTAGATGTAGGGAGTGCCTCTTTAATTTCTAACAACATTGTTTATAACTTACAAGACTATTCAGAAGGCTCTATTATGTATTTTAATTTTAGTAATCAATATTTTACTGTGCAAATGCCCAGACTTATATTATGTCATTATGGGTCATTTAGTAAGATCAATTTTCTAACGAGAATTAACTCTGAATTTCACTGTACTCCATTTTCAGATTTTAGGAAACAAACCGCATAGTTACATAAAATTATTTCAACTTTATATGTAGCCAAGAGGTTGACATTTCGCCTACCAGGAGTTAACAGCTGTACATCTTTCACGTCTAGCGAGACAACGTTTATTTTAAAGATCTATCAATATACACACATAAAATAGAGAAAACAAAAACAGAATGTTAGCAATGATGCACGATATCCTGGTCTCGCGACTTGAACATATACTGTAAACGACATGCATGCAAAAATTACCCAACTCACTTTTGTTTTAGTTGACACTCAAAATGTAGTCACAGAAACCTATAATAGTAATTGAAATCACATGCAGAGGATCCTTTTAACGACTGAACATCAAAGTGACTACGTGGCTAAAATTAAGTATCATAACAAAAGGAACAATATTCCCAAAGTACCAGAAGTACTATATTTGAGCCATTAATCCGTTGAATATCAAGCGCGACTATTCAATTCAGTAAGAGAAATATATTATACTGTATGCATTAGTTTCTCCCCTTACAACTGCGCTATCTCGCTTTAATCATTTACCGGTAGACAGGATTGTGCTTATTATTACGAAAGCAAAGAGACAACCGGCAGTGTTCGCGCTAGGTGTTTCTGGTGATCGGATTCCCGCCAAATTTTCTCGTTCTTATTTAGGCGTTCGTCAGCAGGCGACCGTGTTAAAAACGATCGCGCATAGAAATCGTAAGTACACAAATGGAACAATCAGTTAACCGAAATTTGCTTCCTGGTTCAGTGTAGCCTAGAAACCTCACTCTTCTCTTGGTAAAGACCGAAGAGAAATATCTGTAACTAAAATAATTCTTTGTCAATTTTAGTTTTAACATGAGCAGCACATAACCTGAGCAAACAATGTAATAGAATTCTAGTACATAAACTTAATTTTTAATGAAATATATTATAACTGAAAAAAGGTAAACACCTGGGTACTATCATTCTCGTCATCCAAAGCATTCATTATAATTTCATGAAAGCTTGGCAAACCACTGATATATGGGGATGGTGTACTATGTACTGTGTGGTCAGTATTTTGTCAGTAAGTCAAAGCAGAAAGAACGTCACTTCTAAGGAAAGACTAGTAAGCACAAGACTTAACTAACGAAGATAGTTGTCAGTTTGTCGATCAGCAGCCTCAAATATATACTTCACAAATTTAAAAACGCAAACTTTTGCTACTTTTGCATAAACAACTAATGTTTCGATCGAAGTGTGCTTGCATTTTGTAATTAACTTGTTTTAAAAATAAAATCAAGAAGATTTTAATGTTTTCGTAAACACTTGCAACTACGACGCAACACACGTGAAATTTTCATATGATGTATTGATGAAAGCAAAACGTTATTGTCAGTTATTCTAGACACATGTCTTAATTTTTAATTAAGATCTTTGACAGACAAGATACACACATTTTCATTAAACAAGACTGTATGCTTAAAGCTGCTCGCTCTCAGATTTTGGTAAAAACATTAAGTTTTTCAAACTGTATGTAAATAACGTATGTTAGAACATATAGTCATATAAAAATGCTCCAGTACGAATTCCAGTCACGTATATCTCTAAATTTCAAATAATACGCCACAAATTCAAAAGAGTTGCAAACGTTTTTGAAGTTCCAGTATAAACATATAGTGTAGTGGTGCCGTATAACCGACATTTTTAATCGATTTCTGCAAATTCCTACCTAGATTTTTGCTTGTATTTTGATTCTAGACTTTAATTTTATATTTATGTATAAGTATATCAACTAAAAAAAAAAATGAACGGCAACTGAGAGTGAGCTGCTTTAACGTAAAATTTAGATAAGGGGATAAGATATTCAGACGCATGCATATCGTTAGATCATCTACAAAATGGCTTGGAGGCTGCATTGAATATTGCGAGAAAACTGCCAGCGATATGATGTACATAAAGCATACTTCTTCAGTGATATCTTCTTCGGTGATATCTTCTTCTCCAGTGATGGATAATAGTCAATTATGAACTATTATGGCCATGCGTGAGGGGTTTTAAAAAGAGTGAGCTAATAGGCTATTCCAGCTACTCAGTCTACCAAGAAGGACACAGGTAGTGTGAGGGTGCAAAACATATAACGTATCTTACACCGTAAAACCTTAAAAGCACTTAATTATACTGTTTATGTATCTGTAAATATGTTACATAACAAACATACTTTCTGAAAAAAACAAAACTATCACGTGTGTATACAGGATAGAAAGATCAAAGAAATACCCCTGCACCATGCGATAAGAAATATACTTTCTAATATCATTAGACTTAGTTAGAAGAGCGTTCGGTTATGACAGAAAACCGGTTCACTATGTCGCTGTCAAGCCGCTAGATACTGTCTTGTTTAATACCGTCAGACTTATAAAAAATGGATATCTTACAACATAAAAATTCTCATGTTATTCACTTTGGGGATCTAGCATATTTTGAAACAGACTCGGCAAACAAGTGTAGTCTTATTCTAATATGCCTACGGATACAAATGTATTTATAGCAATTCGAGTGCATAATAGATAAAGCACTCGGAAAAGTAGGCGGAGTTTCGGACATGAAAGTAGCCCTTTCGACTTTTCTAATTTACTCCCCAAAATAAAATATAGAAAAGGAAATAATATCAGTAAAATACATCAGTCGCATGAAAAGATTTGTTTAAGAACCTAAATATATTTTTGATTGCGTCAAGTAAGCCTTAAATACCCTCACCTTGTTTTCCTTAAAAAAGGCCAAGAAATTCAGGATTAACAGTCATACAAGTTGATTCCGGGAGACAAAACTATGAATGAAAACGTTGACGTCACACACTGACGTCATTACTCCACGTTAAAACGTGTACAGTTCAAATTAACGGTACGCATTTAAATCGATTGGCTGCTTTGTTAGGTTCTGAATCTGACGTCTTCTGCATAATATCAGTCAGGTATTTCTTTTTTATATTTTATGTATTAGATGATTTAACTAAAATAAGTTTGTATAATATAGTTATGTTTGATATCTTGAATGGTTGCCCGAATAGGGAGGGATTTCAACAGCTACTATTTAGCTGTTTTTCACATTACCGCCGAACTGAAAAAAGGTTCATAGTAGTTACGATAGTTTTCAAAAAATTGGCTTTAAGAATCGAAATAATCTATGACTTGTTTCGAAATTGAAGCATTTCCCGTCGGTAAGTGCCTGCGTAATAATTCACTGGGGCTTCGCCAGGCACATCACCTCTGGGAAATGCTTCAATTTCGATAAAGCACTCCAAGCCATAGATTATTTCTTAAATAAACACTGCACAGGAAGTCACTACTTTCAGTTTTACCGCAAGTGTTGAGCATGAAAGAAAGATTTTCGTCATTTGTACACGTACAGGGGTCACTGGCAGGGGTCACCATGTCTGAAAACTTGTGCATGGATGTATCACATGACCCCGTTCTACACGCTGGTGACCGTCGGAGTGTCGGAAGACATACTGGAGACCAAGATATTGACATAAAAGGATACAGATGAACTAGTCATTCGGTGAAACAACTCATGTCCGAAATGTTGCGAGTAACTATAGTCTAGATATTGGCTACATTCGGTTTTTATGGTTGCGTCATTCAATAATGACGTTCTGACGTCATGACAACATACTCTTGACGTCTGTCATTGGCAACCGCAAAATCCATTCTAACTCGCATCGAAAATGCTTAACTTAGGTATTTTTGCACACAATTAGCAATGGACGGTGAACGTTGCGGATGTTTTTCGTGGTGTGTCACCTTTAAGAAGTCTGTCAACGAAAGGGTGAGTTTTCTTTCGATTATTTTACAAGTTTTGAGAAGAAATGTAGATTTGATTTGATTTGAATAAAAATAAATGTCATTTCAGTACTTTGATTTAATTTCAACAAGCTAAATATTATGTAATTTTTAGTCCCTAACTGATCAAATACCATAACTTCTATATGCATGAAGCGATTTTTAAATAAATTCAAAAGTTGTTACAGTTTTGTACCCGTAACACAAGCGTGTGTGGTGCACCATACCAACGGAGCCACCTGGAAAGGCTAAGGTCTTACTTAATTACATGATAGTCTCAAAACTTGTCATGTAGGGTGTATATACCAGTACCCTGTTTTCTCGTATTCTGAGCGTGTAAACTTGTTTTCTATAAACCAGTACACATTTTAGCAACATTATTTACATGTTGTTTGATAGCAAAATACTCATCCGTCAGTTGCTGTCATCATAAATTGCATGATTTTTCTCCTTATGTTAGTTTTGCTACAGTATCTTAGATCACCCTCATACTCAGAAATGAGAAAAAAGTTTCTTGTATTCTCAAGGGTTTATGTTTGATTCTAGGGCATTGCCACATTGTAGAATCCAAAAACTTATAAATGCCAAGGTGCATAGCTAAGCAATATGAGCACTTTTACTAATACCCTGGTCACATTAACGCTACGAGACCCGTACGAGTAGGTTTTCAGTCGAAATTTTGCAAAATCGCATGGAGTCCGTACGAACATCGTTGACTCTTGCGAGCATCGTACGGATTTTTTGAACTCGTAGAGGACTCGGGGACTCGGTGAGAATGTTTCACCGAGCTCCCGATCTGTCGCAGAGCTCGTAGAAATTTTAGAAGTCGTGAGCAGCTCGCAAGGGGCCCGTACGGGCAATGCAAGGGCCCCGGCATATCTCGTACGGGCATCGCACGATGTCCGTGCAGATTCGGAACACCACGAGCTCCGTAAGAGCTTGCCGGTGCTCGCACGACTATCGCAGGGTGGTCGCACGGTCAACATACGATGTCCGTACGATACTACGGACACCGGGCGGGGAACTTGCGATGTCTGCACGGGGCCCGCAAGGCCTTACGTTCGCCGAACGGACTTTGTACGATATCCTTGACGATTGAAGGTGGAATAAAACACCGTGCGGACATCATACGGGCGCCGTATGAACACACGTGCATCGCACGAGGTACGTCCGAGCTCCTTGCGAGCACCGCACGACTTGTTTGCGATGTCCGTATGGATATCCTACGATTGCATCCTCCAAAAGATCGTACGGGGCCCGTAGGCATGTGACCAGAAGCTACGATTGTACGGAGACCGTACGGATTTTAAAAGTTGGTGGAATCGTTCGATTTTATAAATCGTACGGATACCGTACGGATATGTGACCGGGGCATAACCCCACCATAAAAAAGGATATTTCAGCATTTTCAGTAAAATGCCAATATTTCAGTCAAATGACTTGAAACTTTTTTGTGCCCGTTTTGTATCATGTCATTGTAAATGATAACAAAAAGTTACCAAAATGACACCTTTAATGTAAAAATCGAGAATAAGAGAAGCCCTATGAATACGAGAAACAGGGATACTTGGTGTCCGACCTGTAGCTTCTATACATTTTTAAATATATTCATACAGTTATTACACATACTCCCGGATGTATCATGCACCAAACACCGGGAGAAACCTTCCGGTCAATGTCACACTTCAGGTAGCTGACCCCTAATAAAAACCTCCACTTGAAACTCTTCAATTTTAATGCACTAGCCTAGGTTGTTAAGCACAGGACTATAGATCTTTTGAGGTTTTCCGGGCGTTGGTTAGAATCCAGCCGGAACCACAATTTTTTTTTTTAACTTTCTCTTCTTTGTTTTCATTTACCAGTTTTTCGTGGCCTGTCTGTAATTATACAGCATGCCCATATACATTACGTAATAAATATTTCCAATCTGTCCTTTCGATCCATCTTTTTTCATTTGTGCCTGCTTAAAGCACAAGGGGCACTTTGGATGTCAAATTACTTGTAGATATCTTACCGGTGGAATTGACCGTTATTTGTACGAAAAAAACCCTTCTTATATTACTTATTTATTTGAAAATACATACTATAAATAATTATAGTACAGTATTTTTTTCAATGATAATTATTGCAAACAGTAAGAAAGCTTTTTAGTGAAGAATCGACAAAGCTATGAAAGAAAGGGATGAGTCAACATCATTTTAAACTAAATAGAAAACAATTCAGGCATTGTTCTTTATATCAGATATACGATAATTATCAAAAGAGAAGATGGGGCTTTAAATGCAACTTTCATTATAAAAGGTCTAGGATTCTTCATGCATTTGTAAACTTTGTACATGCTTTTTGGTAGCCAAAATGGATCGACTTGATTTTTACAAAATTATAACAATCAAATAAAATTAACTGTTTTTTGTACACAGTGGGCGAGGTTTAGAAACCGTCTTCGGCGTCGATTTTACGCTGGAAGGGGCCAGTCAGTAGACCCAGCAACAGTTGTAAATGAAACTGGTACAAACGACCTGATCATTTCCAAAAAGCCTAACGGCAAATCTGTTCAGACAGCTCTACATGACATGGCTCCAGGGACCACTGTAAAAAGTACGTAGATTTTTATATTTCATATGTACGGCACCACACTCTGAACTAAAATAAAAATTTATTATATGAACCATGACTGTACGGAAACACTTTATTATTGTTAATGTGATTCAAATTTCAACGAGTTTTCAATAGTTTGATGAAAAGTGTTTCCCGTTGTTGCAAGATAATAATAATAATAATAATAATAATAATAATAATAATAATAATAATAATCTCTTTATTTTGAGCAGGTGGTTCATTAAGACAACACATATATTAAGTACAATACATACATGTAGGTGGTACATCTGATTTACAATGAGGCTTCTTACATAATTCTTTAAAACAAATAAAAACAACGTATGAACAACACAATATGAGTAAAACTATCGTACGAAGCATACTAGTATGTATATGTAGAAACGATGACAGACATAAAAATGAGATTTCACTTGCACTGTAAAGTAGGTGGCAAAAAATAGCTAAAATTGGTCAGTTTTAAGCAGAAATACTTTTAATCTATATTTGAATGCATTGACATTTTGAAAATAGTCTTATATCAACAGGTATTTGGTTTCAAATTTCCATACTACAGTAAACTCCGTTTATAATGAACTCCTCGGGACCATTTAAATTTGTTCCTTATATCCAGAGTTTGTTATAACCATCTAACATTTTCATACAAAATAAATAAAGAAAAACTATCGGGCAGAGAAAATGTGTTCGTTATATCCGGATTTTCGTTATATCCGGAGTTGTTAAATACGGAGTTTACTGTATAGTAACTAAAGATCTTCTTGACATAATAAGTGTTAAGATATTGATAAGATGCATAGTGTAGC